>CM075191.1:4520554-4965554 GCA_037577475.1 Chaunax sp. Z400 | reverse complement strand
GGGTAGCCGAGGCTGTCGGCCATTCTGCTCACGTCCTCCTTTGAAAATGTCAGACAGCCCGTTAGCAATATTCCATGCTTATTTGTTGCTAATAGGCCCTCATTGACATTCCAGCGAGAGGCTTCCTATGCATCACAGCAGCTCATTAGACTGCTCTGAAGTGAGGCGGCCACATCCTCTGTGTGTGTGGATCCTAGTTATGAAATGTTCCAGTGTCTGAATCAGGTAAATGTTGGTCTGAGGCGTTTGTGTGTCTTTCACAAAGACGGCGAGTGTGAAAATTGTGTGTTTTCAGGGTTTTTAGTCTCTGACATTTGACATGCTCAGTTAAGTGTGAGCTCAGGATCAATTCAGAGTTTTGTGCTGATGGGAAGAATTCTCAACTTGCTTCTTCAAGGTCACAACTGATCTCACACCAGCGGATACGCAGCCTGCAACCGTCCAATCCACTTAGGACTTCATTAGATCTCAAAGGTTGTGAATAATGTGCATCTGTGATATGACCATATTTTTGATATCCTCCTCACCGACCGGAGCCTCTCCTTTTATGTAAACCTCCTCTGTTTGCCCTGCATTCAGCTGCTACTACTGACTTCATGCTCTGCACCAAAGCTCAAACAGCTGTGACATTTTCAGACAGACATTTTCGCCTGCCAAAAGAGACTCTATACCAGCCACAACTATCAAGGTCCAAAAAATTGTATTGAATGTTTAGTGAAATTCATAATTATTCTTTGATTCAATAGTTCCTACAAATTTAAATCCAAATTCTGCAAATTTTAGTCTTAGTTTCATTTTGGAAAAACATCCATTATGTGGCTGCTTGTGTGTTGACAGCATTCAACTTTGGCTATAGTCAATATTTACATATTAATGGATCACCAGACTTCTTTTACGTGGATTGGTGGGGGGGGGGGGCTCATGGTGACATATCCACCAAGAATCAGCTCTACGGATGTTTAGGGTCTTCAAGCTTAATGTTTTGAATTTCTGCCTCGCGATGTCACTGTTTTTATTTCACTCTCACCTCATGAGTGTTTGTTTTTTCAATGCACAAATCTGTAAAAACTTGCAGTATGCTACCGCAGATAATTTACAAATGAGGGAAATGATCATTTTTTGCATCACCAACCAAATGCATGCAAGTCCCCGTGACAAAACAGCACATGCATACAGTTAGTGCTGCTGTAATTATGACTTCATTAGGTGATATCATAGCGTAATGGTTGAGTAAGTTTAAATACATAACTCATTCCCTCACCTGAGATTTGATATCACAAATGAAGAATATCGTGAAGAAAATACTAAAGGTTGATCATTTTTTTTAGCTGTTTTTAATCAATATAAAACAGTTTCAGGTGATTCCTGTGGTCGGCTTAAGTGACTGGAGACTCGCATGAACCAAACTACAGCCTTTTAGTAACTGTCAACCCTGTATGAATGTAAACCATAATTCATCATCACTCTCATTATGTCTTAATGTTTTGCCACTGCTGGGCCCAAATGGGGCTTGTATCTGAGACTCGAGGAGAGCTGGGAGTCTCCTGTCTAACAGTATTTCATTTCTGGATGCTGTAAGAATAATAAGATTCACAGTAATGGAGACACAGGAGAGAAGGTTTGGTCAAGATTTGAACATGGGGACAATGAAGCTGCTTTCAAGCCAAGCCAAGCTGCTAATTAGTGATGCTTATGTTTAGACATTAATAATAAATCAAATCAGACAGTTTGTTGTGCCTCTGTGTACGGTGTCGACTCTGACAGCCAACTGTCTCTTCTCTTCTCTTCTCTTCTCTTCTCTTCTCTTCTCTTCTCTTCTCTTCTCTTCTCTTCATAAAAGCAGTTCAGAGATCGCTGGAGCTGTAAAATGTTTGCTTACAGGAACAGCTGCAACCAGTTTTTGCAGCTTTTGAACAAAATGTACTGATCAGAAAACGTAGCTGAAAATACACTCACTGCAAAGGGAGACGTGGCCTATAGCTAAATTTTAACTTTATATCTCACGAACAGCATTAAAATGAACGGTGTTATTGTGTTTGTTTGGTAGACAACCGGAGTGGAGCTGCAAAAGAAATGTGTGACCATCCCAGAGACCAACGACAGTGTGGTGAGTCCAGCCCTTTTTCTCATCTTCATTCTGGGTCTATTGCATTCCTTGTAACTTTTTCAGCTTCTTTTTTATAATACAAGTCACTAAGTCAGTGAAAGAGGGAGGTGGAGAGCTGGAGTCCATCACTCAGTGTGACAGAAGTTTTCCCTGACATGTAATACTGTTAGTTTCTGATCAGTATTCTGTGAGCAAAAGGGAGCATTAAGCAGAAGATTAATGCCCTCTCCAAAGAAAAAAAAGGGAAGTTTAAAACCATGCAATTTGACAAAATTTCCATGCATAACACCTCTTCCCTTCTCTTCTTCGACTGCCTCCTCCAGGAGCTCTACATCATTGACTCGGCAGGGAAGCAGGAACTGGTTGAGTCCTGCGAAAAAATGGTGAGACAGCTTCTGAAAGTCACCATCCAGAGTTCAGACACAGGGGAAGTATTCTAAATTTTGTCACACAGAAGAAAGAAGCTGGTGTGACACTAACTCGTCTCCCTCCCTCCTCTCATTCCATGCACCTGAAAACCTACCTGACATATTACCACCCCTCACCTTCCCTTCCATAGTGGGGTGAGCTGTCGTTGCTGTGCCTGGTGTTTGACCTGACCAGTGAGCAGTCTTTTGCCAACTGCAGCCACTGGATGGAGAGAGTTCGTGCTCACTGCCAGGGTCTTCACATTCCAGGTAACACCCTCTGAAAGTCTTAAAGCCCCAGACACACCAAACCAACGTGAAAGAGCTCGTGCCGACAATGGCAGACTCTTGCGTCGCCTGTGACGGGACAAGAAATTTGCGCTTGAACAACTAGCGCGTACCTGTACAGTCTGTGCCTGCGTTAGATGACATAACTCTCCATTCCAGCAGGTGGCAGTAGTCTGCATTCAGCGATCTAAATGGGAAACCACAACTGTGCATGAACAAACTGTTGTTATGATGAAGCAGCATTCGTCTGACATGTTCACACCACTTCATGTCATGTTCATGTCATGCACCACGTAGATGTTTCCAGAATGACATGTTTGCTTGTGAAAATGCGAAGTCGCTCTGGTTTCGAAGTCGCTTTTCGAAGTCGCTCTGGAAATTTTGTCCCTATTAACCACGATTTGTCCAGAATTTGCCCAAATTTTCCACAATAAATTATGCAAATGATCTTCAGGTTTTTTGAAAGAGTCTTCTAATATCTTACTGAGCTGTGGACTAAAGCCTGAACAGTATTGGACTTTTGAGGCTTACTTACTTACTCCTCTTCATCCCTTATGGGACATAAGGCTTCAATGAGCTGTTTCCATTGAACTCTGTCCTTGGCTGCATGCTGCGCCTCTCCCCATGAGAGGTTCATCTTTCCCAGCTCCTCTGACACACTTTTGGGCCAGGTGGTTTTGGGACGCCCAGGTTTCCTTTTGACTGGTCCATTTGAAAGCAACCCTCAGCATCCGGTCCTGTTCCATTCGAAGCACGTGGCCTAGCCATCTCAGATTATGACAGCTACGCCATGTGTGATGGTATTCTCATGGCTTGAATGGAGGATGACAGATTCATCATGTTGCACTTGGCGTCCAGAGCCAGTCCAGTCACTTTCACTTATCCCAGGATCTCCACATTGTACCTCTTCATCTCACTGAGGACATGTGCTGTCTGGTGGTCTCATACATGGTTCGGACATTCCATGTTCCAAGGCGGAGCTTGGCTTTTGGCCCCTTTGAGGCAACTACATGTATTCCTAAGTGAGCAAAAACAACAACAACAACAACAAAACAAACAAATCAGAAGGCAAAATCAGCCAATATTCCTCTTTTACATTAAGAAGTTTGTTTTCATTAACACTCCTTACATTTGGTTAAAGAATTGTGACCAAAGCATGTACTGTTCATAGTTTAAAATATGATGTCCCCAAATGTGCAATTATGTTTCTAGTATTTTTGTATTGGAATTGTCTAATGCTTTTGGGCCGACTTACACACAGTGTAAACCAATACCTATATATTACTGATCTGCAGGAGTTAACAATGAAATGGAACAGAAACATGAAAATATATGTGGAACAAGCATTTTTAACCAGTAGGGGTTTTCAGGTAATGCGTCTAAATTTCTTATCAGAAGACTGAAATAATACAACGTCATATTTTCCTTTTGGATCATCATGGATATTACCAATGATTCCAACCAATCATTAACCAATCACTCTTTGTGTGTTTACATATGTCTCAGGTGTCCTGGTGGGCAACAAGACAGACCTGTCCTCTAGAAGGGAAGTTCAAGCATCCGTAGCCCAGGAATGG
This sequence comes from Chaunax sp. Z400, assembly GCA_037577475.1. Classification (NCBI taxonomy): domain Eukaryota; kingdom Metazoa; phylum Chordata; class Actinopteri; order Lophiiformes; family Chaunacidae; genus Chaunax; species Chaunax sp. Z400. The sequence continues at coordinate 4,961,175 of CM075191.1, read as the reverse complement.
GCCCTAAGCCAGGGCTTGGAGTACCATGAGACGTCAGCTGTAAGTGCATTTCAATCAGTGGTCAGTAGCTTGCTAAAGATTTTAGCGTGACTGTGTGACAAGAGGGTGTCTGTAGGTGAGCCAGCTAGCCAGTTGGCCAGCTAGTTAGCTAGCTACCCTGCACAGACATTTCTGGACCCACTCAACTCCGATCAAACTGCCATCAAATGTTAGAAAGCTGCCACTAGTCAGAATCTAGTAGCATCTGGAAATTATAAAACAAACTATGTGGTGGTGCCTCAAAGTCGCCATCAGACACTCTGAAGAGACGCAATGCATCCTTGGGTGCCTGGGTATGGAGGCTCCAGTAAAGTTACCTTTTATACTCAGAAATTCTTGCTAATCTGGTCAACATCCATGCTCCTGTCACATACACAAAATCCACAAACTATGCAGTTGAAATACTCTACATACACACTTTGACGTCATACTTAGTAGTAATAGTATGCTAGAGTGTGATTCTTAACAGTCTCAGTGTTTTCCAAGGATCTGGCTCACCTTGGCTAACAGCATGCAAGGATTTCAAAGCTGTTTTTAGCTTTCACTGACATCTTTTTCTAACATCAGGTGCAGCTCATTTAAGGCATTTTTCAGACAAATTTGACACTAGAGATCCTGGTCATGCGTGATATGAAGCCTTGAAGCCGTGAGAACAACATAACCTATCTCTACATGTTCATGTCTGTCTCTTGCAGAAGGAGATAGAGAACTGTGATGCACCATTCCTCTGTTTGGCCCAGGCCTTCCACTCTTTCTACCAAGAATGCTCCAGGACCATCCAGAACCTGAGTTCCTAGACCTCCTCCTCAGTCACACACACACACACACACACACACACACACACACACACACACACCGTACACACACCTAGGGTTTTTACTCATAGGTAAATGGACACATCTTTTCCGTTCAGAGAATGAAATAAGCTTTATTGATATTACATGTGCAGCGATTCAAAGAAACACTACACACTTTTGTAACACAGAATAACCTGTTTGTATAAAATACCCTGAATAAAAGTGTTTTTCTATGATAATCAGAGGTTAGCTGCGTCGTCTCTTATCTCAGTTCTATGCACAGATCACACAGTTTGTTTTCTCCCTGATTGTCTGGACATTAAAACTCATCGTGGATCAGAGAACAGGGTCTGAACCTCTTCTCATCTGTTCCTGATTTTAGGCAGGACAAAGGTTGTGACTTTGTTTTTGGTCTCATCTTTTCTCTTTTCTCTCTTCATACCTTTTCTCTCTCGCTCCATCCTTTTCTCTCTGTATCTCTTCCTCTCTGCCTTTATCAGTTTTTTTTCCCTGTTGCGTATCTGTCTCTTCTCTTTCCAGTCCTATCCTCTCTTTCTCTCTCTCTTGTTGCGTTAACTCCCTGACTGCAGCCCTCTCACATTATTTTAGGCGTGTCCCCCGTGTGGCTCTAACAACCAGTAATCACCGCTCTAATTAGCGATCTCCCATTCAAACCAGGTCGAAGCCATGTCCTTGTTCTCTCCCTGCCTGTCACCACCATCTGCCACCATTCAAATGAGGGACAATGGTTTTTATCTCGTTATGTGCTACATTGAAAGTGACTGCAGTAGTGTCCGAGTTTGATATCTGATTCGTTTTTCTGGTTTTTCCATGCACCAGCTGTATTTTGACATTTATTAGATTTATAATTATTATTAATAATAATTATTATTATATTATTATTATTATTATATTATTGTTATTATATTATTATAAATATAATTATTAGAATTATAGGGCATTTAAAATCTTTATTAACAAACATATAGGGTTACTAGATATTACATAAAACTCATGGGCAACTTTTTCTCCTAATTAAAGCTAGTTTGTAGTGAGGCTTTTCAAAGGATCTGTATTTTATACCTTCTAATTATTGTTGCAGCTCTGTTTTGTAATCATAATTATAGCAATTAGCATCTCTCTACTTTGCTTTTTTCTGTCCTCTTTGTTTTTGTGTCTGAAATGTCTATTCCTGTGTGTGCAGCTGTCAGCATGTGTTTTCTGCTGTGCCTGTTGTTCCTTTCTCCAAAGCATATGGCTACAAATTCAAATAATTGCACTACTGTCTGTCACAGTCGGATGCTTTGTGTATCAGCATGTAGATTATATGCCTTCTCCTTTTATTTGTCCCCACCGATGTGCATAGAAATGTGTATAATATGTCTGTGTTGACTGGAGCTCAACACAAGCTCATTCTAAGCTCTGACAGCATTCATGTGTCCGTCTGTAAAACCGGAGCGTCAGGTCTTGGGGAAAAAAAACTTAATAACATCTCAGGATAGACTGTGGGCTGCTGCTTATTGCTTGGGGAGAGGCTTCTTCATTTCCAGAGATATTGAAAGGGTCGGTCAGCAATCCGAGATGTTTAGACAAGCTTGTTTTAGTGGCTTTATGCCCTTCAAAGTGTGCTCCGTCATCTGTTCGTACTAACCGCTGTCCTTCACTCAATAATTAGTATTCTAAAGGTTTACTCCGTGGGCAACTGCTGTTCAAGGGGACGGTGTTCGCCTCCACTCCCATTCAAAGCTGCAGTATGTCATAGAGGTCAACAATGTGATGTTTCTGACGGTGGGATTATTAGCCACTGGTGGCGGTCGGTGCAGACTGCAACCTCTTCGTTGTTAAAGTCATATTGGAGATAGATGAGACTTACTTTTGATTATAATGTAGACCTAAAGATTGTTTTATGATATACACTCATTAATGCAGAGTCTTTTTGCAGGACTCAGCAGACCACCAATGAATATATTAAAGCTGGTCTCGCCTTAAATATTAATGCTCGCTTGTGCCATTAGGTGGGTGCTTTTTAATTTAAAGCGTATCCTGAGCTCTTGCATTTTATCATGCGTCGCCCCAGTGGGCGCAGAAGTATTGTATTTTGCTTCCATGCAAAGAGATTAAAACACAGAATGTCAAAAGGCCTGCACTTTTGTTAATATGTATACAAGCATGCACTCTGTTTGAGAGAGCAGTAGGAGCGGTTTGTATTTCTACAATCTTAATGTGCTCAGGTGAGAGAGCAGCAGAGCTGGATGTAATCAGCAATGCAAATGAATATTTTCAATATGTCATCACTGTTCATGCCGTCAAACGTTCACATATGTTTTGCTCTGACTTTTGAATAAATAAGTCGGTGTTGCCACCTGTTAAAGCTGCTGTGTGATTAAAGGGAGTTTATATGCTCTGTCTTTGTTGCTGCTCTAATTTCATTAACATATTTTTACAGCCATACAGCATCTTGCCTGGTCATGTTTTCATCGTTACCATATTTGAAGCTTGACATACTATATAAATATGTCATGCTTGTATTTCAGTGGGGTCATAATTGATTCACGACGATGCAACTGGACGATCGGCCAATAACTTTTTCAACAGTGCATTCAAAGTACCTTTTGATAGCAGTGCATTCATGCATCTGTGAGCCAACATCTGCACCACCTATTGCAGAGCCTTTAAACATAAATTGTCATTTGGAAATTCTTGGGAAATTGTCCCTAATTAAAATTAGTTTGCAGCATTGGACATTTTCTCAGGTTCTACAAATACCAAAAGCACTAACTTTAACTTGGGATGAAGTCTTCTCTGTTTACATTTGGATTCCATAGAAATGTCATTGCCGTATATGTGCTAATTTTGCAAATGAGGCTTGCTTTGCTCTTTACAACATCGACAACTGCGATTACCCCACCCAGCGCATCTATCTGTGCATCTCTGCACATCATGTCTATACAGTCTGCTGTGGGACATCAGGGTTTCATTTCAATTAAATTCCACTGCAGTGTTGCTCACCCAAACAAACACAGAGGTTTGTATTCATGACACAGCCTGAGCAGGCCAAAGAGTTCCAGCTCATATCTTACACCTACTCTCTTTTTCAGTTTCTCACATACTTTTCCTGCAGATCAGAACTTTGTTTGTGTGGAGACTTTGTCCTTTTGTCTGATTCCAATCCTTAACTCTCAGTTTTTAAGTAATGGCTTTCGGCATGTCTTTTCCCATGTTACTTTGCAGTTTATATCAGTCGTGCCCCATAGCAATAAAACCATGTGATACCATTATACTATAATTGCAAATTCAATTAATGTAGTAATTTCATTAAATTGACTTTAGCCTTTGTCTCCTTTGCTCTCTTGCTTTGTATGTGTGTGAGTCTGTGTGTGTCTTAGCATTGCTTGTTCCATAGCCCCTAACTGTCCATGACCTAAAAAGCTTGCTAATCGCAGGTAAGGGAGGACACAGCAGCTGTTCCCCCAGATCTGCTCCCTCTTGTACAAATTGCAGTGTGATAAAAATCAGCCCCTCCAAGCTCACCTGCATCCCAACAAAAACATTTTATTGCATTATTACCTAGTTCACATTTCAGAATGTCTTTCAAAAGTGTCCCAAAGCATCCCAAAAAGTCATGTGAATTCACATTTAAAGGAAAATATGTAACTTGTGAGTGCTATATTTAAAAACTGTGAATAATAATAATAATAATAATAATAATAATAATGAAAATCTGTTTATAAGGGAAATAAAATCACATATTATATTATATTATTTATGTTAATATTATATTATATGACTGAATGAAAAACTCGTTTTTTTATTTGTGGTTAAGCTTAAGTAACAACTTAAGTAAGTGATTTTTTTAATCACTTAAATGTTCTGGAAAATGAATGAAATATAATATCAGTGAATATTTTACTGATATGTTCTGTATCAACATTTTTGTATTTGCTGTTTCTAGGAGACGGGGGGGAGGGGGGTAGAAGATCAATACCACTTTTGTATCTGTCTGTTTGCCGTTGGCCAATTAGCTTCGTATAACATAGATTATCAGGGGGAAACAATTAGGCTGCTTTTGTCCAACAGTACTAAAATCCACAGCGCAGCAGGACCTCTCCTAATTAAAAACATATATCTTGTTTGTTTAATTTGTGCAAAAACTGAAGTAAAAAAAAAACCTCCGTCTTATGATGGTGTGTTTTGGGTATATTACTTGCCTGGGAGCAATAACGTCCTGCCGATTGTCTGGTAACTTCTCTCAGGCCCCCAAAATATGGCATTTCTGTTTGACAGGACAGGTGTTGTTGGTGAAGTCATATATGGGGGACAGTCCATAATGCAGCAATCATCAACTGGCGGCCCGTGGGTCGCATCCAGCTGGCAGAATATTAACTTACAATTGAGCTAATGTGCACATCTAAGAAAAAGGCCCAGTCCATCCTGGAAGTGATCGTCAATTATCTTGCCAATCTCTGGCAACGATCCATACAGTCCCTAATTCATAGTATATCCATTCTACAGAGAGGGATTATCCTCCACTCCATCCTCTCAACTCCATGGACCCACCATCAATCCCAGGTTGGCCATTCCCTGAAGCTGACAGCAGCACACTGGGCAGACTAAACTCTGGAGATGTCAGAGTATCACTGAACCTCTCTATTAGACACAAGAGGCATCAGCTGGGTTTATTTTCATTGGTCATGTTGTAATGAGTCTCAAACTAATACTGTGTTTGCTTCCTGAGATCTTGAAGTGGAATATTTTTGTTAAAATAATGATCCATTCATTGGTCATTGAACTGTGGCTCTTGTATTGAGCAATGACTGCCTGAGAGCAATTTCTAGTTAATTATGTTGTTGTAGGATAGAGGCTAGTAAAAATCATATTAATTTAGTAAGAAATAAAAAAATATTATCATAAAATAACAATAATAGACAAATAAGCTCCATAAACATCAATCTCTATTTGACAGTCCGGCTCCCTTGGACAAATATAGTTCATGACCACTGCCATATTGCCATTCCATGAAACACTCATGAAACATGAAAGTTGCCTTTTAAAATGGGTCATAATATTATGTGATCATAATTTAATAAAAAGTCATTCATTATTCTTGTAGCACGAATATATTTAGGGTAATAATGATGTTAATGTAATAAAATAAGAAAGTCAGCTGAATTTACCCTCCAGTATATTCATGGTTCTAATGGATGGTTGTTGAAGGTTTATGTTCCGTACAATTTGGTGAGGTCAGCGAGTTTGAACACTCTTGTGAAAAAAATAAAATAAAATCTTTGCGCTCCTCCACACCAGAGGGGGGCAGTGTGGTGCTGCTTGAATCAGGCTTTTCCAACAGCTCCCACTCCCTTCTCTCTCTCCTCCCTCCATCCTCTCCACTCCCTCGCTAGCCTCTCTTCAGTGATCACAGCAGTACTGCAGAGAGACATGCCAGCCACTTTGATCATTGCACCAGGGAAGGAGAGAGAGAGAGAGAGAGAGGGAGAGAGAGGGAGGGAGCGAGGGAAGAAGGGATAGAGAAAGAGAGCACATAGAGACAGAGAATCATGCAGCAGGACATCAAGGCTGATTTTGAAGGATTTCACATTTATTCCACAGCTGATGGAATGACAGGTCAGCCAGTTACCGGTGATAGGGAGGCAGAGGGGGAGTGAGAGAGCGAGCAAGGAAATGAATGAGTGAAGACTGAATGACAGTGAATCATATAAATGGAGTGTTTTAGAACATGACAGTGAATAAGTTAATGACTGAGTAAAACAGTGCAGAAAGACAGTGGACATGGATTAACAGCAGTGTGTTACGGCGTTATTAAACCACCAATGCTGCAGCTGCCGGACACAATGTTTGCATCCTGACCAAGTCTCGCTCGTGCTGCAATTTGCTGCTTCATTTCCTACCACAGTTACTGCAGCAACATCAAGCAACTATAATTTTTCTCTCAGAAGCTGAGCAATATGGAGCAGGAGCCTTTTGTAAAGATGCATGCATGCAGTCTGTGATGATGTTTGTGTGCTGCGAATGTATTGATGAGAAGTCCAACTGAAATCACAAAAACAACATAGTTTCGAAGTCAAAAATCAAAGATGCACAAGTGTCTTCATCCTCCAAACTCTTGAAGGTCCGGTGTTTCAGGATTTAGTAGCAAGCAACTTGAACACCCCTCATGAAAAATGTGGAAAAAGGCCTTCTGCAGAGTCAGTGTTTGTCCTGTCTGGGCTACTGTAGAAACACGGTGGTGCAACAAGACAGCAGGACTCTAGATTCTGAGGTCATACTAACAAAAACAAAATGATTCTTCATTTCACACTAATTATACATAATTATGAAAATTATGTTCCATTTATGCCCTTAAATCCCTCTGAATTCTACATGCTGCTGCCTTTAGCATCTGGGTTTTTAAGATGTGACAGCTGGCTAGGTAATAAGCTATTTACTCTGCATAATGAATGTTAGCGGTGCACTTCTTTCAACCTTGGCAACGACTACATTTCCTTTTTCAGATTGTCGACAAAACGACAGAGCCTCTTGGTCGAATTTGTTGACTTTCAAGCCGTCCTTTTCTCAGACTGCTGATCGATCTCGTGTCATCTTTCATCCCACAACGCTTTAATTCAGTCAGGTTCCATATTATAAAAAGGGTCAATATTTTTACGTTCAATAGATAATTGACTGTAAAATGAGGTGGAGCACATGAAAGCTCCTAAAATAATGTTACCAGAGCATCTTGATCGCCCTCTGTTGGCTGGCTGCAGTACAGGTGATACATCCCATCATTTTAGCAGATGGGCCAAACTAAAAACTCAAAGCTTTCTGTCATCTTAGATAGTTCTTATCAAGCTGATGTCTTGGTTTTTTTCTGATAAGTGAAACATCATAATTTCCAACTGAGCCCTGCTTTAGTTGATTCGGCGACGTGGACAGACGGGAACTCGTTCCTACTTCTGATTACTACTACGCAGACTCTGGCTTCAAATGACATCACAAACATCAGGTAGTAACAGTGACAGTACCCAGCCTCTCTCTCACTTTAGCTACTTCTTTGATTCAACTTGCTGAAATGACTTTAGTCTTAATGCAGGCTAAGGCGCTAGTCCTTAGACTGGTTTTAGACCAAGTAAGATACAACAAGGACCCATTCTGTTCCCTGTGGGGAGGGGGGGGGTTCAATTTTTATTTGTCATCAGGACTTGATGCATCCAAGTTCAGAATCATTCAGTTTTGGCACCTTGAAAGACATTACGCTTTTTTTTTTTTAAATTCTCATTTACAACACAACGAAAAAACCAAAGAACAAGAAAAATGACACAAAGAAAGAGACTAAGGCTGTGTGAAAGTTCAATAAACCAAGACCATAAAATAAAATGAAAAGGCAAGATAAGATTTTGTTCTGTTTAAAAAAAGCCTTGATACGTTCTTCAGACTTTGTTCTTTTTGTTTCAAGCGCAATGAAACCCCAAACTACCCAATGAAAAAAAAAGAAAAAAGAAAAATTGAAATAGACACAGTACTGTAACATTAATCTCTACGTTGTCACTCCACTGCCCTTACATGGTATCTTTATTAAATTGCTCAAAAACATAGTTTCCTTAAAAGCAGATTGGATGATTTTGATCAGCATGCATGTAAATTCTTAATTTTTTGGAGTCACTTAGCTTCACCTCGTCGGTAGCCATGTTCTCTCACGCACTACTTTTCATCTTTGGCAGTAGTGACGTTTCATTGTCCACAGTCTTCTTCACGTTTGTTGAGAGATTCTCCATCACCCAGAGTTCTCTCTTCACTTTGCCCCATTATGGAACAAAAAAGTAAGGTAAACTTTTCACCTTTAGTTGATCCTGAACAACGATTGGCTGCCAGGGTTTCGATGGAAGGCCAAAATATTTATTTTTTTTGCAAAAGAATGTGATGATGTGTCTAATACTAACCAATATCAGTTTGTCAAGTAGGCTGAAAGCCTTTGCCCATCAAATGAGCCAGTCACAATGAATCCTCCATCTTGGTTTCCATGATGACTTGATTTAGATTCACTTTTTTTTTGTTGTTGATATTTTTGCGTCAGAGAACTCTAGTCATGATTTATTAACATATATATTCATATATTTATATATAATCAATACATATATTAACTTGTGTTTTTTTCTCATTTTTAATTTTTTTTTTTTTTTGCAGCCTGAATTGCTCCCTGCCAAAATCCCACACCGCAATGGTTCACAGTATTAATGCGAATAAAGAATGAAATTAAGAAGATACAGCAACTAAAGAGAGGAGTGGGCTATAAGGGAGGTTCGGGTGTGTGTGTGTTTGAGGGCTTGTAGGATGGTAGTGCGAGCGTGGGATCATAGGCGGGGCCGAGGGGTCCACTACCCCCCCTTCTCATTAGACTGAGGAAGAGTAAAAAATATAAAGTTCACCTTTTAACAGGTAGTCCGGCCCAGCCCACCACTCCACTGATCCACAGCCCCGAGACAGACAAGCAACCCCCCCCCCCCGACTCCCAACTCCTCTTCGCCCATACTCCCCCTCAAATCTTTACAAACATGTTCAAAACTTGTTAAACAATGGTAGATGGGAAAATCATGCATGTTTCTTTTTTTATGCATTTTCTCAGTTTCCTTTTTCTAATCAGAAACTTCATGATCATCTGAAGTGCTGTCGAGCGCTCAGAACTTCCCTTCTGTCGCTTACCCCTCACTCCATCTTACACCATGATCTGTCTTTTGCAGCTTCCCCCTCAAATCCCCTCTTAATTTTTTGGAGTCTGAGGTCCCTCTCTTAGTTTCATACAGGTGTGGTGCGTCGGTTGGCGGTGTTGCTGTGACCACCTGAGTCTTTCAGGTCCTTCTGGATGCAATTATGGACCTGCAGGAAGTTGTGGTCCCTCTCTGTGGAGTTATAGGTGGCTGTGGGGGTGCCCGATTGACCCTTGGGCAGCGTGTACATAGACAGCTCGGTAGAGGGCAGCGTCCCGAAGGCTTTCAGGCCCACCGGCGATGCCTCGCGGGAGTGTGAGGGATCCGTGGAACGGGACGAGGAGCGTGAACGACGTCGATAACGATAACGGTAGCTAGGGATGCGTGTGATGGCCGCACCTTGGAGGTAGTCAGCGGCTCGTGCCCCCACACGCAGCTCCCGATGGCGATCGATGAACATGTGCACAGCCAGCACGCCCACCATTTCGGCCATGATGAAGGAGAGAGCGCCGAAGTAGAAGGACCAGCCGTAGGAGTAGCTGTTCTTCTTGGAGTCGCTCTTGGAAGGGTCCCCAGCGTTGGCTGATATGTACACGATGATTCCTATGATGTTGCTCAGGCCTGAAACATAATCAGAGAGAGATTAGATGAAAACTAAAATACATCCAAACTGTTACTCAAATAGGCCCACACACTAAAAAAACTAAGTTATTCACAAGAATTATTCTTGTCAGCTGAAACAAATAAAAGTAGTTCATTGATCAGAACAGAAGCATACTTTTACCTACAGGTACAGGGTTTATAGTTTGACACATTCATAGACAGATTCTGCATTTTTTTCATTGGGCCTCTTCTCTACCCCTCAGAGAAGCAGACAGAAATTCACTGGAGCTGTTTTCTTCTGGTCGATTGGTCGATATGCTCACGTCAAACCAAGTTCTCATTGGTCGGAGCTGGTGTAATTTTCATCAGGAGGAAAGCAATTGTTAGCCCATCGGGTCTGCTCTCTCACAAGATCAGCTCAGGTCTATGCATATGTTCCCCTTTGTCTGCCAAGCACAGTCGCCTTCAGTGTTGGCACGCTATTACTCATGAAGTGTAACCAGTCAGATAGTCCTGTGGGCTGGACACCGAGAAAGACTATTGTCTACAGACACAAGCCCTTTTCTCATATGAACACTGAACAATGCTACTCTGGAGACACAGGTTAGGACGTTGTCTGCAGTTGTCCTCTTGCAGTGCCTGCTGGGTAACAGTTCATGTTCTAGAGAGGCGGCTGCATCAGAGCCAAAGCAGCAAATTTTTTGTTGATCTAGAGATAACTAGTAGATTTGTTTTACCCCCATCAATCAATTGACCAAAATTATCAAGTTGATAAAACAACTTCAAGTCAGCCCCATTTGAATAAAAAACAATCTAATTCAGGTAACAGGTATGTATTTGAGCTATGGCTTATTCCCACTGACCAAAACTAAAACGCTCACAGATGCATTTCCACTATTGGTATCGGCTCAACTCTACTCGCCTAGTTTAGTCGCCTTTTTTTGTTTTCCATTAAGTACCTGGTGCTCCTTTCTTATAGTATCACCTCTGTTGCAGTTCCAAGCGGGCTGAGCAGGTACTGAAAGGTCACATGATACATTCAGACCACTGATTGGTCAGAGAGAATCGTTTCTGCTTCACTGCATCATCAATGCCCGCCACGCACGGAATATCCTGCACAGCACAAATCAATGGCTGCCATTTTCAAACAGCCAAGCTACTTTAAGGGCCGTAACTTTTTTCTTTTTTTAGCGGCCGCTATATTGAGGAGGTGCAGACATTCCCATCTTTGATAAGATGATAAGAGGATCATGAGAGGTGTCTGTCGTGTAGAAGACTACGCCACGCCACGGCATCACTATGACAACCAGCTACACTGAGGCGGTACAATCATCTAATGGAAAACGACCTCCAGAAAAGCACCTGATACCAAAGCTGAGTCCAGTCGAGTTGAGTAGAGCCGGTACCACTTAGTGGAAATGTGGCTGAAAGAGAAACCAAAAGTCACTGACATTAAATCTAAAAGTTTCATTTTTCTCCTTTCCGGTGAAGCAATCTGCCTTATTCTTCTTATTCTACTCTGATTTACCAAAGCTTCAACCTTACCTTCATTTCTTATATTGGAATATCTTTCTCTGTATTTCTGCAGTTGAGCCTTTCCTACCTCCAACTATGCCAAACTCTCTAATGTGTCTCACCTTTTCCCTTCATCCTGTTTTGATCATATGGGTTTTTTTTTTGGTGCAAATCATCACTCTGGGTGTGTGTTGCCAGAAAAGTACACATGAACAGACAGGCAGACATGGACAACCATGCAGATAAAGAGTTAAAACAACACTGTATGAAAAGACAGAAAAGCAGACTAAGGTGTGAGGACGCAAATGAGATGGATCAGAGCAGAAGAGTATCAGGGACACCTTATTTTTAGAGTGTAATCCCAGTGGCCTCTTCTTAGCCTAGCAACAGGGCAAGAGAGACAGACACAGTGAAAAAAAGAGTGAGAGAAACAGAGAGAACTGCATATCTCACTTCTGACTGAGAGGGAACTAGTTATCTAGTGCAGCACAGTAGGCCATGGCCTAGAACCAGAGTGCAAACACACACAGGCTTGCACACACCAAAACACAAAAATGCTCCGGCAAAATGGAAACCTGCGTCTTTGCCTCCCTAGCATCGTCCTGAGGTGAGTGTTGTATGGTACACGCATGTCAAACACTATGCAACCCATCACCTGCAGGCATCATAGTGGCTTTGACTGTCTCCAGACCAGGACTCAGCTGTGCCTCCTCATCATCAGTGTGATTTTTTTCATTTAATTTGAGATCTGGACACTTTCCACGATCAATCCAGTGGAAATGCATTTTATTCTGATATTGAAGTTGCTGCCATTAGTATTTTGATATTAACAATGGATCAAAACAGCATATAATTATCACACAAATCTGCAGTTTCCATCAGCACTGCGTATCATTTTAGTGCCTTTCAGATTGTTCTGGTTTTTACGACCTGCAACTTTAATAATAGCCATAATAATTATAAGTATTTTATTTATACAGTATTTTTGAAGCTTAAGCACAAAAGATTTACAGATTAAAAGATTTACAGAGAAGATTTAAAATCATACAATCATGCATCCTCCCACCCATCCCATATCACATATATGATGAGGAAGATGAGAACACATATATCAAGCAGCACCGAGCCCAAATATATACAGATCGAAGTGCAAAAAAGTACCAAGTAAAGTGTGGATGACAGAAATAGCACATATAGAGCAGGTGATATTTACATAGAAGAAACAGCAACATATAAAGAAATGAGATCATACATAGGAGATCTACGGTAGTCACATATTATCTGACATAAAGCAGATGGATGGCCAATAAAAGTACAAAGTCTTAAAAAATACTGTAATAACTTTTAATGATAATTTTCATATGTAATGGCAATAAAATTAAAACATCATAAATTATTAAATAACATGGATATGTGGAACTGCATGTAAAAACACCATCAATTAAGAGAAAATACAAGCCAGTCTGTCTGATCGGAGGGGCCTGGCTTGGGTGTAAGGGATTAAAACTTCCATGCTTATCTGGAGATGTGGAAACTTTCCACAGGCTGCAGGTCACCAGACAGCAGCGGAAAACCCTGCTCATTGTGGATGTCCAACCTGTTGCTATGATGGATGTCTTGGGACACAGGGTACAGAGAGAAGGAGCGCTTATACTTCCAGGGTTGTACATTTTAGTCCACTGCTCCTGTGGATGCGGTGTGGAGCTGACGGGCACCTTTGGCCCTACTTCTAACTGGATCCACGGATCAATGGGCAGAGTTGGGGAGGTGGCACCTCTGCATGGTGAAGCCCAGCTCTGCTCCGGCTGTTGCTGCAGGATATGAGGTGTGACCGAGAGAATCTCATCTCCCGTATCTGATATAGAATGGATATCATTCCTTCCAGCTCCTGAACTTAAGGCTGATGTTGGTACAGTGAGTGGAGGTGTGTCTGGTTACAGATGGAGGAATTGTGATAGCAACACACACTGACAACTTACCAACCAGGGCCTTAAACTGGGCCAGCTTCAGTATTTGGCTCCATACTGGTCTTGTTTTGTCCCTTAGTGGAAAGAATGAACTCTGTTTTCTTGTTCTCATGATAGCAGGTGGAGCCTCTTGTCAGATTTTAGGGAATCGGTTGTTGCAGGTAAAAGAATCCAAATGTCTCAGGTGAACAATCCAAGTGACGGATGCGAACCATCAAAAACATTTGCAACAGCTGTGAATTTACGAATCCTACTATGGAAACGCCATGTCCTGCTTTACGCTTTCTCTGATTGGCTAACCTTGATATACTAAACCTAACCAACCCAACCAACCAAGGCAATAGGCAAAAGCCAACCAGGGTCAGGGTAGGGTGGGTCATGCCTTCCGTATATTACAATACAGTATATTTAGCAGTCAGGCTGCATAGAGTAAGGATGGGACAAAAGATTAGACCTGACCAAAGAAGTCTCACATCAGGCCCAGAACACCTGATGTGACTGTTCTCATAAAGATATCAGTGTTCAATGAAAAAGCCCTTAAAACTCTGTACAGTACATTATCGGACTAGCAGTAAGTAACAGACAGACAATGAACATATATGAGCATTTTATCTGCTAAAGACGCACATATTTCCCTTTAGAGTGGAGACAAATCAGCTAAACAATGATTAAACAGGAAACTTAAATGGATCAGATGGCCAGAGACATAAATGCTAATATTACTCAGTGGCTTTACAATGTGTAAATAAGCCACAGCTTGCTAACATCCTTTATAAGGTGATATCCAATATGTCAGGGCTGTTCCAGCTTGTTGCACTGCCTTCAGATGACCAAAGAAATCAATGAGTGCAGGTTGAAGGATAATGTCTTTTTATTGTTTCCATTAAGGATAATATCAGCATGTTATCCATGAACATTTCTGCCAATGCGTCAGGCCAATAAGATGAACTCTTTACTAATGGGAATCCCATATTAATCATTGATGAAGGCGCTTTTGTTTTCCAGATTTATATATTTGAATATATACATTTTGAAAAGCACTGTATGTCTACATCTGCCAGTGGGCCATCATAATAAGAGCAGGCATCATAATATGTTATTTCCACTACAAGAGAGTCTTGATGTTATTTGCAATTAGGTGAATAGAATATGTGCATCAGTACTGAGTGTGAAAATATCTTCTATTGGCAGAAATCCAAAACCATGCATTTCTAGTTTCCTTCCATTCATTTGACACAACCCAGAAAGATATGTTGATTCCAAAAGAAAATATAATTACTGAAATGTATTTACTGCCTTCTATCATTTTTCCTGAAGTACATACAGTATATGTCTACCCTGCTTTGGTTCTCCCTTTTATCCACTTCCATTTGTCCTTTCCTTTTCCATACTGATCCTATCTTCCTCTTCCTTCTTCTGCCCTTTTTTTCCAATTTCTTATCCCGTCTTCCTGAATCTTCCTCCTCACTTTTGCCCCCCCCCCCACTTTCACTTTGATCTTTCCTGCTCTTCCTGCCATCTTCCCCCACTCCTTCCTTTCCTCACCCTTCCTTGCCTCCTCCCTCTCCTCTCCTTTGTACCTGCGGAGACGAAGAGGATGCCGGAGCTGAGGATGATGTTGTGGCGTGACTTGTAGAACTCGCTGGCGGCGATGCACAGCCCCCCCATGAAGAGTAGGATCACGCTCAGGATGGGGAAGATACTGGAGGCTCGTACAGCGCCTGGACACACACACACACACACACACACACACACACACACACACACACACACACACACACACACACACACAAACACACACAAACACACACACAAACACACACACACACACACACACACACACACACACAAACACACACACACACACACACACAAACACACACACACACACACACACACACACACACACACACAAACACACACAAACACACACACACACACACACACACACACACACACAAGAAGAAAAACAGTGTCATTGTTATAATTGTCACCACTGGATGCAAGCTAAAGATATTATTATTATTATTATTATGAATAATAATGTTATTAATAGTATGGCAGCAGATATAATAATAATAATAATAATAATGATAATAATAATAATAATCTAATCAACTTTATTTATTAAACCATTTTCATACAAGGGATGTAACTCAAAGTGCTTTACAGTAAAAAATGATACTAAGTTATTATAATATTATAAATAAATAAATAAATAAATATATATATATATATATATATCATATCTTATAACAACAACAATAATAATATTAATTATAATAATAATAGTATGACAGCAGCTAGGATACTAATAATAATCATTTTTATAGTCTAATATACTTTATTTATGGAACAATTTTCATACAAGTGATGTAACTCAAAGTGCTTTACAATAACAAACACAAAATCCACATTAGAACATAAAATTACAATTAGACAATAGAAGGACAGTAAA
This sequence comes from Chaunax sp. Z400, assembly GCA_037577475.1. NCBI lineage: Eukaryota > Metazoa > Chordata > Actinopteri > Lophiiformes > Chaunacidae > Chaunax > Chaunax sp. Z400. Next base: position 4,945,097 of record CM075191.1, on the reverse strand, counting down.
ATAATAGAAAGTAAAAAACAGAAACCAGTAAGAACTGTCATTTCACAGAGCCCACATCTAGGGTCTTCCATAGTGTTGGAGTGTGGTTATTTTCTTGTGTGGGAAGAGAAGTAAAAGAACCTTAAAATCTATTGTAAAAGATACTCGGAGCCAATGGAGTGTAGCTAAAAGTGGGATAACATGTTCTCTCCTTCTTTTAGTTCAAAGTCTAGCAGCGCAGATGTGAATAAATGGAAGTTTTCCAGTAGACTGCTTCAGAGGGCCGGTGAAAAGAGCATTACAATAATCTAATCTACTCGAAATGAAAGCATGAATAAAGGGAGGGGAGCTTTACAGTGAAATCTTTAACGTTTTAGTAATTACCAACCACCTAAGTTTACTTACTTCTATTCTTAAACACATACCATAATGTTCTTTATCGCTAACCTTTCATGTACCCAGTGATTTCTGCAAATCAAACTACAGTATATTGTACCTCATCTACTTTTTCTGTATTGTAGTATATTTACTTGCTAAATAACTTTTCCACCTTCTTTCTCCTGACTCTTCCTTTTCCATCAGTATCACAGATCTCTCATCCATCCCAACCATCACTGCATCGCTCCAAATCTCTGTCTGTCTCCATCCTCCTTCCCTCCCCTATCAGTCTGTCCATCAGTTGTCTGTCTGTTTGCCCTCTGCGTGGCTGATTTGCTGATTGGCCTCAGGGTTGTCATGATGCTGCCGTGGTCGCGGAGCTCAATCTGGTTTCGTTCTTTGCAAGAATACAAATTGATAATTCAGACAAATTAATTATTGAAGCCAGTCTTTTTCATTAACACATGCATCTCTAATTTTGGATTTAGCTCTCCCCTTTCTGGTTTGACTTTTTCTGTATTGCGGTGCTTCCGTTCACTGAGGCACATCACATATAAATATTAAGGTGACCTCAGAGTTGGCGCTGCACCAAGTTGCCCCTCCTCCTCCACCATCTTATTTGTTTTAACGCTATCTCCTCTTCTTCATTGATTGACATATGCTGTCAGGGCAAATAGTCATCAAGGTGGAAAGCCCCTCAGAGCAGCCACATGCTGCATGCACACACACAGACACACACGTCTTTTTCTAGAGTAAGCGGAAATGCCTCCCGTCACACGTACAGACACACATACACCTGCTTGATTAATCACTCACTAGAGATGAACACACTGCTGATGTAAAGAGACACGTTCAGGGCATATTCTACCCTGGAGAGAACATAATATACGGCAGATTGTATTTTGTGATCAGATTTTATTGAATGTTTCCCAGAGTCCCATCTGCCTTCTGTGCTGTCTGTCTAGCTTTGCATTTCAGCACACAACTTTTGCAGCTTCCAGTGATAGCGGTCATTTTTTTAAATGTGTCAGACAAATAGGGTCACCAATGATGCAACCTACTCGCATCCTCCGAAGGCGGCATTTGCAGACCGAATGCATCACAGCGACGCGACTAGGCCTGTCACAATTCAGAGACTCCGTCAAATGCAGCCTCCTTTTCCCGGTCCATCGAGTGGATCCTTCACAGACCACCCTATCCCAGGATTGTGCTCCAGTGATTAAATTTCATAGAAACACTTTTCAGTGTCATTGTTTTTATTCATTCATTTAGCTTCCTGTAAGCACTATCCATTGTGAAATGAATGTGACCATTTTGACAAGCCAAGGCAATTTGAGACAGCTGGAGGTGAAGAGTTGAACAGTGAGGAGTTATCAGAATGCTGAGATCCGAGCTAACATGGTGGAGAAATTACATTAGCTGAGAGCATCGGTGGGTATCAAGATATGGAATAAGCCAAGCTACGATAATGTAAGAACACATGCTCCTAAATACTAATTACCTCAGCCAAGGGAAGAGGTTATGTTTTTTGCCGGCGTTGGTTTGTTGGTTGGTCAAGATAACACAAACAGTAATGGACGGATTTTGATGGCATTTTCAGGAGATGTCAGAAGTGGCCCAGGGAAGAATCGATTAGATTTTGGTAGTGATCCGGATCACTGTCTGGATCCAGGAATTTGTTATAGGCTTAAACTGCCACATGTAATGTAATGATTACAAGGCTCCAAAAGATGGGGCTGTCTACCACAAAATGACTGAAATCTACTGACGCTGCGGCCGTCCTGACAAATGTATCTAATTGATTCATGTCCATATAACAGCTTATGAATTTCACTAAAACATTACCCCATTTTAATTTGCTTCCTTTTCTCCTGCCTGTGTGTGGTTTTGAGTTTTGTGTGTGTACGTTTGTGGAGGAGTTCAGCGCGATGACTTTTGTTTTGGAGTGAAATGGCAACATGGGGAAACTGAGCTGCCTTGGCGGAGGTCTGCTTTCTAGTTTATTTTAGAGACTACATCTGAAATAAATACATGAAGTTATCAACACTTTGGCATAGTGTGATAAAATACAGGACAATATATAAAAAAAGGTAAATGTGGTGAGAAGCTAAAATTGACAAATTACAAGGAGACAGAAGGATGAAAGCAGAACAGAAAAAAATAGGAAAGAAAAAGTAACAAAAGCAGAAAAGGAAAAAGACGACAAGACAAGAGAAGAAGCGAGAACACCGCAGGCCTTTGCTTCTCTGTGAAGCCGCTTTGCCTCAAGCAATCTCTGTCTCTCTCTCTCTCTTTCCATTTCCCTCTGCAGTTGTGCTTTAAGGAGAAGGCAGGGAGTTCTAAAGGAAGAATTCTTAACCAAATGTTCTGGCCTCCAGGTGCACCCTGCCACCACATCACGGCAGAGAAAGGTGGTTTGAGAGTGAACAAGCTTCAGTACCAGCAGTAGGAAGAAACACGTCATCAGTTTCTTTGTCGAGGATGACTGAGGGTGTTGTGGGTTGTGAACCTCTGACTTCCTGTCTGCAAAATGATCTGTAACTTTAATATTTAATAGGTCAAACTGTTATTTAGGGTAACCCTGTATGCTCCCTCTAGCAGGGGCATAAAAAACAAACCAATGGGTGATGTAACGGTGGCTCAATTCACTTTTCATTCTACAGTCTATGTGTTCAACTTTTAGAACGTTTAGGTTTTATTTTCATTAAATAATAATGAGCTTTTCTGGCAATGGTTTATCATTGACATCCCTAAATTCATTAATTGTCTATACTCGACTGTTACTCAGCTCATAATGAGAAAGAGACTGTGTACACCCTGGAATGATTTGTAATATTGTTTCAATGTGTCCCTGTTGGATCATGCAGTGGTGGAGCATTATTATTTAACTGATGTTATTTTGAAGGAAGGCTTCACATCATTTCTGCAATTACTGAAACAATTATCTAGAGGGAGAATATTGATGATAATGATGCTGATACTGGTAATATGTGCCTACAGTTGATCATATACAAAATTAATCAGCAGCTTTGTGACATTTCAAATTATTACCAGGATATACACACAGGTCCTAAGAAGCTGATATGTTTGTTTTTATTTCTGCTTACGTTTCCAGTTGAATCGCAACATTAAGCAACAGCGACCGGTTTTTGCACGAGTAATTTGCATTAACAAACACATCAAAACATAATTTGAGAGACAATTCATTGCTTGCAGCTAATGACATTTTGCCCTGGAGGAGGGTAAACACTTCGTCAGCTGATCTGCTTGTGATCCTCTCTGGTCGTTTTATTTCACCAGAACAAAACAAAAAACAAAACAAAAACAAAAACACATGAATTCCAGTCCGACCATTCTCATTCATGTCGCATGGCCATGAATCGGATATGTATCTGATCTAGGATCACATATGAAAGTGTCTAAGATTTGATTTGAAAGGATTGGATTTTTGTGGCCCTGAAATAATATGATTTTTGGCTTTTGAGGCAAAAAAATCAGAATTGAGTCACTTTGGCCTGGTAATGTGTAGCATTAAGGTCCATTTATGATTGAGATTCAGACAACTTTATTCATCCCAAAAGGAAAATTCATTCCATACATTCTATCTCAACAGACAACAAGGCAAAGTTAAACGTCATGCAGGGTTAGCAGAAAAAGGCAAGGGACAGTATAAGGGACAAGTTACAATAAATAAATGCAATAGATCAAATGCAACAGTTACAAATCCTATAAATAAGTTCATAAAATAAAGAGTCTAAAAAAGAAATAACAGTCAATTAAAATGAGTATTATCTGTGTTCAACAGCTTAATAGCAGAAAAGATGAAGGACTTAGAATATCGATTTGTTCTCTTTTTGGACACATCATAATGTCGGCCCCTTCGTACATGAATGGATACGTCTGTCCATCAATGCCTACATACTTCCTTACGTCCTTTACGTCATCGATACAACCACAGGAGGGCAGTGAGCAGTCAAAAGTTTCGACAACAACAAATATGGCGACGGTCGGAGGAGGTTGTGATAATGAACGCAGTAAATACAAAGCAGCAAAAGCAGAGGTGACAATGTACTCGGCGGTGATCTGTGAGGTCATGAAGTGCATCGACACTTGAGGACGGAGAGTTTTTTCACATTTTTTCGTCTTCGTTGTGTTCGGACACATTTGATTTGCCTTGCTTTAATTTGAGCTACACTGCTGTCAATCATCTCCGGCTGCTTTGTTTCGTCTGTATCTGTAAGCTCCCTGAAAACATGACCAAATATGTAAGAAATGAATGCAGAAGACGTCCTGAAGGCTCCGTGCATATCTGTATTAATGTGGAGCATAAATGGGCCTTTACTTATTCCCATTTATCTGTTTTGCCTTATTCCCACTACCACATGCTCTTTGGTGCTGGATTCCCACGTGGGCGAAGTGAGTGTGTGTGTGTGTGTGTGTGTGTGTGTGTGTGTGTGTGTGTGTGTGTGTGTGTGTGTGAGAGAGAGAGAGAGAACCAGGAGATCGTTCCTCCATACTGCACAGTGTGTATGGGAAACACCCGGAGCAGCAGAGTGAGCGAGTGAGTGTGTGGGAGGCTGATCGATGAGTGTGTTCACTTCATAGCTTGTTGAGCTGATGTCTGTGTGTTTATGTGTGTGTGACAAAGTAATGGTGCGCTGTCCTGTAGTTTGTGTGCATACATTTAAGTGTGTGTAGGTGTGTGTATGTGAACCCAGGGAGCTCCCATGGTGGTGTCCACCCCCACCTCTATAATTCAGCCACAATTACAAGGCTCTCCTCTGCTGCAGCTAATGAAACCATAAGTCAGCCAGACACACACACACACACACACACACACACACACACGTACACACAACCACATAAACACACATCACTGCAGCAGAAGCAACCAAGTAGTGGGAGAAATAAAGGGAGGGTGAAAGTGTAACACAGAGAGTGAAAAAGGGAAGAGGTTTGAGAGGACGAAGGAAAGAGACGTTGTTATTTAGAGGATAAGGATGAACACATGAGCGTTAACACACACCACCAGGCAGATGGTGTGTTTGTCTGTGTGTGTTTTCATATGAATGTTGTACACACACTTGCCTGCCAGTCAGCATCATGAAGCATTACTCATGTAAAATGTGATATGCCTCATTAGAACAACTGGGCTCCCAAAAATATCAGCGGTGACATCGGCGAATTGGATGACGTCAGCAGCAGGTGACGTCAGGTGTCTCCTCTCCATATGGAGTATTAGCATTATATACAGGAGGATGCAGCGGTCTAATTATAGCAACGGCAAGACACACCGCTTCCACTTTAGTGTGTCAGGAATCTGTGTGTGTGTGTGTGTGTGTGTTCTTCATTTCCATCTTTGTGAGGACCAAGTTTTAAGCCTCATTTTTGTGACGATATTTGGGCCGGTCCTCATGCATTCAAATGCCTTTTTGTGTCTAAAGAAACCAGTAGGTTTAGTTTGAAGGGCACCAGTGCTCAAACGCTGCACTTAAGTCATGCTTCTTTAGTATTTGTAACTCTTCTACTGCATTGTATTTCAGATGTACTTCATGACATGAATAAATGCAACCGCTCTAGTTATTAGTTACTTTACAGATAAAGAGGACGTTAGATATAATTAAGACCTTTGGTCAGTTTTAAACACATTCATACTGCATACTCTACAATAATCATCTTCATGTTCTCTACCTACTTTACACCATCTATAACACCCTATGTGTACACATACAAGTTCATTGTTCTCATTGTTCTTACACAGGAATACACATAGCAGGACAACAAGTCTGAACAAATGAAGGTAATAAAGTGACAGAAATAACAATGTAAAGCTCTGAGAGATCATATAATGAGTACTTTTACTTTTGCTTAAAAACACTTGCTTTAGCAGCTTTAGTTGATACAGTTTCTGATTGGATGGGATACATTTCTAATAGAATATTTTTGCGTTCTAGTATTTATAGGGTTCCTATGGAGTTTTCTTATTTAAAAAAAAAAAATTCAGCGTCTTTCACCAAAAACTTGTGCTTAAACCTGCATGACTAAACCAAAGGAGCAAAACTGTTTTCATATAAATAAAGTCATGTATATTCAATCCCTTGCCAAACAAATTCACTCAATGATTAAGTCTATCAGTGGCAGATACACCTCTCTGTATTCCATATTACACCAGAGGTTTTAGATCTCAGGTCTATACCAACTTTCCCATGCTGGTGCACCAGTAGCAGGTAATTTGACATCAAACAGTGAAGATTGTTTTTTGTTAGTGGTGGAGCCTATAGCATCATGTGTCCTTCAAAATGATGTGTCTAATTACCATCACTGCCAGAGGGCGGAGTCTAAAGTTTCACACTGCACATTTAACATCCATGTTTACAGCAGCTAGCAGCTCCATTCTTCCCCACCTCTACTCCATGAGCTACTATTAAATTAAACACCTGACTGCTTTATTGCCCCACTAGTTAGATTGAGGTTAGGAAATAGTTGTGATGGTCAGGTTAGGGGGCGAGGGATGTATTTTTGAAGTGCCAGCCCTCAGTCCGCACAAATATACACGTGCAAGCATTTGTATGTGTGTAACTGCAAGCCAGTTTGGTGTCTAATCCCATTCAACGGCTCCATGCATGAGACAACTCACATAGACACACATACAACACACTGTGGGAACACTTCACACCCTTTCCATCTATCCACACATACAAAGAGCCACTATACTATCCTATATTTATACTGTTACACAAACACAGCCATGCAATCCTGCACACAATGGCTTACTGCATACTTATATTGATAGTAGTACTAGTAGTTTAAGATCATTTAAAGACAGGTAAATAATGCTGTTAACTGTACTCAAAACTCCTTAGTTCTCCAGTACAGTGCATGAGAGTGACTGTCAGCTAACTTCTATGATGAAAACAAATAGCAACTCTGCTTTCAAGGACAACAGGAGTTCATGTGCAATAATAGCAGACAGTGCAAGACGTATGCCGGACATTAAACTATACATCAAAACCTGGCTTATGTAGGACACCACAGAGTCCGAGCCGCCTGATTGGATGTTGTGTCCTTTGTTTTGTTTGTTTTGAGGAGAGCCTGTGACTTAATCTGCATTTGTAATTTAATAGCATCAAATATTTACATGGATTACTAATTACAAAGATAAAATATTCTTGCACAGTGATTTTTTTTATAGCACGTGATCAGACTTGATGGTACGCTGGACTCTATTATAGTTACTTTGACACATGTGGAACGGTGATTAGACAGAAATGAATCATCCAGATTTCAGACGGTTCTGATGGTTCAGATTGTAAACCCTGTCCTCTGTATTATGCCGTAGAAAGGGACTGGGGTGGTGGCTCTGTCCTCTCTCTGTGGCTGCTGCTGATAGTATTGCTGCAGGGGGAAGGCGGACTGCTCACCCTTACATAACCACATGTACGAATTCACCCAGAGAGAGCAGTTGTGGGGGTGGCGGGGTGAGACGGCTTAGAGAGCGAGAGAATGAGACCTTGGCTGTTAAATGGAAGACAAAATGCTGAAGACCACAGCTGTGTGGGAAACCTTTAAATAGAGCGAAGTCAAGACAGACAGCGTGCCAGATATGCAGTTTGAAACCGACCTCTCACAGTGGCACAGCCATGAAGAATCACCTGGGTGCTGTATGTTGTAGGTTTAAGCCCCATGTCTTGCCCCTTATTTACATTAACTTTTACTCACCGAAACCCACAATGTGAGTCAAACAAACATGGCAAATCCATTTCCTTCCTCTTGTAAAGCCTCGTTTTTGTGTATTTTATGTCTTTGTGTTTTAGCTCCAGCATTTTTTGCATCCATGTCTTCTGCTTCCCAACATTTGTACACAAACATTAAGAGACAAGATCAACATTTTCTTCATTTGTCTTCTACCAGTAGATGATGGAGGTTCTTTTAACCATGGCAACGGTATTCCCCTAAGAAAGTGTGTTTTAACGTTGTTTTAACTCAAAGGTTCAACTCAACCACATCTTAACTTTTCATTTGTGGCAAATTACAAAACATGAGTTAGATTTAGTCATCATATGGTTTATTATGGAAGCCACAGACAGAGAACCTCAGGGCTCAAAACTGACTGCCTCCCTTAGGAAAAGGAAAAAGTCACATAGGGCTGGTAAATCCAGCAGCTCACTTTACCAATCAGGGAGTGGTAAAAGAATATTATCTGGAACTGATGATGGAAGTAGCTAAGGAGTGACCCATCACCCTTTTTTTAATCTTTAAAAAAAAAACTTCAATATTAGAATTACACATGTACAATACAGATCAGGCACTGGTGAGAAAATAACCTGAAAATCAATCTGAAGTCTTTGTTGTTATTTGATACCTGCTAATAAACAGTAGAGAACACAGAGCTCTGCCAATGCCATTGTAATTAAAACTCAAGCAATCAGGAAAGAGCTTCCAGGTCAAGCCACAGTAATAATAAATCTTCGTCTGAGACATATCATCACTGACTTGAAAAAACAACTATGATACTGTTCAACATTTATTCCCATAAAAAAGAATTATCTTGTACACAAACAGACAGACAGACAATCAAATAACTATTTTCATCAGCCCAAGTAAAGACTGACTTAAGGCAAGCAGACTTTTTCACCTGGTACAAATTTGTACATCAGGTATGAAGAGGCCAAACACTTGTCAAAACACCTGCTGTGACATCTCTGATTTAGACTTTAGACAGGCCAGCAGCTGTCAAAGTCAAAGCTTTACCACCAAATCAGTGGGGTGAGGGGTGGGAGTTAAAAATCTGGTCAAAAATCAGCAAAGCCTCCCTTCGTGCGCAATGGACCTTCCTGTTTACCAGATCTCTACTGCCATCCATCGTTATAGACAACCTCCAGTGTGGAAGTGAGTATCTTGTCAGCAGTGTTACTAACAATGGAGGTGCTGATTTAGTAAAGGAACTTATTCTGACCTGTTCTTGATGTGCATACATCCTTTATACCTGCCAGCCACCTGGCAAAAGGTTGTCGTACTTAAATAGCAGATCAAGATTTCCCTCATTGCCCCTGAGAGCGAAACCCTGTCTAGTCAACAACTGCGTATCATCAATTATATTTAAGAAGCATCAGGCCCATACCCCACCATGCTCTGTTCATCCCCGACTCTTCATGTAAACTGAATATTCACCCTATTTTCCTCACCCTCACCCTCACCCACACCCTCTCATTTTCTTGTGTTCTCCTCCTCTTCTTCATCTTCCTGTTCTCCTTCATTCTCACAATCATCCTACATATAAAGTAAACACACCCACAGACTAATTAACATCATAGAATGTTATACACCCCCCCTCTCCTCTGCATACTGCTGCATGCCTCTATGCCACAAACACGCCATCATCTCCACAGTATTAACTGGATGAGGGAAATCCTCAAAGCTAATTTCATTTGACTGCTCATCTGTGCAATGTTAACTTCCTTCTCTCTCACTGAGGTTGATGCTTGATGTGATTGCCCATCGTTCACAAGCAGAATACTGCAGTAATAGGAATCGAGTCGTGTTTTCGTGAACCACCCGTGGGTGTGACACACCTTGTTAATAACTCTGCTGTTTGGTAATAAGTCGTTATTACACTGAGGATATCAGGAGCCTATTTGTTAACACTGAGTTCTAATGTTTCACTGAGCTCCTTATGTAATCTTGTTCATATCATTATCCCAGGCTTCTAATAGTAAAACTATATAGGACCAATTCACAGCTATCTGCCACATCTCAAGGTTCCAGTCACAAAAGATATTGTGCTAATGAAATTACAATGATCAGAATGTTTTACACCACAGTGCAACTGTGTTTCTTCTGGGTGTATTTGAAATTATCCATGAAACAATGTTTACCATTTATACATTGTTGTTACATATTGGCTTCGTGACAAGAACAGAGTAACTACAAATCTGAACATACTGTGGCAAATATGAGACATTTAAGCAAAAATAAATAAATAACTTTAGTAAATATAAGCTGTAATGTAATATAATATAAACTGGACAGAATTCAACTTTGAGCTTGAATTTTAAGCTCTCTAAATAACTTTAGAGCTCAGGATTTATCTGGAGCACTTTTGCTTTACTCCAGGTAAACTTAAGTTAAAAAAGTTATGTTACGCCCGGTAACATAACTGTAATCTATGCAGAGTGAAAGAGATTTAAATGAAAAACTAATATTCTCACCTGTTAACTTGTTGGTTTTGTCTGCCTACAATCATTGCTGCATCACTGGAAAGTCTTGTGACACCCCTTATAAATACGCTTCAGTTACCACCAGCTCTCTGTAGATGCAATAATAATCTCATTTTCATTACACGTTGCTTACATTGGACTTGTTTTTGCACTGTGGATCATTTGCATAAAAGGGGGCCAGTTTTGCACCAAAGTATACATATTACATATTACCTAATTTAAATACTTGCAAATAGCAGCCACAGCAGCAAGACACTGTTTTCTCGGCAGTGCATTTCATCCTTTGTGGGGGCTTTGAGAATGACACGCCTTCTTTTTTTCTTATTTATAGGGGTTTAGCACCAAAGGCATTATTGAAATTCAAGTTGAGAGAAGCCCAGGAATTGAAGAAAAATCATTTGAGACTTGTAGGGGGTTCGAGTGGAACAGTGGCCTCCCCTCTCAGCCATTCATGGGCTCAGCCACTGTATTACAAGGCACAGTCCAGCAAAGCTACTCAGTGACCACTTGTAAGAGAATGTGATTGTATTGGGAAGCCTCCAGGTGGCAATATGCATGAGTGATAAACAAATGTTGCATCATTTCCATCTGCTAGATTGTATCACCATCCACACTTTACATTGTCATCTTAGTAATTTAGCTGACACTGTTATTCAGAGCGACTTACTGTGAGTGATCAGTATAATGAGCTGGGATGGCCACATCACTAAAGATTACAGCAAAGCTAAAGCAAAGAGTGCAAGAGTCAGTGTGTTAGTGCATTTGTAATTATTATTGTGTAACCTTTCTATCCATACAAGTGGTGCTCGGAACACAAACAGAATGGACAGTTTGTAAGGAGGTACCATCCATATAAGAAAGGCCTTTATTAGCTACATAGTTGATTCATAGGCTGGTCAGACATCTGAACTGTGCATGTGCAGAAACTGATTTAGATATGCATTAATGACGGTTTAAGTATAAGGCTGCGAGTATTTTGTATTTGGTTTATCGTCAATAAATCCAATGAAAAATTGATCCTACTCAACTTTCTGTGTGACTAACTCAGATATATCTCATTCCTCTCTATTATTAAGCTCCACTGTGGTTCAAAAACTCAAACACTACTCCACACCATTGCTCTGAATGACAGGGTCCTCCATTGCCTTGAACAATGGTAGGAGTTTATTTGGAATCAATCCGTTGGCGCAGTAAAGCCTTGCCAGTGCCCCAGTTATTAGTCCTCTGCACAAAATAGTCCCCCAAAAAATGAGCTATGGTTCTATAGTTCTGTTTAAGTCTTGATTCTGGTTAAAAACTACAATGACCAGCTGTTTAAATATTTATTTTAGCCTTTAAAAATATTAAAATTGAATCCTCATTCTGAAAGATTTATGTTTTCGCAGTAAGAATCGGGACAGGAACATACAACAATGTGGGTCATTTACAGCCAGAGCTCCATTTGTTACTGACCAGTTGTGTAGTGACATGTTTATTTAGTCAGTTGTGAGGTTATGCTTGTCAAACTGGTGGAAACAATCTTAATGTTTGGTTTATCCAGCCTTTGTAGGTTTCAGCTATTCTGTAAGTTTGTCCCAAGCCTAATAGAAGCTGTTTCAGTGGTGACAAAGCTGTGAAGGATACCAGAGCATGACGTGATGAATGTCTCATCTAAATCATGATCTGATCATTTATCTGAATCAGTACATTTTTGGTATTGATGCTGCCTCCACCATCACACATTAAGTAACTATGTAAATACTGTCCTCTATTGATGAACCAGTCAGAAAGTCCTCAGTGAGCTTCAGATCACTCCTCACCCAGAAACCCAGCACAGCTAAAAATGAATCAAACCTGGATCTAATGGACACATTTTCTTCAAATTTAATAAAACTTAATAAAACACCAACTTTGGTTCCCTCTCTGTTCTGCTCCCCATTATCCCCTTGCTCCACCCCATGGCATCCAATCACCAGCTGGTAGACAGGAATGCAGGCCTCAGTGGAGATGGACAGACAGATGGATGGAAAGCAAGGAGGCAAGGGATGGGTGGAAGGAAGAAGGAGAGGTGTGACCCACATAGCACAGTCAGTAGTATTTATAGAAGAACGTGTCCTAATTGGCAAGCCGCTGGGACAGCAACAGCACTGCACTGGTACCCTACTACTTGTCCTTCACCTCCTTCACCTTCCCTTCTCCTGCCATATTGTCCTCATGTCCTTTCACCTCCTACAATCTTTCTTCTCTTTGACTTCTGTGCTCTCCCCGCTGCCTTTCCTTTGTCATTTTCCACATCAGTCACCTCCTCCTCATCCCTTGACTTCCCCCTCCTCTTTTTAAGACCTCCACATTGACACCACCTCCAACTTCTCATCCGAGCTCTCTTCCTTTATTATCTCATTGACCTAGGTTGCTTTTCCCAGCTCCCATCTTCTCCCTCTCTCTCCTTCTCACATGAAGTTTAAACAGAGTTGATTCAGACATTCTTGTATATCTGCGATACCCATGCTGAAACTCATGCTTATCCCACAGATAAAACTGCTGTTTTAATTTCATATTAATTTATGTTTTCTTTCTAAAATGGGTATGGCAGGTACTGTATGACTTAATAAACTTTTTTATGTGTAAAAACACTAAAAGTTAACACAAAAACTTCACAAAAGCACTTCAAGTATGTTGCACTCTATGATTAATAGTAATATTGTGATATGATCATTGAAAAGAGAGGGAAGACAAGGTAGTATTGAAGAAAAAAAACAAAAATTAATAATTCTAAGGGCAAGAAATTCTAAATCAGAAATGTATGAGAACATATTAGACAGATGATGGAAGAAAGGACTCACGTAGGAAATACTCTGAAGCATCCGCCTCATAGTCAGCATCCTCTGGGAAGTGATCGATCGGCTTACACATGCCTTTAAAGGAACCTGTGTGAGAGAGAGAAATTCATTAATATGGCAGCCCTTTATTTAAGACACAGTGCACTGTGATAAAGAGAGACAGACAAAGACATGGCACCACCCTGCCATTAACGCCACCGAAAGTTAGCGTATAAGTGAATTTGTGACTTTTTCTCTCCCAGCACTCTCTCTGTGTTTTGGTGCCAGTGGAATACAAATTAAGCCCTGCTTATAAATCCATTCAACACATAACAAAGAAAAGGCCTGGAAGAATTGCACTGTTCCACATAATTTAAAAGTCAATATAACATAATGGTAAAATTACCATGAAGGGGGAAAAATAATGTGTTCAGATGGGTAACGGGTGGGTTTGTGTGTGGATTCGGTTGATGTCAGAGCCCCTCCACACATCACCAATGTGGACACAGCTGAGGATTCTCTTTCATCTTATGGATATTGACACAGATGTTTTGCATGTGTTCACATTGCTTAGTATTTCTATGTGGATTGGAATACATATATGTGAGTATACCCCAAAACGACATAGACACTGCTTTTCATTTGTAGATGATATCGTACACATCTGTGACTCAGTCTAATCTCTCTCCTCAGTAAAGGGGGAGACAAACTGAAGAGACACTTAGGCCGTTTTCACATTTACCTCGTTTGGTCCGGACTTTCGGACTTTTCAGTTGGATCCGGCCCAAAATTGCAGGTGTGAAACCTCCCCCAGACCAAGGTCCGGATCAAAGACTCGATATTTGATCCAACAAAAAAGTCTGGATCAAATTGAACCATGGTTCGGTTCGTTTACAATGTGAACGCACTTTTTTGGAAGGGTCGGATTCAGACCAATTAGAGGGAGTTACAGCAGGCTACCGTCACCAATAAACAAAGAAGAAGAAATACAAATGGAAGAAGCTAAAAATGAGCCACGGTAAAATGGGAGGAGGAAGAGTCGGTATTTAATAATGATATGGTTCGGATCTTGGTTTGGACTTTCAGGTGTGTAAGCGCTCTAAAAAGGAAAGGAGAAGAAGAAGAACATGCAACATTTGAAACAAGGGAAACAGGAGGACAGCTTTGAAGGAAACACATCACAGGACAGGAAGTGGCAGACAGAAGAGGGGGACAGCTGAGGGGAGGGTGAGGAGTAAGGAGGAGAAGAGAGAGTGAGCAAAATGTAAATGAAAAGAGAGGAAGAAGGAAGAGCTGATAGCGCTGCTCATTAATAAGAATATTTTGTGTGTGTGTTTAGCTCGGTTCTGCTCCAGTGGTAATTGTATGCCCTCCCAAACCACTGCGATTAAACGGGCCCTTGTTAATTAGGGATTGAAGGACAAAGACTCGTGCCTGGCTTTCAAATGGTCATTGGTTACACACATACTCACACAATATGTCTCACACTTAAAAGCACATGCACACAAACAGGCAAGCACTTAACCAAGTTTTCATATATTCTGAATTTTCATCATGACCGCACAGAAAAAGAACAATTTCACACCAAAGCTCGACACATGAAAGTGAAATAAAAAGGATGACAGAAAGCCGGTTTCATGTTTACATATCTTTAATACACCTCAGCAAACACAGACTAACAAGGTGCTTTTCATCAGGTAGACTTTCAGATAGACGCATTAAAGATATTTCACTGGGAAGCAGCTTTGAAACCTCTCAGCAGAACACTTTCATCATTGTGTAATTTGGGTGTGAACTGTGTCGAGCGTTGATGTTCTGCTCTGTACCTGAGAGGACTGTGATGAAAAACAGTGCTGCATGTTTCAGGAGGAAATAGCCTCACATTCATAATGTGTCTCGTCTCAGTATGTCTCACAATATGATTTGCTGTGCAAGATATAACCAAGTTAAATACACTTGAATCGTGCTGCGTGTTCTGAAGAATCTCTTAGTCAAGTATAGAAATAAAGTGTTGGTGAGTCTCTCAGGTGATGATGCACACAAAGGAGGACTTAAAGGACGAGGCGTCTGTAACAAAAACGTTACTTTACTTGTTGTTATGTATTACTGATAGATCACATTAGCTTTGTCTTGAAATAACACCATCTATAAATGACAGGACGGCTGTTTCAGTCAACGATCAGTCCCCCCAGGAAGTTGCAATGTTGCTTTTGTCAATAATTGAAGTAAATTCAACCAGTCTTCATGCATTCTGCACAACTTTGCAATTTTGTCCATATAATCTAAACGTATCTGCACATTTGACCTTTCGTTGTAGAGGTCAACCCCCAACCCCACGTCAACCCTAAAACTTCCTGGAGGGACTGCCTTATGCATGGCATCACCTTTAAAGGTCCATTTTATATAGGTCTTCTAGCGATGTGGCTGCAGATTTACAACTGATCCTCTCTCATCTCACCCTCTCCTACAGTGGTCTTGAACTAAACACTTGAACTCTATAGAGCCAGTGTTTAGTTTAGGCATTCAAGGGCATTTGCAGAGTGCATATTTCATTCAAGGCCAATTATCCATCTATGATATGCAAATCTGCCCATGCAACCGTTATACATGTGGATATACTTTATTTCCAAAAGTATTACAAATCTTACTAAGTGTGTGGCTGCAGAGATGCTGTGTGTGCCTGTATTTTCTTCATGTCATTATTATTATTTCTCTGTGCCTTTGGGTAGCAGGCTTGTAGCCACCTTACCAACGTCAGTGTCAGACTGTAGGCTAGAAGCGTAGCAACCAGGTTTACATGGCTGTCTTCATCTCTGGATGTATAAAGAGCTGCAGGTGTGCGTCTGTTTGACTGAATTCACGCAAAATTCAGCAATGTGGCATCTTCCTGCAAGGTTGCATGGAGATGTGGGAATCTTCATTCGTGCTCTACAATGTAACCGCTGTGAAACAATCAGAACAAATCTTTTGATTTCTCTGATTCACTGCATGTTTCCCGCCCTGTTTAATTTACTGTTTAGCTCGCTTGATCATCACCGCGTCCTGGGCCCAGGGAGGAGGCACCAAAACTAAATCCGACTCATGGAATGTAAAAAAATATTTCTGCCCCGATTCAGATCTACTCCAAAAAGATATAGATTTCCACCAAATATCATGAAAATTGTCCATTTTACCACAAAACAACAAGTGGATGAGCAAACTGATCCGAACACATGACCTCCTAGTGGAGCTACTTATGAATTCATTATCATTAATTATTAATATTAAATTCCATTTATGTCCCTCCATCCTGAACACTGGATCTTTCACTACTAATGCACTTAGTATCTATCTGGGAGTTCTATTAAACAGACATACACGGAACACACAGGGCCTGGTGTTGCAACACAATTGATGTGTTCTTTTACAGCATGTCACATTGCAGAGTGCAGCCATGTCACCAGCTTACATCATCCACATGCATCGCTCTTATATTTTTGAAAAAGTCAGCAACAACAATAAGCAAGCGTCGGCTATGGTGCTGAAACTTTGAACACATTGAAAGACAGGGAGGAGAGAAAACTTCCTTGAGCCTTGATTGTTTTGGTTTGTGTGCATCTTTTTTCCTTAACTGTATTCAAAATATTGTTGGCCACTGTATTTTGTGTAATTTAATGTCACGCTCTGATTGGTTGGCTGACCTGCATCATCCTAGCTGTCACGTTTTAAGAAATCGGTCATAGATTTAAACTTGTGCCTCAGGGACATCAGTGTTTCACCTGATGATGTGAGCGCACACTTACTGTAGCATCATGACTAAAGCTTTACTTTTCCTGCTTTCATTATCATCAACATGAATTCTCTGTGAGTATAAAGGTAAATATGCACATTATGTTAACCTTTGCGTCTTTGCTAAAAGTGCGGGCAAACATTTTGATGTAGACGACAAAACTCATTAGAGATGTTGTGTTTGAATCAGTCAGGAGATGAAATCAGAATTCAATATCTTTGCCTACCACCAAGTTGTTACCTGATGTCCACACTAAGATTATTTCAAACGTTATTACAACTGACACTGGGTCAATAACAGCACAAATATGCATTGGATAAATCATTTAAATCATTTAAAGAAACCAAACCAACAACAGCTGGAAAACAGAAGCAGAATGTGCTCCATTCGTAATCCAGTCCATCCAAGTTTCAGTGCAGAGCAAACAGCTCAGGTGAAGTTATTATATAAGTCTCAGCAGCATCCATACTTTCCTTTTAGCATTTTGTTGAATAATGAGCAACGATTAAGCTGCATTTCCACTACGTGAAACCGGCTCTACTCGACTCAGCTTTGGTATCAGCTACTTTTTGGGATGTCCTTTTCCCTTAGACCATAGTACCATCTCAGCTGGTCGTCATAGTGACCCTGAACTGCAGTGGCGTAGTCTTCATTGCGCCACACACCTCTCATGCACCATTTGGCACCAAATCAATGGTGCCAAATGGCAACCATTGATTTGAGCTGTGCAGGATATTCATTCTCTCTGACCAATCAGTGGTCTGCAATGTTTCACGTGACCTTTCAGTACCTGCTCAGCCCTCTTGGAACCGCAACGGAGGTGTTACTAAAAAAGTAGCACCAGGTACTTTTTACCTAAAGGAAAACCAAAAAAGTTGAGCCAATACCACATAGTGGAAATACAGCTTTATTTATTCCTTCATGAATACTCCTGTCTTGTACACATTGTGTTAATCCCTCCATTTACTCTCAGGTTTCTGGCTGTAAAGATTGTGAATCTGTACGTTCGACTCACTTTGGACCTTTTCCTTTTAACATTCCTGTTTGAATCTGTTCACATGACAACTGTGGTTTCCTCAGACATCTAACTTACATGTAGCTACACCATTCAAAATGGTGTCTGTCACTGTTGCTAGGAGATGTGCAAAGTATCGGCCACGGTAAAACACTGCTGTAGCATCTCCTTCAGCTTTTAATAATACGTCTCTGTATCAGTGTTTTGTTTTAATTTAGCGGCGTCTTCACATGAAGATCTCACATTATGTCACACACTCGCTGCCAGGCAGAATCTCCATCATCTCCACTCTCTTTCTTCTCAATTACTACTCTCCCCTCTCTCCCTCTGCTTCTCACATTCTCCCTCACTCCCTCCAACACATGCCCACCCACGCTGCAGCACAAGCACATGTAATCTGGAATAGTAATTTCACTTCCTTCTCTGTCTTCATCATACAACTCTCTCTCTCTCTCTGTCTCTGTCTCTCCCTCTGTCCTCTATCTGTCTCTCACATGCAGACATGTGCATGTACCCCAAGGACCAGAATCCCATTTTAACTGAGCGGGCAGCTCAGCCCTCCACTCCTCCTCTCTCTCTTTCTTTCTTCTCTCTGCTATTCAAATCAAGAGCACACTTTGTTGTCTCGACAGGGATGAAACCTGTGCAGCACGAATGGAGCATTACATCATTATCTGAGATTCACTGACGATATTGTCTTTAACAGATGGCTGAAACACAAAAATGGATTTGAAATTGCAGAATGCTGTTTTCATTCATTTACAAGCCCCCCAAAAACCCTCCATTGGATCTGTGCAACAGAATCTCTCAGAACATTATCTGTAAATTGAAAGAGATTTAGCAAATTTACAAAGTACGATTTCCTGTCCTGCGTCTCTTCCCCAAACCACGTCCATGCAACAGAAGTAGCCCCTCTTTTATGTACAACCTCCTCCATTTGTATTGGCTTGTCTTCACAGAGTCCTTCACCTGTTTGGAATTCCCGTTCACTCTCCTCCACGTTTAATTCTGTTGCATCCATACAAATTTTGTATGTGTGTGGAAGAACGCAACACGTGGTCCAAATGATGAAAAATTATTGTCGTAAAGAGAGTAAGAATAAACAATGAAATAAACTGAACGTGATAGGAAATGACAAGCTTTTCTATCATCGTATTCTTTATGTTATCATATTGCAAAGTCCTAACCTCAGTCATTTTTTTTAACATAAGCTTCTATTTATCTGAGCACAGCACACATACTTTACTCTCATGTCAAATGTTTACCCAGTCATTCAGCATCAGTCAGTTTTAGTCACATCTTGTGGTTTCATGACAATCTCTCAGATAAAAGTCAGGTAGTAGTCTCCAACGACTCAAGTCCTCTTATTTTCTTCCTTATTTTCTAAAGGTGTACCACAAGGGTCCTTTATTGGTCCTCTTTCATTTACTACATATAAAATATATCATCTCTGCCACTCCGAAGTGTAATGTGCATATTTTTTTTTACATTTCATTGGCTCCTCTATTAGTGTAGCCATTGCAATCTATATCCCAGATCTCTCTCATAAACAATAAGCTTGTTTTACATTTGGCAGAATTAAATGTATTGTATTCTCCAGATCGCCCAAGAGCATTGAGCCTACCACCATACCCGAATCCTTCAGGATACTTAAATTGAAACTGTTGAGTCTTATAAATACTTGTGGCTCTGGCTGGATAATGGACCTATCTTAAGACCCATGTGGAACAACTATCAAACTAAAGGCCAACATTGGATTTTTATAGAAACAAATCTCAATCTATTTTAAAGTTGCTTGACTCCGTGTATCACAAAGCGTTGCACTTCATCACAGGTAATACATTCCTTAGTCACCGTTGCACCCTGTGTGAAAAGGCGGTATGGTCGTCTTTAACAAACAGAAGGAAGCAGCACTGCACGTTGTTTATTTATAAGGCCCTGCTAATCTGCTCTCAGGTAGAATTTAAATGCTGTGCCCACTGTTTATTCTAGCAGCAGGCTAGCAGTAGCCATAACATATGCATATGCTTTTATTACAAGCCAAAATAAAAGTTAATATCCACTTAACTGCTTCTGTTTCAAAGTCCTGTTATGGTTCAGACATACCTCACTGTCTCCCACAGGTGTTGTCAATTATTCAGACTGCTGAGACTCAGGTTAACACTGGTGGAAGAGGATAAGGTTCACACAAGGTCACTAAACTAAACTTCATAATCGTAAAGGGATAAGTTATCCCACGCTGGCTATAATAACACTGACAGAGAGATGAAGGCGATGCCAGTCAGTCACAGTTTGTTCACATCAACACATGTGAGAAGATCTAATTAGGCTAAAGTCATTTTAAATACCTCAACGGTGCACCTTGGATATGTAGGCGCTTTAAACAAATCTGTATAATTGACCTTAATCACCAATAAGCTTTTATGCAAATATAAAATATAGCTTTTACATTACCAATAATGCTTTAAAGATGTTGTAATAAAAATTATTTTAACAAAATATATATGATTTAGAGGAATTCGGTACATTTTGGAACCCAAATGTTGTCACTTAAGATTTACTTGTCTGTAGCGTTCAGGGTACAGTTCCAAATTACAACAATATGCTTTCACATTGCACAATTACCAAAAGTGGAACCTTGCAAAAGCAAATGTGCCTGCAAACTAGTGCATTGGTCTAAATATATAAATACCTCAAAGCTGGTTTAAATTATGCGTAAAGAAGCAGGCAAGTGACAAGAAGAGCTCTGATGCCTTTCAAAGAACAAATGTACCTGGTAGATAAAGACTAGAGTAAAAAACATCCTGGCTTTTCCACTATAACAACAATAACAACAACAACAAAGAACACATATCAAACAGTCTTTAATTAACAAGTATTTCCAGTCTAATTATTGACAGTTGTCATAGTTGATTTGGGAGTTAAATATAGAGCAGGATTGATATGAACAAGAACAGTCACTGAATTAAATAAATAATAATGATAAATAAATAAATGCACAGGAGGTGCACTCAACGGCTTCTCTGTAATTTGTGATTTTATTAATACTATTAAAATAAATAAAATAAAATTGCATGTTTTTAATCTTCAGTGACGTCGACCAATCTTTTGTTCATACGGACACAAATAAAACCTTCTGTGTCCGTTAATGTGAATAATTCCCATCTGAGACTCTCCTCCTCCTCCTCCTCCTCCTCCTTCTCCTTCTCCTCCTCCTCACCCTGCAGTCCTCATAATGAGGTGTCGCTCTTCCAAATTGGCCCTGTTAAATTATACAACCTGCTTAAACATGGAACAGACACTATTATTCCGAGACCAACCTGCCCCTCAGGGGTCAAGATGATTCCGTCACTCACTTATCCTCAGAGCAAGAGTGGCCCCCGTGGCTCTCCGCAGATGATTTATACCAATAATATGAGACCCTTGTGACCCCCCCCCCTCCACTGACACAGGCCAATCAGAGGCCTACTTGTCGACTGACCTTGTGGCTGTTAAGGATAAGTTAATGTAGTGTGATGAAACACCATCAGACATCTTTATATGAAGTATTAACATCCTAACCCGTGTGTGTGTGTGTGTGTGTGTGTGTGTGTGTGTGTGTGTGTGTGTGTGTGTGTAAGAATGAGAGCTGTAAAGAACAAACGCCCTCCTCTAAACCAGGTCTTTATGCAAATACTTGGCATAGTGTCTCTTTTCTATATGTGAATTATGCCTCAGTCTGTCTGTATGCTAAATGCCATTTCAGTAATCCCTCAGCTGCAAAGGTGGAGGAACATCTGAGACCTCAAAGGAGACGAGTTGCTCTGCAAAGAAGGCTCAGTGCAGTTGATTACAAGTGTGGTGCACAGAAAATGTCCTCCTTTATTTTCCTTATCAACTGGTGTTAATTCATCCAGAAGAGGGTTTTTCTCATGGGTGATGCTTCCCCATTTCTTTTCATGCATTTGCAAACATTTCCTTGTATTCTGTAGGTTCCCCATCTGTAATGAATTTCAGCATCCAGAACTTATTACTCTAAACTGGATAGAGTATAAAATATGATCCTAATGCACTGAAAAACAATAACTCCACCTCACAGACACCTAGGCGGGGAAACTCTGGATTAAAACTCATTCAGACGACGTGTTGATGGATCACGCTGGTAATCCAAAGTGTTTTAGTTGTTCCAAACTGTCACAGTCAAAGGCAGAGTGAGGAGATGATCACATTGCTTAAATGCAAGGATTAAGAAATAGATTTTCAGACAGTCTCTCCTGGAAGAAATTCAGTGTTGCACTGGGTTGTTTACAAGTTCTGTAACATAAAAAAAATTGAGAGCTAGAGAGAGACATACAAAATCTGGGTCTAGCCTCACCTCTGCACAGCTGGTCAGAATTAAGAAAAGAGAGCCAGTCAAAGCAGGAAGCAGGTGTGAGAGATGGATCTTGGAAAGTTACAAAATAGGTATACTGCAAAAAAAGAGTGGCTAAAATGTGAAAAAAAACACTGTATGTGAGGATAAAATGTCTTAATACTAGTGACATTATCTGTCCTTGCAGCAAGATGATTTCACTTGTCAATAAATCTTAAAATAAGTTGGTTTGTCTAGAAATAAGTAGGCAATTTAAATAAAACTAGTATATAACTAGATAAAACAAGACAATAAAGCTCATATTTCCAGATCTAAGATTTTAAATCAAGTACAGAACAATTTGCAGTGTAGGACACAGTGACACACATGTTGGTGTGGATTCAACACTAACTATATGAACACAACCACACTGAACAGATGGAGGTGAAAAAGGAGGGAACTGTTCTCGCCATTGCAAGAGGAGCAGGCCATGCTTATCAACTACATATCCTACCACAGAGGTAACCAGTAACCAGTAACCAGTATAGTCCAGGGCTCAGCTGTCCATTATGATGTTACACCCCATTTTTTATAGCATCAAAAAAAAGAAGAAAAAAATACCTGAACATACATTATATTAATGTGATAAGAACTACTTAAAATGAGAGAAATCTTCTTTTGAAAAACATGTAAGTATTTTTGGCCAATCTGCTGACATGGAGGAGGGGGGGGTTAATGAGTGGTACAGCAGCCAATCACCACCGGAGATCTTTGCCTGACTTCAGTCCATAGTTTTCTAT
Organism: Chaunax sp. Z400; assembly: GCA_037577475.1. Classification (NCBI taxonomy): domain Eukaryota; kingdom Metazoa; phylum Chordata; class Actinopteri; order Lophiiformes; family Chaunacidae; genus Chaunax; species Chaunax sp. Z400. The sequence continues at coordinate 4,921,811 of CM075191.1, read as the reverse complement.
CAGATCAAGCAAAGTGATGAATTTTCCCTTGCTTCAAGGACACTGTGATGCTGACATAAACCATTCCTCTGCTGCTCTGTTCTTATCCTATTCATACTATGATAATGACGTGTCCTGCCACTATATATATTTTTATTGAACATTTTTACTAACTAAATGACAGCTTTGAAGGGATGTTTAAATCCCTTTTACTGCTATGAAGTTAGGCTATAGTCTACAATATGCTCTGTGCTGCTGTATTATGTTAATAAACAGACATATAATAAATATAAGTATCAAATCACATTGAAGATAATCTGTTTTAAGGGAACATGAGCAAACAATGTGATCAGGTCTGAGCTTAAAGCTTTAACTGTTTGAAATGTTGTAAAAAAAAAAATCTTGCATAACTTCAGAACTAATATATGAATTTACTTTTGTATTGTTGATACTTGCTGAAACATCTGGGAATCATCCCAATGTTTGAATCCCTCCTTTTATAATTGCTTTGTCTTCATTTTAGAATTGATTGTGTCACTGGATAAATGTGTGTGAGGTTATTGCTTTGGTTCTACACTGAGAGACATGGAAATAAAAATGAACATTAAATAAAATCAATTCAAACTCCAAAGTCAGCTTCTCGTGTGTTTCAGGATAAAAAGTTCTGACACAGAGGATGTGAACAGAGTCACCTGAGAAGAGTTCACTCCATTAAACGACTTCATCCTGAGCTGTATTTCATTTTAATCTTTAAACCCACAGAGTCATTCATTTCTGAACAATTTCACAACACATTCGACAATGGAGAGAGCGATTAAAGATAATTGTAATAAATGTGGAATTAGATTCTCACCCTACTTGCACCAACTAATTTAGAGTAAGCAATTACTTCTGCTGTCTGCAGACATGCACGTCTGCGGGCGCACAACACATGATTTAGTTTGATGTGTGTTGTGACGAGGAACAAAACGGCTGCGTTTCGCTGATGAAGAAAGCCTCCATTCTTTCTTCGATTTTTGAGACGGGGAAATGGAGCAGCGTGTTGTCATGTGGCACAAAACACAAAGCAGCGAATGTGACGGCAGCACAAATGGCTGCTTAACTGTAATTTGGCAGGACGTGAGCAGTGTGGTGAAGGGCACTGAGGAGGCCAGGTGGTCGGAGGCTATCCCAGAACCAGGTGTTCTCTGCACTTTGGATCCAAACGAGCTTATCGCCGCTGAAATGTCCCTCAGTGTTATGAGTGAATGCACACAAATGAACACACTCATTTCTAAACTTGATGAGGTTGTGCATGATGACTCAAATTTAAGAGATTTTACTCATAGCTTGGCAAAAATATGGTTTGACAATGTTGACCAAATTTGTGAAAAGAACTGCTGCAAAAGAAACCATTTGCAATTAAATCTAATACCAGCATTCATATCATAACAAAAGAAAAGAGCTAATTTATGCTTTTAAACATGAACATAAAGCTAGCAGTCATGGTAACCATGTTGAATCATACCTGAACATTGTTTTCAGTGGGCCATACCAGAATCACTGGAATCCACTGAAAATGTGTTTATTTGAAAGTATAGGTTAACAGGTAAAAGAAGTCAAAATTACTCTTACATTATTATTCCTGAAGTATACACTTATATTTATTCCTTGGACTATTTTCCTGTTATTATTTATATATATTGTATATGTGTGGGAGAGAGAATGGGGGGAAGACATGTGGCAAACGGCCACGGGCAGAATCAAACCCACACTGACTGCTAGAGGACTACAGCCTCTGTTCATGGGGTCCGTGCCCGAACCACTGTGCTAACTGCACCCCTCCTGTTTTTATTTTTGAAAGTCTATTTCCATGCCGTGTTTTCTTGTGATCTTTTTTTTAACCTTTTGTCTCTGTTTCAGTGTTGTCCTTCTCCCTCTGTGTCTATGCTTGCATGCCTGTATGTTTTATACACCTTTTGTCTTCCATTTTTCCCTCCAGTGTGTGATTGTCTGATTGTCTCCACCTGTCTCTGATTGTCTCCTCCTCCCTGTGCCTCCTGTTCCCTTTCTCCTGTCTGTATCTAGTCTGTGGCTGTGTCCATAATCACACACTTCCATACTCACTGTGGCCAGTTTGAGTGCATCAGTGCATTCACACTACTAAGTATGCATTATAATTATATATAATTATACTATAAGTACCTGGACGACATACTCAAAACGACCCATGACTTGAGTGGGTAACGATGGACAGTTCTCACCCTCAATGATCGCCATCTTTGCTACGTAGTGGGAAGGGGAGGGGCTTATGAGACGTATCAAGCCTTTGAAAATGATGGCTGAGGAAGCGACGGTTACGGCGGAGAACAACAACAACATGTAAATATAAAAGTACAAACGTAGTAACATTTGGGATGAAATGTGGAACAGATCGAGCCGCTCATTTTAGTCACATGAAAAAGATGGAAGATATTTTTCAAAGTGACGTCATGTTTGTGGTCAAACGTTGCAGCTGTCATTTCCGTTAAGTATACCGCAGAACAGTAGTATGCCATTTGAGACAACTCTACACTGTTTAAATTCATTTACTGCACTAAGTATACTCACATGCAGTATACTACATTTGAGTATATTAATGGAAGACTGTGATTCCGTGTTTTCCCCTCTTTAGTTGTCATATCCATGTGGATTAGCTCCATACATTGTCAGCGCTCTCCGGCATGTTTTTGTAAGTTTTTCTTGGCTTTGAACTTTGGATTTTGGACTTTCAGTTAAATTGTCGCCTTTTTGACTGTTTTCCTGCCTGAGTTTGGATTATTTCTTGTTATTAAACCACTGGACTACATTTCCCTGTCTCTGTCTGCATTTAGGTCCTCAACACACTGACACGTAGCAGGTGTGACTGCACCTTTAAGGGATTAGTGGTGATGCTGAAAGGCAGGACGGCCGGGAGAGGTCAATGCACTGCAACTTCAAAAAAGAATCGCAAACAGCAAATAGAAGTCTTCATCAATTTGACCACATATGCACTGCAAACACACAATACGCACACAACCAAATAGAAAAACATGCTGCCTGTTGTACAGATGACAGTGGATACTCATCATCAAAAGTGGTGAACCTTGAGGTAACTGGGCACCAAACCTGAACCAAAGCTTTCCTTCGTTCACTGAAATACAACATGAGACATAACTGGCAGGTACAAGAACCAGTCTGGAGCATTATTATTGTAACACATGAACTGTTTTAATGAGTGTATTCATTATTCTGAAAGTACATTCAACTCTCTCTCTCTGTTTGAGGGTAACAGATGAGGGGGAGGTGGACTGTTCTGCTGTGTTATTAGCAGCCCCTCTGTTGCACCGCTCCGGCACCGTCAGTAACCCGCCTGCCTTTAGATGAATCACAAGATAACTGTAGCTTCCGCTGCTGCACTGCCCTCACAATTAAGTTCTGCCTTTTTTATTCTGTCATCATCTTAAACAACTTTTAGTCAACGGATTTTCACCATTCTTAAGCCCATTGGGCTGCCAGGCATGATTTATATATCATTATTACACGTATCTGCTTTAACCTAACCCTAACCCTTTCCTTATTAGCCTCCCAATAAATAATCTGACAAAAAAACACACAACAATTGTTACTTTGCAGCATGTCTTTGGTTATTTAGTTATTTGGTCTTGCAGTGTTTTCTTAATATGTTTGTATGTGTTTTCCGTTGCAGGTCATTGAGCTTTCTGGACTATACCATAGCAAAGGCACACGTTAGGAGCACTGCTTTAATGAAGACCCCTGTGTATCCGTGGCTTACCTCGCTTCTCGCCACACTGGTGAAACTAGGAATTGCATAGTCATTATAATGAGTGGAATCCCATGATTAAAGTTCTCTGAAGTGTGTCAAAGAAAGTCTATATATACACAAAAAATATGCTTTACAGGAGTGTGAAGCTGCCCAGCAAGTTTATCAACGTCTCTTTTTCTTTGCAAAAGGAAGCAGCTCACCACCACCACAACATGACATCTCACTGTTTGCTCTTTCCTGCCTTTAATTGTGGATCTTGTGGATCTGCTAGGAGGAAAATGCTGAATCCGACAAACTAGAAGCACCATGCTGCACCATAGACACTTAGATCTGCATTAGCGTTATGTATAATGTAGAAGAATGTATCCTCCACCCATGTATCCAGCATTAGATCAGTCAAACAGTTGCCGGCATGCCTCTATATGCATTTACCCCACATTACAGCTGCAGATCTCTTTTATTTCAGCTTATTGTTGTTACCAGATGCAATTAAGAGAGCTGGAAAACAAAACAAAAAAGTTTTTTGGAATTAAAGTAGGCCTGCATGTAGCTCTCTCAGGACAACAACAACAAGTGTTACAACAAGAGTAGCAGTTTTTCATAAATCATTGAACAGCCTTAGGATTCCCTTAATCAGGTGTGGCCATCTGAAGCTGCTGAAGCATTTTATCTAACCTTAAACTTACTGCAACAACAGCTGCATGATGTAAACAGGATCACCGTGTCGGCTCACAGCTAAATTCATTTACACATCCTTGAAAATAGATGGCAACATGCTAACTACTTGTTCCCTTGGTTGCATCTCACGTCCAAACAACAGTCAAAAAGACTCTTCGTTTGCTGCCGTAAAAGATGAAGAGAAGCAGAAATCCTTTCATTTAAGAGGCTGCATTCAGGAAATGTTTGACATTTTGGCTTCAAAAAATGGCCGAGCGATGATCAAAATAGTTGACGATTACTTTTCTTTCGATTGACTAAGCATTTAATTGACTCGTGGCAGCTCTAGAAAGGACAACAAGATGTAAAAAGTAGAAAAGTACATGGATACGAACAAGTGAGACAAGATGACAAGGACAATGATGCAGACGAGACACTCTGACTACAGGAGATAGTCACATCCCACCCGTAGCTGCAATATTTATTTTTATATTCAACAATTATAGTTTATAACACAGTGTAATAGAGTTTCACTGGGGAGATGCAGCACCTACCTGAAAACAACCAGACTGTCCCCCTTTTCAGAAATCCCACAGCTCTCTCTGATCCCTTCACGGCACTATCCTAATTTTGTTTAGTGAAACTTTCTGCTGTGTTTCCCTCCCCCTTCCCCCTCCCTCCCATATGAATGCATTCGGTACACGGGGAGAGAAAACGGGAACGAGAGGAGGCAATAAAAAAGAGGAAGAGAGGGAAGAAGAAGAGCAGAGACAGTGAGGACTGAAAGAAATGTGAGTGACTCACAAAGCTGACAGCGTCCCAGCAAAGCTCATTGATAAATAAGGCAACAGATGTTTAGTCCTGTTTAAAATCACAGCATGTATGTGGAAGAAGCTACCTGCCCTCATTCTGCAGCTCTATACATAACATCCTCCAAACCCCCCCCCCATGAGAAGATGATGTCACATTAAACAGTACAATTTAAATTTACATGACTGTATCATTATATTGGTATTTCTTGCATTTATCTCAGTCTTTGCATTTGAATCATTATTTGAATACATTGAAAAAGAAACAGAAATGAGTGACAAATCCAAAACAATCTGCCTTTTTTTTTGGCCAGATGTCTTTTGCTTCATATCTGTATATATAATATGGCCTCTTTGGTTCGTAGGAAGTCTTTAGGATCTGTGAAATGGAATTTTTCTTGGCCACACAACCCCAGTGTCCCTTTCTCCAATGTGTTTGATACATGTTGCAGTAACGGCAGGAAGAAAACATCCTAATATTTCCTCATAGAAAAGACAATCCAGCTGTTGTTATGTTCCCTTTAAAATGTATTTGCTGATGCAAATTAGTCGTATGTAAAGGTTATATAACATCTTGTTCAGACACTCATTAAACCACTCGGTTAAAGAAGATTCTGTTTCTACTGCAGGTCTGAGAGGTTTTATTGTGAAACAACTAAAGCGTATGTCTGTTTGCATGTGTAAATTCAGTGCCAGTAGAGTTGGGGTTAGGGTTGCTGCTTGGAAAATGCTTATCCAAGTCTAACTTTATGTTATGTCGGTCAGAAACCAGAGAATAAGAAGTAGGAAGGACCTAAATGGCAGCGCAAACAAAAAAAGTATGTGGGGCGGCTGTGGCTCAGGAGGTAGAGCGGTCGTTCACAGAACAAAAGGTCGGTGGTTTGATCCCCAGCCCCTGCAAGTCTACAAGTCAAAGTATCCTTCAGCAAGATACTGAACCCCAATTTGCTACCCGGGCGCTGTAAAGTAGTGGCAACCCACTGCTTCTTAGGGATGAGTCAAATGCAGAGAAAGAATTTCCCCCTGTGGGATGAATACAGTATCTAAAATAAATAAAAAATAATGGTATGATGTCATCAATACCATCCGACACAATACTAAGTCCAGTATCCAGAGCAATCATGTTGAAACTTTGCTGTTCAATTCACAATGCTGAGGGTTAGGAAAGGATCGTGCTTTACTTTGAAATACAACATCTTCGAAATAAAAAAAACATGGCTGAACATTCTCCCAAGGTGTCGTTCAAAATATATGACTTTGTTGCTACAAAAAGTCCCAAAAATGATTTCTTGGTTGGTTGAAATTGTTTGTAAATGTGGTCTCATGCTTGACAGGCGTCCTCCATGTCATGGCGATCAGCTGTGTGAACAGGTGGAGCACCAAGAGAGAACAATAATGAATAAAACTAATATGAACATGATTTGTCAGAGAGGCTGATGTGATCCATATGAAACGTATAAATATCATATGCATGATTTTCAGAAATGCACCGTGTCAACATTTTATTTTGGTGACTCTCTGCAGATAAAACCACACAGAATGTTGTTTGTATTTACAGCATTTTCACCAAAATAACTTCTTGTTGACTAATGAGATATTTTAACATTTAATTAACTCCATCTACAGGATGAATCTAAAGTCCAGATTCATCCCAACATCTTTGCATAACCATGTTGTGAGGACAGAATCAGTGGGGTTGAGATGTTGAAAGTGTTGTCAGGATGAATCTCCTCATGGATCCTAAAATATCCCCTTGCTTTAAAAGCCCATGCAAATTAAATTTAGGGGCCTATTGATCTAATAAATGATTCAAACGGCGGCATTCCTCTCAACGCACAGAGTGACTCATGGCTGCTGTAGTGCAAGTCAAATGTTAGCACCGTGCATTGGTCCACAAACACACACTGGAATAGATGATGTGTGTATTTATGACCTGAGATTTGTAGATGGATTTGCGGACTTAAAAAGTTGAATGGGAAGCTGCTCGTGGTCATAATGTCACACATTACACCACATTAAAATGCATCCATGCTCCAGTGGAAAGCTGCAGTGGAAATGGGTCAGAATCAGCCATTAGCTCATGGAGGTTGAGATGTGAGTTATGGGACCATAGTGGGCAAGATAGTGGGTCAATGAGCAATGACTCCCTCTCCCTCTCTCTCCTCCTTCCTGTTTCCTTCCCTTCTTCCCCATCCAGCTCTCCCTTTCCTTTTCTACCTCCTCATCCCGCCACCCTCCCACGCCCCACAGTGTGTTCTGGGATGGCGTAACATTACTGAAGAAACCCCATGCCAGCGAGCGCCATCATCAGTGGGGGTGAGGAGTGGTAGGTTGTGCAGGGAGTACTGACCCAATATCTCATAAAAGAGAAGAGAGACGGAGGGTGAGGAGGTAAAGAAGGATGGGGGAATGAAGACATGAGAGATGGAAGGAATGGACAGACAAAGGAGGGGCGTGGAGGGAGATACACAGGGAGGAGAGGGAGAGACAGAGAGATGCTAGAGGGGGTGAGAGGGAAAGAGAGGGGGAGACAATGAATTCAGGCAAAAGGAGGCAGGATATTTAAACTATAAATAACCGAGATACTAGCAGCACCACTGGTCTGCTCTTTGTCTCTCTCTCTCACTCCTTCCATCCCTCCATCTTTCTAGCATCCCCCTTTCCTCCCCACATCCAGATATCCCTCCATACCCCTCCTCATGGGTGCTGTTTTGTTCAGTTTGATTGAGTCATCGGGATTTTGAAAGTGTTTTATTATTTGCAGATTCATCCTCCCAACTTCCAATCAAATATAATCATCTGGATCTGATTTTTTTTTTTTTTTTTTAAATCTGTGGTGATTTTTAACACAATGAAATTTGTTTCATGGGTGAATCATCTTGGTTTGTTTTCTCGGTTGTTTATTTTGTGCCCCGATAATAAATGTCACATAACATGTGTTAAAGGTCAAGCCTCATTTTATCTTATCAAGCCTCTTTTCTATTCTGTCACCAATCTGGAGATCAATCATTCTAAGTAGATCTTTGAAGTTAAGGTTTAATAGCTGGTATTAATTTATTCGGAGACATTGACAGAGACATCCTTGTCATCTGCCTCAGATCACCAAGATGTGGTTATTTTTTATTTTGATTTATTCTGACAGGAAGTTGATGGAGTAAAACATTAGAAAGGGCATCCCTCTGTCAAAGCTGAACAATCCTACATATGTCTGTTAGCTTGCTTGGCACATGCCCTCCATGTTTTCTAATTCCTGAATCCACATCTTTTTTGGATCTGCAATTAAATCTAATGGGTTCTTTCCACTTATCCGGATCCCCCACGACCCGGACCCATGGAGAGCTGGATGGACGGGTTCTTTCCTGGCTCATGCCTCATCCTCCACCAAGTTCAGTGGAAATCTGTCCAGTAGTATTTTCATTCACCATTCATTGGTTTCCCTTCGGAATCATCTTATTATGTTTGGTCATATTTCATGTGGTTTGCAGCAGTTTGACCATTTTTTTTTCTGTCATTCCTTTGAGGCCGATTCATCCTCCCCTCTTCTTTTCTTTTTCGCCCATGACATCACCTTTTCTATTTTTCTTCCTTCAGGCTTTCATCCTTCTATGGATCCAGCCATGTGTCCCTATATCAGAAATTATTCTTATTTTTTTTAAAATGCAGATGCATTCATCTTGATTCATAAAAGAAGAAGTGGCTTCGGAGCTTTAAGTTAAACAACTGAGAGCTTCAAAGTTCAGTCAGTCTTCAATAAGAGGCCACAGGGTTAAGTGCTTCCCTCAAACACATCAGCGCTGTTGCCCTCCGTTGTCGAGGGCAGAATGTGAGGAGGAGGTGTGTACTCTGTGTGTGTGTGTGTGTGTGTGTGTGTGTGTGTGTGTGCAATCTCAAACAATGTGATGATTTGCTAAAACTACTTGACACAGGCAGTTGAAAACAGAGACAATATTTGATGTTTTACCTCATCAACTTTACTAATATTTATTCTAAATCTGATGCCAGCAACACGTTTCAAACAAGTTGGGACAGGAGCAAAAAAAGACTGTTTGGACCATTCCCAGGTAAACAGGTTAACTGCCAATAGGTGATGGTATCTTGACTGGGTTTGAAAGGAGCCTCCCCTGAAGGCTCAGTCATTCACAGGCCAGGATGGGGAGAAGTTCACCACTTTGGAGGAATGGAGAGTTTAAAGGATGTAGGAGGGCTCTGCCTTTTAACATTTAGATTTTTCTATGAATCTTCTTTTTTTTCAGTTTTCCATGGACAGCTGATTTAAAGGTCATCGTCTCCATTTAATCCAGAACAATACCCATTACTCTAGGCTCACCAAAGGAATGGAGGATGTGTTTTGGGGGGGATTTTCGGGGGGATGTGTCATCTCCAGATTACTTTCTTGTTTTTTCAGTGTCCCTACTGTTTTTTTTTTTTTTGCTTGGTTTTGTACTTGATAAAGAGCTTACAGTATGTTCATTATGTTTGTGTATAACGTGTGTCCACAACATCCATGTGTGTACAGTATGTGTCTATGCATGCATATGAATATGAGCCATTGGCTCCACAGGGAAGACATGTTAACAGGCTTGGCTACCACTGAGAGGATTGTAAAGAAATGTGTGTGTGTGTGTGTGTGTGTGTGTCTGTGTCTGTGTGTGTGTGTGTGTGTGTCTGTGTCTGTGTGTGTGTGTGTGTGTGTCTGTGTCTGTGTCTGTGTGTGTGTCTGTGTGTGTGTGTGTGTGTGTGTCTGTGTGTGTGTGTGTCTGTGTCTGTGTGTGTGTGTGTGTGTGTGTGTGTGTGTGTGTCTGTGTGTGTGTGTGTGTGTGTGTCTGTGTGTGTCTGTGTCTGTGTGTGTGTGTGTGTGTGTGTGTGTGTGTGTGTGTGTGTCTGTGTGTGTGTGTGTGTGTGTGTGTCTGTGTGTGTCTGTGTCTGTGTGTGTGTGTGTGTGTGTGTGTCTGTGTGTGTGTGTGTCTGTGTGTGTGTGTGTGTGTGTGTGTGTGTGTGTCTGTGTCTGTGTGTGTGTCTGTGTGTGTGTGTGTGTGTGTGTGTGTGTGTCTGTGTGTGTGTGTGTCTGTGTCTGTGTGTGTGTGTGTGTCTGTGTGTGTGTGTGTGTGTGTGTCTGTGTCTGTGTCTGTGTGTGTGTGTGTGTCTGTGTGTGTGTACCATTGAGTCAGTGTGGAAGGAAAGCAGGGGGTTTGAGTGTGAGGGGAGGGTGGGCTGGGGGGGGGGGGGGGGTGTATGAGTGTGAGTGTGAGTGGAGGGTGGGCTGCGGGGGGGGGGGGGTGTATGAGTGTGAGTGTGAGGGGAGGGTGGGCTGGGGGGGCTATGACTCATCCTCTGCATGGGCCTCTGTCTCTCTCTCTCTGTTCCTTGCCCCCCCCCTCTCTCTCCCTGCTTAGCAACGGCTGTGAAAACGCTCACATAGGTCCATCACAACCAGTACAGATGGTGTAGTGGTCTATCTACTTTCCATTGACAGGTCAGAATCATATACACACATCTGAACTGAGCCAAAATGGAAGGAGCCTCGACTTTTTCACTTTTACTTGAGTAAATAAATGTCATGGTTTTGGTTTTTGAAGTTTCTGTGTTTCCTGTTTTCTTTTGAAAGTTTATTTTCCCTGTCCATGTGTTTTGCTTCACACTTCATGCCTTTAGATTGTTTATGGTTTTCACCTGTGCCCCATCTCCCCTCGTTACCCTTCTGTATTTTATTATATTTTATTGTATTCTATTATTTCATCTTAATTAAAACAAACACAAAGAACATTTTCTATGGTATACAATTACCCAGAAAATCTTGGAAATAATGTGAAAATACGTTACACAACCAAACTCCAGGCTGCAGGTCTCCAGCTTTGCCAAACATCCTTCTGATATATGGAGAGATGAACCAACATCATGGCCAAGTGTAAGCATGGTGATATTTACTGCTTCTGGATTGAAAGTCCTGGTTATTAAGTTTTGTTTCTCATATTACTCTTCTGTTCATACTCTTGGTCCTAGACTGCATTACTGTTAGTGTAGTTCCCACCAAGCACAGGCAGGACCACATTGGAATAAGTATATTATACTTTGCCTTTACCTTTCATTTTTTTGGACTGTTTGATTATTTTTTCATTAAATCTCTGACCTGCACTTCCTGTCTCTTGTCTGCATTTGGGTCTTGGATTTTGAACTACAAATAACAAGAGGCTGAATCAATACTGCTACTTTTACCAGAAAAGTTTTTTTTACACAAGTATCTGTACTTCTACTTGAGCATTGAATGCATGTACTTTTGCCACCTCTGCTCAGCTTGTGACACAAACTTTGTTCTGCTTTTTCGCCACAGTAAACTTTGTCTTGACTCAACCTGCCTACCTCTGAGTCATTCTATTGAGTCAATTGTTTGTGAAAATGAACATTTATGTCCAACAAAGGTCAAAATCTGAAAGTGTGTTTTGTTACTATGGACTTAGACCTTTCTGGTTGTGGTAGTGAGAAGACCATGGTGTATAAATATCACAGCTCGTCACATACTGCTGCTCCGTCTTGATGAGACACACAAAGTACCCTTCAGCATCTGTGACCAACGTGCAAAACCACCAAGCCTTTCTAATATGGGCTTAACAAAGTTAAAGGTTAAGGCACAAAAACTATGTGGTCAGGTTTAGGAAAAGATCGGTGACATGTTTGCTTTCACAAGGGACACGAACTCCAGTCTCCTGGGTGAAGATATGTGTGTGACTCACCACTCAAACCTGACCTCCACACTTCAGTTCCTCTGATTGTCTCATGTTGATGCAGAAGTGTTTCCAGTGGAGGTGCATTGTATTCCAGTATGCAGAGGGTGCCCTTGTACGCCTGAATGAAATGTTGAGGGATGTGCCAACTGCAGACACCCTAAGTTAGACCAAGCTCTTTATATACATTTAATAATAGGACTTCTTCTGAAACCAAGCCTTGGTGGACTCTGAGGTCTGCTTGGGATCATTGTCCTTTTAGAAAGTCCAATGAAGGCCGAGCTTCATCTTCCTCACAGATGAAGACGTTTCTTCTAGGGTTTCCTGATCCTTGATGGAATCCATCTGACCCTCTACAGGCTGCAGGTTTCCAGTGGTCCAGGAAGCAAAGCAGCCCCAGAGCATCACTGATCCACTGCCATGCTTCACTGTAGGGTGTTCTTCTCAGCATCAGCTTCATTCTTCCTCCTCCAGACATACCGCTGATCCAGAGGCCCCAAAAGTTCCAGTTTGGTTTCATGGCTCCACAGAACAGCATCCAGAACTTCTGGGTCTGATCTAGATGGTTCTGAGCTACTGGAGCCACTTTTCTGGTCAGCAGTGGTGAAGGTCTTGGAGTTCATGGAGCCCTGATGTACATTTAGGCCTTAACAGAAAAAAACCTTTGGGACTCTGCTGCTAAAGTAAGTCCATGATTTAACTACATCTGGTTTGCAAACGTATGCTCTCATGGAGGATGATATCCAGGGGTTTGAATATGTTTTTGAATGCAGTCGTCATTAAAAACGGTTCTTGTTTGATTTGATTATTGGAAACAGCATATTTTCATAACATTTCTTAATAGCATAGGATATTTAAATAGCATATTTTGCAATAAACCTTATATATAATTGGGGTTGAATAATTTAGTTTTCAACTGTACAATATACAAACATATGGATCTGACAAGGAAACATTGCAGCAGACATTCAGCCTTTAACTGTCCTCACACACAGAGCATCACAGCCCTAATGGCAACTTAAAGCTAGTTCAGTATTAGCTGAAGCGCCTGTAGCGCTGATAGTGATAGATGGGACAAATATCAAAGCTAGTAAGCCATGCTGGTGATGGATGATATTTCCCAAAAAGTTCAGCTCAGCAAAGGAGTGAACAAGATGAAAGTGTTGTTGGTCACCATCAGCTGACGTTATGACCACAGAAACGGCTTCCAGTGTCAGGATTTTTCAACTTGCTTGCTGTGTCAACAACTTTAACCATGACTGAGAATCAGTCACAGCAGCGTCAGCCGTCACCTCAGCACCCTCTCAGTTTAAGAGCTTCTCTCCCTCTCACCTCAGCTGTCCTCCCTCCCTCCCATTACAGATGTTGCTCTCATTACAGATGCTGTTTGGGAAGCTTTTTTCCCATACACATCCACAGCTACCTCTCCTCTTCCTCCCTCCTTCGCAGATGTTGTTTGCCACATGTCAGCCTGTCCCTGTCTCCCTCTGTCTTCTTTCCTCCACTTCTTGATCATCCACAACTTTACACTCCTCTCTCGCTTCACCTTCTCTCCTTCAACACATTCTGTTTGTTGCTCCATCTGCTCTTTCACCCAATTTCCCTCTATGTCTCCCTCTACACACACCCAACTGTTCAAACTCTCCATTTCTCTCGTTTTTCTTCCTTCCTTTCATACTTTTCCTCCCTCCACCCCCCAGCACTCAACTTTTCCCCGACATATCTCCCAGATGTTTTCTGGACAGAGATTATCTGTCATGCAAGTTGTGTAAATGTGGGTTTCTGTGCATTTAGAAAAAGTGGTGCAAGGTTAGAAAAAGTGGTGTTCAAGTGTCAGGTTTATATCCATGTTCCCTCTTAATTTACTGTCTTTATGGTAGCTGATTTAAGGCTTAAAACAGCTATAATCATAATAATAATAATATAAATTTAAGTGATTATTATTATTATTATTATCAATATCTGTTTATTGTATTAAATGACATGAAGAAGTTGCTCTTAGTGATGAAACTACATAAACTTATCACCCAAATCTGCAGCTTCCCTCTGCTTTATGGTGTTTCATAGTGAGTTTCTGTCTGTCTGACACACAACTTTACTGTTTCTGTTTCTATTGTTGCACGATTAATGTTGTTGTTGCTGCTAAAAGGCTGCAGCAGGCAAAAAATATTAAAATATGGCCCTGAAGTGCAAATCACAATGACAAATATAAAAGACAACAGCAAACCAAAAAGCATGACAACAAATAACAAAACACAACAACAAATTGCAATTTGTTTGTTTTGCAATTTGCACTTCAGGGCCACTGAAACCCACTGCACACCTGCTCAACACCCTAGTGCAGTTTCTAGTGGACAGGCAAAAAAAGGTACAACATCCACGTGCATGGGTGCATCAGAGGTGTGTTATATCTCCAGCATTACTCAAATGACTGGGTGAGCACCAACAACTGTGTTAAATTTGCTGGTGATGCAGCAATCGACAAAGACCAGTAAATGGCATGTAGATGACTTCAGACCATTAATCAAACTTGAAATCTGGGCCAGATTGGATTATGCACATTTCTGTTTCATGGTAAATAGTCAGCTGCAATGGTATTCAATGAAAACTCACAAGCTTCAAAATAAAGCAACATGAGGGTTTTACAGCTTCACTGAGCACATTTGAGGTGGATGTGCTGGAAGAATAAGCATCAGCGTACGGAAACTGTTCTTTCCTATGGCCAGTAGGTGGCGCTTTGGCTATAACTCAATACGGTCATGCAGACATTGTCAGGCCGGGACTCTTATCCAACAATTGAAGTTTGGAGTCGACCATGTGTTAAAGTTACAGCATCTCTGTCATGGTAAGGCATTGAAATTCTGCGCCACCACAGGAAGGTTGTGTGATGAAAAAATGTAGTTGATGTGTCTACTTTTTTTTATGCTAGTTACGTAATTGCAAAAAATGAACACTAAATCCAAAATGGCTGACTTGCTGTTAGGTTTAGGTCTTGGCACCAAAAACTTTTCTTGTAGATCTTAATTTGAGAACCAAATTTTGTACTTCAAAGAAAACAGTATGGGATTTTTTGCTGCGCTGTGGAACCATTTTGGCCCAAACCACACCTGAAACCCGTAACAGATCACAACTTCTAAAGAGTGGACGATCTTTCATCAGCTTTGGAGAATTTGAAGCCCCTCAAAATGTTTAAAAAGCAGAAAAAATAATACTAATCTCTGCAAAAACAACAGCTTCCATCACCTCTGGTGTCAGGGCCCATTCTGGCCTTGGGCAGCCTCTGTGCTCGGGTCCTAAAAACATCTAATTGGGCTCTAAGCACTGAAGGTGTGATTATGCACATCTGCCCTCTTAATGCAAGCCTTCTCCCCCTCTCTCTCTCTCTCTCTCTCTCTCTCTCTCTCTCTCTCTCTCTCTCTCTCTCTCTCTGTGCTTGCAACAGAATGTTAAATCTGTGACTATTGATTCCTTGAGAATGTGGGAGGGATAGAAAGAGTAAGGAGGAAGGGTGGAAGGGTGGAAGGGAGCATCCAGTATTCTGAGTAGTGCATCTCTGCAGCACTCGCCTCTGGTCCCTTCTCCCACCTCCTCTGTTTATCCCTTGTTTTTTTCCTCTCCCCTTTTCTTCCTTTTCCTCCCCCCTGCCTCTGCCTCCTCCTGTTTTTAAATTATCTGAATATTCAGCTCAAATGCCTGAGCGTCTCACAGCAAGGAGGAAGGAACCGAGGGCAGAGACAGAATGTGAACTAAGAAAACAAAAACAAAAATATCTGCCCCTCCTGAAGTTCATAAACTACTTAGTTCCATAAATATCTTGAAACCAGGAGGCCAGCCTTTAGCTCTGTTTTTGCTAGAAGTTCAAAACAATTTCTAATTCAGCAGCAGTGGAAAATTAGCTGAATAGTTCTCATTTAATATCACAAAGAGCATAATAACACCAGCTTCTCCCTCAGCAAGGGCAAATCACAGTGAGCTGAGTTATTCTCAGAATGCAGATAGAAACTTAAAAAAGTAAGAATAAAGCTTGATAATGAAAATACCTTTTTTGCAGTTTGAAAATGCATCTCAAAATTTTTCTAAATTCAATTCAATTCAATTCAATTAATAAAGTTAAATTAACTTAATTTAACCAATCTGGAATTATATCCCCATGGTGATATAATTTCGGATCGCTCCATGGTGACAGAATTCAGGTAATCTGCTTCCTCATACAGTTTGAGTTGGACCAACTCATCGGGTTTTACAGGTTTTTCAAAATTTGAACTTAACTCCTGTCACAGTAGTCATTATACACCACCCAAAGAAATAATAATCATTTTATTGGAAAGGACGTTTAATAATAATAATAATAATAATAATAATAATAATAATAATCTATTAATAAGAGTAAAGATGTGTTTAATAGGGTGAAAAGAACAAAAGTGGCTTCTTCTGTTTGTCTTCAAATCTGCTCACATTTCTGTCACTAAAGCACAAAGTCAGCAGACACCAAATGGTCCTGTCTGGGTCTAGATCGGGAAATAAATGATTTCTTCAAGGTTTCCCCAAAATTGTGCTTTTCTATGTCCTGCTACATATTTTATACATGTTAGCCCAGCCAAGAATTCATTTATGACACCAACACTGATATTCATTTCAAAGACATTTAACAAATATGCATAAACACATAATGAATACAAGCATTTTTATTCTATTGAATGTTTTCTCTATGCTTTGCTCTAAATGAACACACTTTTGGCTTGTCTGCCTGCCTATAGCGGTTTAATGTCTCCGTGGCATCCATTTTCACTCCATACCTCCCTCTATGCTACAAAACATTATCGACTGATAAAGTTTAAAGGTGAGATGACTTCTGTTGAAGGCAACTTCAAATTATCATGCTAAAATCAGCGAGATGAGCAAACACAGGCTTCAGGGTGCAGGAGATGGAAAAATGCTTCCGGAAGTTTTATTGTCACTGCTAATTGTATATGATCCACCTCTTTTTTAACCCATGATGGCATTTTAACATTGAGATGAAGGTAAGAGATAAAAGCATTGCAAGTAGTTTAAAGTGCGCAGACAGTTTGGATCAGTTGATTTGATCACTCTCGGTTAGAGATTTAAAATTCCAACATTTTTCACAGCGTCTCCAGAATGCCAACATATTTGCCCTTGTGCATCTCATCCAGATGCACAACGTGTCCTTCGGCATCTGTGGGTGACAAATCCTTCCTGCCACTAAATCTTTCTAACATGTGCACAACAGGAAGCTGTGCTTTAAGTCCAGGCACAAAAACAACATGATTTAGGAGAAGACCAGTGATGTGTGTTTTCACACAGGACGCAAAAAAAAGTGGTACGTGGTGATCGGCCACTCAACCCCGACCTCCACCCATCTTGGCACTTTTTCACTTTGTAAAGTTTGGCTGTGCTCTGATCATCTCATACTGATGCAGATCTGCCTCTGATGGAGGTGCATTGAAGCCTGGCGCTGAGGATACCCTTCATCTGGAGGAGACGCCGACGGATGTGCCGAGGTGGCATCGTTTGATGCCCTGGGAATGAAACCGGACCCGACATGCTGTTGCATCTGTTGAGGCTGTCTAGTTTGATTGCTATATTTGTTTACTGACATTTCATATTTAACAAGAGGCCTTTTGTGAAAGAGAACAGCAAACAATCTGGAGCTTCAAAGCACACATTGAAAGATGTGATGCTGTGAGAGAAGTGACACTCCACTGTACAGTTAGCAGACGCTCGGCTCAGTGTGTTTAAATAGTCACTTCAGCGACAATGAAGGTTGAAAATATGACTTCCTTACACACAAAACCTTTTTTTCCCAGCGTGTGTCACCTGTCTGTCGGCACATCTAAGCACAGCAAAACAACAAAACAGACAAGCTGGAGGCCATTTTGTGTCCACATGCTGCCGTCACTGCACTGACGTGAACTCAGAGAGGCTTCCGGAAAATGCTGAATCGTTTCACTTTAGTCTGACTCAACTCATGTGCTACAGCCTCCCTGCTCTCTCAAAACATTCTCAACCCTGTCATCAGCTGTTTGCCTGCATGAGTAAAATACATCAGAATCAATCCAGTCTATCCAAGTAAATAACACTAGTCCTGTACGTGTGGTTTGGTTCCAGAATAGGGGAAATATGTATTTTCATTTTTATTTCAAAGAGCTCTGTATTTTATTTCCTCATTTTTGTCTGCAATTCAAATCTGTTGACTTTTAAGGGCAAATTAGCCCAAAAAAACATAATTATAAATACATTTTTATAAATTTTTACATATATATGTAAATGTTTGTAATGCTAAACCCTGAGTAATGTCTGCAGGTATTTGTAGACTGCACACAGCTCCAACAAATTTAAACAAAAGGCAGTGCTAAGAGGCTAAAAAGTCTGCAAAGGACTCACGTCCACTGCTGGTATAGTATATATAGTATATATAGTATATAGCTAGTATACGGTTCGGTGTATCGAGTCAGCTCTTCCCTCATCATCTTCTGTCCTCAGCTACATAACAGGCAAAATTCTAAGTAAGTATCATTTTCAAAGACTGTTGTTTTTTCAGATGTTTTAATTCTAATGTTGGAGGGCAGAGAGATAAGACTTAAATGAACCATTTTGCAATGTTTTTTCCTGTAAAAAAAATAAAATAAGATAAAACAATTCAAAATAGCTTCAACAAGCAGAAGAATAACGGATGAGCATGCAAGCTGTGTTTCAGCAGCACATTCCAGCTCATTATACTTCACACACCACCACACAACACCACCTGCCCAACGCAACCACAGTCTTTTACCGGGTCATTTAGCTTCTGCTATTGATCAGTGACTGTTTAAAAAGTGTCTGTAACTGCTTCATTCTACTGTATGTCTCTCTTTGACTCTTCCATTCAGCCGACATTCAAGAAGTAGCAGAAAATCATTTTGTAACAATTTTTCCAGTGACCCATGACTTCACTTTAAAGACTGAAGCCCAGGAGAAAATCCTTTCTCCTTGTGATGAATGACAACCAAATCCTAACCTTCAAACAGTCCTGAAGAAGTTTTAGACCTGGCATGACAAAATGTCCTCACGAAGGTAGAAATACAAGCGCACACACATGAATCTCACACATACAGTCAGTGCACACGTTCTGACAGGACCATATAAACAAGTTCGCCCAAACAAGTGCAAACTTTCCCTCTCACACACACCCACATAAAATATACAGTACATAAAGAGAATGAGGATTTACTGCTGACCACCAGTCACAGGCACCAGAGTCCATCATAGCCGGCTTAATGTTGCACCATTACCGTTAGCATGAGTTAGCCACATCTGGCGTTTGGCTGTAAAACTCATTCCACTGACCATAAAAATCTGATGAATCAAACGTGTCACGTCGCTCGGTTTCACTCTGGGCCATAAAGACATCTGGCTGCTTCTCGCACAGTCAACAACCAGATTATAGAGCTATTTGTTTCATCCTCAGCACAGACTGGAGCTTCAGGTTCAGTGGTAAACACACTCTCAGAGCCCCTCATGTTCGAGACATATGCTGACAGAGATGTATGAACCCAGCAGGTGACCTTAACTGGTGTGTTCTGTTCAAACAGGAGCCACTGTAACTTTGTCACTGACCTCCATGGTGCTTTTTACTGTATGCTGCTCAGTAATTCACCTCTTTTTAAATGTTTTAAAGTGTATCAATATCTGGTGGTACTTTCAACATGAATGCATATATCTGCATATTTGTGAAAAACTGCATGGTCTGAGAAAAAACTGCGTTCTCCTTCTATGCACCATGGGCATGGAACAATTTAAAAAAGGATCTAAAATTAGATTCGCTTTTATCAATTGACAAATTTAAAGACATCATGAGGAATGTGGTGATGGAGTCATGTGTGTGTTTTTGTTGTGAGGCCACTACATATGAACAGTTCATGTTGTTTTATTGTGGATGTTTGTGTAACATGTTGTATTGGACCTGGCTGCTATACCTTGGCCTGGTCTCTCTTGTAAAAGAGACTTCCTGGTTAAATACAGGATGTATATTGTGTATTTCTGTTTGTGTGTGTTGACACAAGTGGTTCATGAGCTTTCATGAGAATGTAAAATTCCCTTTCTGACAAAATGATAAAACTAAAGGTAACTGAATGAATGATAATAATAGGGAATAATACTCATTTTATATATTAATGTTCAGTTTATTATCAGTTCATAGCACTGTCTGTGTGTGCATGTGTGTGTGATAAACATGATAAAACCAACACAAAAAACCCAATAGGTTTGACCTTTAACCTCTGAACTCTGACCTGATCAGGGACATCTCATGTCATGTGAGACGCAAACATTTTTAACAGCAAACCAACCATAAAACATATCAAACAAGCATTTTTCATGTATGTGTTTGTTTGCTGTGTGTTTGTCCTGCATGTGTGTATTTATAGAAAGTTAAATCATGTGCAGGACAAACTCTGTTCCATTAAATCTAGTTTCTTATTTAGCTTTTGGTTCATTGCTCTTTCTGAATAAAGCAAACGTGATACTGGGATTTACTTTCCACATTCTAAGACAAATCAGAAGCTACATTTACTCTGGGAGCAGCTAACTTGTGTTTTTTCCACATGCATACAATTCAACAAAGCTGTCTTTAAATGTAATTTAATTTAATTTATTTATCTGTAAATTCTGCTGTATCTCTACAGCATTTACTCCACTCTGTTCTGCTGTTATAATATATATATATATATATATATATATATATATATATATACACACACACACACACATTGAATACAGACAAAACTAAACTCATGCTGCTCATAAACTCCAGTGAGTTTCCCCCAAATCACCCAAATATTATAACTTTTCAATGTAAACAAATTGAATTAGTAATAGAAGTATTTGGGTTTTCTTATTGATCGCCTCTTGTCTTTTAAGTCTGATATAGTAAACCTGGTCTCCAGGCTCAAGGTGAAGTTAGGCTTCTTCTGTTCTTCTATTCTACTTCTATTCCTGCTTTTCATCTAGAGAAAATATCTTGTCTATCTCGTGTATTTTTGCATTGCTGCCTGTACCCATATTTATTGTAGTTGTACACTGTGTTGTGATGTAAATTAAGACGTGCACTGCTGCCTTCTTGGCCAGGTCACACTTGTGAAAGAGGTCCTTGATCTCAACGGGTTCATTTTCCTGGTTAAATAAATGAATAAATAAATAAATAAAGTGTCATGAGTGCAGCATTAGCTCGTGAAGGATTAAGGGAAATTGTGTTTGTTAAAGGCTGCTTTAAAAAAAGAAATATTAAACAATATCAGATCATAACAAAAAGAACTACCATCCTTATCTAGACATATGAAGTGAGACACACAGTATACTGATGCTCCAAGGCTGCTTTTAGTTATATTGCATTGTTGAAAAATGTCAGTGTCTGTATGCGTCCATAAATGAGTTAATGTCTTGTAATTTGCACGTGTGTGTTGAATATGTGTGTTTGTTGTGTGTCCTTTTGCCCAACTGCATATGAGTAATCGATGGGCTAATACATCATATACAGGCAAGTGAGGAACACTGGGAACACACACACAATGTTTATGACTCGTGTAGCTTACAGATGACAGCATTCTTACTCCGTCAGCCTGTCCATATGTTGCTACTGAGACGAACCCCATAATAGAGAAGCAGCAGCTTCACCCTGCAGTCCCATTGAGCGCGGCTCGGTCTCATCTGTCACTCTGCTCTGACTGACGGTGGGCGGGACCTCTGTTCTGAGGCATCTGTCGTGTGACTGACGTCAATAGACCTGTTACACAAACACGGCCGATGTTTGTATGTACCTCCACAGCCCTTCTGCAGACAGTCTGTTCTCTC
Source organism: Chaunax sp. Z400 (assembly GCA_037577475.1). Classification (NCBI taxonomy): domain Eukaryota; kingdom Metazoa; phylum Chordata; class Actinopteri; order Lophiiformes; family Chaunacidae; genus Chaunax; species Chaunax sp. Z400. The sequence continues at coordinate 4,900,017 of CM075191.1, read as the reverse complement.
CCTATCAACGCCATTGTACCACAATCGGCTGCAATTCACCTCCAATGAATGGGAGTGAATGAAGCTAAACGGCTGAAATAATTATTTTCACCTACTTGTAGACAAAAAAGCCCACATTTTATTTTAGTTTGTGCAAATATAGTTGTTCAGAAGTGACATGGCGAGTGGCCCCTACACAACCCAGACTATGTGAGAGTATTTCTATACTATTGGAATAGTTTCTTTATCTTTGTCTCTGTTTATATTGTCAGATGGCTGCATAAGTATTTCACAGTAGCCTGTTTTACACAGATATTGCACAATATCGCCGCAATAAAGAAGCTTCTTTTCAAGCAAAACAGGCATGACGTGTAACACTGTGGGCATCTATGGTGATGTATTACATACGCTTTCTAGACAAAGGCTCAGCATTGCAAAAACAATCATTTACGGTTTGTGTTACATGCTCTCGTCCTCGGCTCAGAGTTTACGGAGCTCTTGGACATTGTCCCCTCTATTTGAGGACGTCTTCAGTTGTTCTTCTTTGAGTTAGCTGCTAAGCGCTAAGAGCTGCTTTTTAAATCTTTCGGTTGAGAGTCGCACACATAAAGGCTCATTTATTGAATGGCCTTACAACTGTTGACTGTTGAGAACTTCTGCTTTTACTAGGTAGATCATCACAACCTCCTCTGTCGTCGCCATATTGGTTGTTGTCAAAACCTTTGATTCTTCACTGCCACCTTGTGGATGGAAGTATTGACATATTTCTGTACATAGATGGAGTATAAGTCAGCCTTAACACTGGTGTAGCCAGTTCACTCCTTTCAAACAGACATCATCTATTTATCCCCGACTCAGAGGTGGAACAACATGGACGCCCCCCATTCCACCTTTGTAACCTTTATACACAACTACGAGGCGCAATAATGGCGTAACAGTGCCTCCTTGTACAGGCCGTGTTAAAGGAGCTAGACTGGAATGTATCTATGTGCATACATGTTGCTCACACACACACACACACACACACACAGACACACACACACACACACACACAGACTCACAGACACACACACAGATCCTCGGTCATTCCCTTTGGCTCCCGATGTCTGTAGGATTAGGGAGCAGTGGGCCTGTCAGCACCTCTCCCACCAGGCGTTAAACAGACTGTGTGGAGGTGCCAACAGCTCTGTGTGCGACACCACACTCACCCTACTATACTGTAAAACACAAAAAAACGTGACACACTGTTACTGCTATAAAGCTCTGGACTCCACTGTGAAACATAGCAGACGACCTTCTGTTAGTATGGAGGAACTCACACTATTAAACTGTCACAGTATAGCAGGAAAGTGCTTCTCAGTGTAAATAAATAAATCTGAAGGGGTCACGAGGTAATTAAGGGAATAAAACATACACAGATTCAGAGTTTTCACCTCTAATTTTTCTTTAGTAACTTTTCCCCTTTTCTAATGCTGGATAGTTTATTCTGTGAGGCTTTTAAAACTCCTTAAAATGAAAATCTTGGGTCAAACAGCTTCTGAGTCGTGTCCAAAAAAAGAATATGGGACTATAACATTAAGGTGAATATGGTTCAAATTGTTAACTAGTTCAGTATTTTAGCTGGCTTATTAAAATGTTGCTATGCAGCATAGGAGAAACTCCATAGTCGTGGGGTTTAGTTGAGTTGTTTCCTGTTTTATTCTGTAAGTTTTAACTTCCTTATGTGTCATGTTTTAGCTCCTGACTCCCTTTTTTCACCTGTTCCGTGTTCCTTTTCCCTCCCTGGTGTATTCAGCCTCTGTGCTCTTCTCACTATGCCGGTTCATCTTTGTGTGTCTAGCATCAGGACATGATGCTTGTGTTTGGTATTCCCCGTGTTTTCCCATTGTTTTTGGACCTTTGCTTTGTTTTCCCTCTTTCACCCGTTGGACTTTGATTCTTGTCTGCTCCCTGACGGATCTGTTTGCCTCTTTGGACTGTATTCTGACCCCCGCCCGCCTCTCCATCCTGTAAGCCTTTTGATTTTGGATAAATGTTGTTGAACTGCACCAGCCCTGACCCTTACGGAGTCCAATTCCGTGTGTTTGCTCTGTCCTTGTATGCACAAGTCCAACACCATCAAATTGATCTCTGAATAGGAAATAACTTTATACCTTTCCAATTGTTCATAATTCACAGTTGAGCTTTAACAAGTACACTTCTGTGCATACGTATAGACTTATATGAACAACTGGCCTTATTTTCTGCATATGAAGATCATGTGGTGGTGGGGGCCGGGGGCTGAAACAGGAACCCACAGCCCAAAATACTGCAGGCGTTTGGACCTACACAAATTCTAAGACTGTGAAATGAGGAGTATGAAATGATGAAACATATGCAGAGCAACATCATACTCATTTGATTAGAAGTCTTGTGACCTGATGACTGACAGGGCTGTTAAAACACAGCCCATGATTTATTGTTCTTTCACTGTAAAACATGCAAACACTATAAAATACTTGATTATTTACTATCATAATTTATTTCTTGAAGGTTGCCGCTATATGTGTCTGTAAACCATGGATATGTTAGGTTTGTTGTTTTATCATATATCACAGTCAGTGTCCTTCCTCATCAGGATGTGGGGGGGGTTGTATATAATATTGGATGTACATAATAATCCTTATTTTATGACACATACTTCCATACCAAACACAAACATACTGAATGTAGGCGAACAGACAGATGTGTTTGTGTTGGAGGTACAGTAAAGCCTGGTGTGGTGGGATCTGCTGAAACAGCAGTATTTAACAGCCAGGTAATGAGACCAGACTCCTTCGAGACCACTTCGACTTCAACAACAATTTTTGGGACCAAAAGCGAATGTTTTGAATGAGATTTAAGGTTTTTGTTTTTTTTCAGCTCTGTACACATATTTTTCTCTTCCTAACTCTAACCAGGTGATACTAGTGTCTTAAACTAACCAGACCTTCAGCACATCGTTGCCACAGGTAAAGAAAACTAACGTTTCAATGTATCTATGATTTGCAAAAGCATGTAATGTGACATTTGTTGTGATGATTGGGTTGAGTGTATACTGTAGTGTATACTCCCTGTGCACCAGAGAAGAGGGAAAAGGTTTACAACAATAAACTTAATTACAACTAAAAATGATGATAAATGCCAGCATCACAGCAGCATTTCCTTATATGTATTTTGCATCCAACAGCTGTCTCTTTAGTGATTTCCGTTGAAAAGCGAGGACTGGAAAACACAACCTTTACGTTTTTTTAATAACACAACATGCTTACACATTTTTAGTCTGGATCTGGATGTTCAGAAATTATTTTGCTGAGTTTAAAAGCATTTTTTTAAAACAGCAAACGTGTTTTAAACACTTGTGTTTTAACCCTGTATTGTATGTCCTTGTGTCTCCACTACACCTGTATCTCTGTGTGTGCTGACTCCTGCACCTGAATGTGCTCTGCATCCTCCTGTGTGTGTGTGTGTGTGTGTGTGTGTGTGTGTGTGTGTGTGTGTGTGTGTGTGTGTGTGTGTGTGTGTGTGTGAGTTTGTGTGTGTGTGTGTGTGTGTGAGTTTGTGTGAGTGTGTGTGTGTGTGAGTGTGTGTGTGTGTGTGTGTGTGTGTGAGTTTGTGTGTGTGTGTGTGTGTGTGAGTTTGTGTGAGTGTGTGTGTGTGTGAGTTTGTGTGAGTGTGTGTGTGTCTGAGTGTGTGTGTGTGTGAGTGTGTGTGTGTGTGAGTGTGTGTGTGAGTGTGTGTGTGTGTGAGTGTGTGTGAGTTTGTGTGAGTGTGAGTGTGTGTGTGTGTGTGTGTGTGAGTGTGAGTGTGTGTGTGTGTGTGTGTGTGTGTGTGTGAGTGTGTGTGTGTGTGTGTGTGTGTGTGAGTGTGTGTGTGTGTGTGTGTGTGTGTGAGTGTGTGTGAGTTTGTGTGTGTGTGTGTGTGAGTGTGTGTGTGTGTGTGAGTGTGTGTGTGTGTGTGTGTGTGAGTTTGTGTGTGTGTGAGTGTGAGTGTGTGTGTGAGTGTGTGTGTGTGTGAGTGTGTGTGAGTTTGTGTGTGTATGTGTGTGAGTGTGTGTGAGTTTGTGTGTGTGTGTGTGTGTGTGTGTGTCTGTGTGTGTGTGTGTGTCTGTGTGTGTGTGTGTGTGTGTGTGTGTGAGTGTGTGTGAGTGTGAGCGTGTGAGTTTGTGTGTGTGTGTGTGTGTGTCTGTGTGTGTGTGTGTGTGAGTATGTGTGTGTGAGTGTGTGTGTGAGTATGTGTGTGTGTGAGTGTGTGTGAGTGTGAGTGTGTGTGTGAGTGTGTGTGTGTGAGTATGTGTGTGTGTGAGTGTGTGTGTGAGTATGTGTGTGTGAGTATGTGTGTGTGTGTGTGTGTGTGTGTGTGTGTGTGTGTGTGATTGATGTCCCTCCCATGGTGCGAAGCGGAGTACGTGTCAGTCCCAGGTGTGTATGAGTGCTCGTAAACAGTCTCTTTGATTGAGAGGCCATGATGCCTGTTTGACAGGCGGCCTTGTGCTGCCAGCAGAGCGCTACACCGCCATCGTCACGCAGCATCATGTGGCCGTAGATACGACCAGGAGAGAGGATGAGGAGGGTTCCTGCAAAATGTGGAATGGCTGCATTAATTAGATAATGAGGAGGAGGTCATTAGGGATTTAACCATGACCGAGTGATAAATGATAATAAATATAATGTATGTATATACTGTAAATAACATGTATCAAAAATACATGACAAATAATTAAACTGGTGTTCACTACACTTAATTATGAACTGACTATATTATGCTATGATTTCTGACACACATACAATGAGGGTTAGTGAGGGTTCAACAATTTATTTGGCAGAATTTTAAGAGAAAATACTAAATTATCTGATTTTTTTATGTCTGCACAACTACAAGTAGATGTAAAAAAAGAAAGAAAACACTCATATAATGGATTTTAAAAAAGCTTTGAAGAAACTGACAAGTGTAGAAAATAGTCAGGTGCACTAATTAAAGATGAGAATTCTGAGAAAGGAAGACTACAAAATGATTGGAAGGCATGTAAATTACACCACTACTGTACTCTCTAATTAAAGACATGCATTTCTTTTACAGGTCTGTCTAAAGTTCTCTCCAGACCGAAGCAGATCACACCTGTGATTCATTTGAAGCAGGCTGTACGACGGATGTTTGATGTGTTGAAAGTTGTCTTCTTTACTGAAAGCAGCTGATTTGACAAACGTACCACTCACTATGATGTCATTATGTCTCGTCATATTTTTTAAAATGTAATGAAATGTACATCGTAGGACTTGTCATGTTTCCTCTCCGGCCCATTGTCAGGATTTAACACTCATAGTTTTCCAGGAAGTTGAAAATACGCTTTGTTAGATATATGCTATAATGTAGTTAAAAAATAATTCCATAATAATCTTGAAGGGATTTTTCTCAGCTTGTTCTCATAGTTGTTGCAGTTCTTCGAATGGTTCATTTAAACTTTATACTCAACACCTTCAATCAAGAGATTTTGGACCCTGGTTTAAATATACCAGGATATAACTTAACTTTTTGCTCATGTAAAATGCAAAACCAAGGCTTAATTGTAATTGTAATGTAATTGTAATGTAATTTAATTGTAATGTGATCAATCATTACTTTTTCTGGGGAACCAAATTTGTGAATCCTCAGCATTACACCTTTCTCACCAAATGAACTCTGGCTCATGGACTCTTGATGAACTATGTTTCCACTAGTTTTGAGCCAAACAATAATAATCAAGGATGTATTCTGATGTGTGCTGTTATCACAGATATGTGTTTTCATTCAAAAACTAAAAAAACAAGCATAGAGCAACTTAATACTGTAGGAAGATGCAGAAGATGTTTGTCTCTATCCCTCCGACCTGTAGAGTCTGACACATCCAATGATCTTGTCATGGTTCACTGGTCACGTGAAGGAAAATATTTTTTTTTTTGCTTGTGAAAAAATTAATTTTGGGTTCCAAACAAAACTGTTTTTGGTCAACATGCTCCAAACTGCTTAAAATAACCAGAACGTGACCCATTCCATTTTGGTGAGAGCCCCCATTGTTTGAACAGGTTTTAATCCATACATGATGAAAACACAGAACGTGTCATAACATATCAAAATGTATATAATCCATACTTTTGTTAAGCATATAATTAAAGCTGCAACACTACAATGATTCCCTATTTGTTTAACTCTTTTATCTCCTCAAAGGCAGTAAAACACGTAACCTTTACACAGAGATTATAAATGATCTGCTTCTACCTCAGCTGTCATTAAGAAACCTCCGTATGGATCCGGAAGAAATGTTCTGTGTCTGCTAGAGCTTAGGAAAATGAATATTGCTCTTAAATTGACATTTATAAATTTGCAAAGAACCCACCGGGCTTTACATAAAAAGCGATTCATCCCAAACCACAGAGGTTTGTCAATCCAGGCTTAGATGAAAATGATTAAATGCGGTGAGGTTTTCAAAGCTTCAGTAGGTTCAGATGTGTCTGATGACAGAATGATTTTGAGTGCAATGAAAGCTGAAATTAAATACTGGGACAAACACATGAACAAAGAGCAAGCACTCCTCTACACTCACACCTCATTCCCAGAAACATATCTCCCGTCAAACACACCTCCAACCTGCAGTGATGGAGATTGATAGCAGCATTTAGAGCCTGCTGAGCTCCACCTGTCAAGGCTGGGGCCCCCAGGGCGGCAGCGGTCTGTGCCTATAGGAACGAGGGACTGTCCTGAGGCGAGATCCATCACAGACGACTGCCACAGGCTGGATTTCTGGAGCCAGCCTCCACAGCTGGACCACCGATACGGGGCCATCCGTCCAGGATGACAGGCACACAGAGTGAATCCAATTGGAGCAGACTTGATAGCTGCTGGATGGAGGAGTGTGGGGGACAGAGGGGGAGGTCTGATGGCAGGAGGGTGAGACGCGTGTCACTGACTGTGTGTCTGCACTTTCATTCTGTTATGAGCATAAATATGAACATTCGCACAGTTCAATGCTCTGCATGTGTTTGATAAAGAGAAATGAAGGGATGTGGGATGAACTTTTCCAGGTTGCTGTAGTTAATGTGATCTTTATCCTGCGTACCTGTCGCTGCCTTTCAGTCTTTTCTGTTTCAGTTTAAAAGCTGCAGCAACACAGTAAATGTTCTGTCTGCAACGCTCTGAGTGATTTTCAGCTCAACCAGATTAGGTGAAGACAGTTTTATAGTCACGAACTGAAGTATTTAAACAGTTGTTGGTCATTACAAACTCATGCTTTTAAAAGATCCCAAAGTGGTTCCAAATATACCAGACTCAATTAATGATGCAGAAGAACATCTTCCATATCTATATATATTGTTTATATTGAATATAGTTTACACTAATATATTTAAACATATGAAAATAATTACTTATTGGGTCAAACATCTAATTCATAATATCCTGTCAGACATTGTGGAATAGGAATAAGGTAAATATATGGGAAAATAAGTGTTCATGTCAGATAATACATTAACATAATCACTCAGGTTAATGAATGAATGAATGAATGAATTAAAATTCAGTTGTCGCCCCACAACGAAGGAAAGTCAGGTGAAGGTTCGTATCAACAAAAACATTCTAGAGCTTCCCAGCAAAACAGTGTTGCAGCATTGATTCAATTCAAAACATAATAAAACAAATGCTAAACGACTCCAGACAGTTTGCATTCCATAATAAGAGTCAACATCACCAACTGATCTGAAGAGATGTTGTTAAAACACTTTTTTTAAAGTTAAAATCTTCACAGCAGCCTCTGAGCTAAAGGCATTAGCATATTTCCCATCTGACATGCACAAGCTTGAACTCGTGTACATGCACCACCAGCCTTGATCAACGAGAGCCTGCAGTCTCTGCATACCTCAGTATCTACCTGTGACTCTGAAGCTGCGTCACACACAACAGAGAAACCTCTGCTGAAGTTGCAGCAACAGTTGGTTCTAAAATCAGGGTTTTATTTTTTGGGTCAGCACTGAGGCATGCAGAGATTGTGAAATCTCATGTATCTCACCCAGCAGCACATGTACACACGTTTCAAGCTTGTGCACCTTCCTCAGACAATGTGCACGCTAACACTTTTAGCTTAGAGGCTACAGGGAGGATTTCAGCCTGATAATGGGTGTAAATACATCTTTTCAATTCATTTTGGTATTTCAGGGCTTTGGAGATTTGGATTATGTCGTACAAGCTGTGTGGAGTCATTTAGCAAATGTTTTCGGTTGTTTTGTTTGTTTGTTTTTTGTTCTTTTACATTTAAAACATTTCTTTTAACTTTTGTTTTTCACCCATATTTTTTTTTTTGGCAAACAGCTGCACAGCTGTTTTTCTGTGAAGCTCCAGAAATGTTGAAAGTTCACTCCACTGTCCATCGATATGAATGTGAGGAGATAATAAAGGAATTTTCATTATTGGGTAAACTTTTTATTTTCACTCTATAGTCACCAAGAACTGCGTCAACACCAGGCCTTCAGGACTTCTTATAAATATATCCTGCATCTCTATAAATATATCCTGCATCTATATAAATATATCCTGCATCTCTATAAATATATCCTGCATCTATATAAATATATCCTGCATCTATATAAATATATCCTCCATCTATATACTCTATCTTCAGATGGACTTGGGCAAATTAATTAACCATCAAATTTTATTTTATGGCCTCTCACACTATCAAAAACTATTCTCCTGCAGGGCTGCCAGGGAAAAAAATGTAATATATAGCCGGTATAATATTTATCCTGACATTATTTTAGACATAACCCACCAAAATCATTACAGTGCATCCTGAGTGGAACATGAACATCTTATTTTTTTTAATCTATTTTTATTTGTGGGCCCCATGGTGGCCCTAAAGGACTCTTCAGGCAATCACCAAAGTCATTACAATAAGACCTCTGGAGACCACAAATGTGCAGATTTCATGGGTTTTATTTATGGTGCTTAATAGATACTCTTTGCTTTTAACGTATTTTAAGTATCAGGTAATCTCAGTTTGAGATGATTGTCAGTATTGTTATTACTGCATCAAAAGGTCTTTTGGTCTCCTGTGAGGAAACAGTGCATGTTATTTAAAAGGGTGTCTATGATTTTCGTGGGCTTTATGATATAATAATATCATAAATGAAATAAATGATGAAGCTAAAAGGTTTTAGCTGCTTTGATGAGGAGTTGGGTGGTTGCAGTGTGTTGACGGCTGAGGTCTGACAGCCGCCGTGACCTGTCAGCCACTTGTATTACAGTATCGACAACAGCACACCCACAGAGCACTGCTGGATGCTGACTGTTTGCCAGCCTCAGAGCAGAGGCAGAACAATGGTTCTCATCTCCTCACCCAGCATCATACACCATAAATAGCCTGTCACATCTTTTCAGTGTTTTTATGAAGGGGCTGTGGCTTCGACCTTCACTCTCCTTAAAATTGGAACATGTGGAAATAATTCTCTCTTTCATTAGAAGTTTAATCCACCTGTTCATTAATATGCTTCTCTAACATAACAAATGCTACAGTTTTTTAAGCTAGGATGACTTGATCTCATAGGACGGCATATGAATAGCATGCACAGAAAGGAGCTTGTCATGTGTCATTTAAGGCCATCTGCATTATATGAGTTTTGGACGGGCAGGAAAGGAAAAAGTCACATGTCTCTCGTTATGTGAATTTACCTTTGTTGTCATGGTAACAACAATAAAACATATGGTTATTATCGCTGAAAGGTCAGAGATTGGTTAGGCAACAACATTACTTTTAGGTATGTTCAGGAAAAGGTCACCGTTTGGGATGAAATAAGTTGACTTAGACTGTATATATATTATGTTAAGTATATGTGTGTTATATGTTATGTTATTATGTTCCATACAAGCATAAGAACAGAAGGTTGGCCTTCTTTTGGTTTCACACTGGACATGAACACTCGTCTCTCCACCACCCCAGCCTCATCCATGTGTGGACCCCCCCTGCTCTTAGTGCACCATCACCTGACACCTTTTTCTCTGACATCCTTGCCTAAAACGCCTCGTGAAAAAAAGCTGAATGTGGATGTCATGCAAAATAACTAAGGACATTGTTTTTTTAATTGGGCTGTTAAGGGGGGGGGGTCTTCTCATCATTGATTAGCAACAAATACGGCAATTATTTAACATTAACATTATTATTATTCAAATGGAAATGCAGAGATTCCTTCTAGCACTGACACACCCTCTGCAACACAGAGGTCAGATGAGGTGATAGAATGGTGGATGGCAACGACAGAAGAAGCATCAGTTGTATTAACTCACTGTGGGTAACATTTATACATCACATGTTCTGTTCTAAGACAACATCAGGCCGGCCCATTAATGAGCTGATGTTGTCTGTCATAACAGACGGTCAACAGATGTGTGTCTTTTCACACCAAGCAGGTGTCTCTTGTCATTTCGAAGTATTGACTTATGTGCAATAAGAACCTTACTGCGCTAAACGTTAAATGTTAAAGTTATAAAAGGTATAAAAGGCTCTCCTGTTTTATCAAACAAGGGAAGTTTAAATTGAATTATAGTTAAAATAACTTCTGCATATCACAGAGCTGTGTTTAACTACTCGTCCACCCAAACAGGACAACGTGAAAAAGAATTGTGATAAAAGATCTGTGTTACAAAAACGTTCTTCTTCAGTCATCATTTGTCTGAATTTACACCTACATTATGTCTTAACTGGCGGCCCATAGATCCCAGACCGCAAATAATCACACTAATTTTGAATCAATTGTCTTGTAATAATCACTTCCAATCCCATCTTATCAAGTAATGAAGTCTCAGATAAAGCACCGGCGTGCATGAGTTCCTATCCCTACCTACTGTCAGACGAGTGCTTCACATGGAAGGTGATGTGTTTTTCCCTCTAGATTACTTCAGTAATCAGATTACACGTCATAAACTGAACCACTAACTGGAGCTTTAGATAAAGAGGTGTTCCGCTTTTGTCCTTAGTGTATAAACAGATTATTTTTGTAATCTGATTCCATGTAATTAGTTACATCCCCGTCCTGGTGTATCACTAACCGGAGCTTTAGATAAAGAGGCAGCGAGGAGAGGCTCTGTTGACGATCAGCACTGCAAAACTAAAGGGGCTGATGGCTATTAGCATAATTAATGTCATCGCCGTAATGCACTCTAATTCAAATACAACCTGCCTCACACACACACACACACAAAAACACACACTTAAATTTGTGCAGAGGCCTGAGCACGAAAGCGGCGACATAATCAAATCTGCAGTACGTAATGGTCAACGTTAAATACACGTGTGCTGTTTCCTGTTTTGTGATGCTAACATGTCGCTTTGACAGAACTGCAACAGCCACTGGCATCTGCAAACCATGATGTCCCGAGCTTTATACACTGTGACGTATTATGTTAAAAGCCGGGGCAAGATAGGTTAGATAGAACGTAGGCCTGAGTGTTAAAGATAGCACAGGATGCCTGAGGGGGTGTGACAGAAAACCAGGGCTGCCTGCTTTCTCTCTCTCTCTCTCTCGTTCTTTTTTTCTCCCTCCTCTTTTTTCTTTCTCAACTCCCAATTTCTCTCTTCCTCTCTTCTTCTATTCTCTGCACCACACAGCCTTAAAGCAACTGTAGCTCTGAAGGCGAAGCACACAGAGTGAGCTGCATCACTCTCATCTTCCTCTCTGCTCTTAACCATTTCAAATCTCCAGTGCCAAGGACGCAGAGTGAGCTCAGAGTGTGAAAAGTAAAGCCACTTAGTGGGGAGAACAGGCACATCACATGGAGGGAGTTTGCATGGCTGCATTCACGATGACAGATGTGTTGGTGATTTGAGGTTTGATGTCTTCTGTCTTAAAAAAACAAACAAACACATTTTGTCCTTAAACAAACAAACGTCTGAGTGGTTTGAAACGTGCAGCAATGATTTTATTCCCGCGGTCTTGTTTTTAATATGACAACGTAATGCTGTGACACGGTTGATCAAAATCACACCTGCGCCTAATTTTAGAGGAAGAGCTTGAAAAAGCAGTGATGTGAAAAATGCTGTTTTCTTTTGAGGTCATTTAAAAGTAAACAAAGTAATTATTGAGATGAGTAAATGCTCGTGATGCATGATTAAAAAAAAAGAACATGTATGCAATCTGCAGGACATTTGCAACATCTTTTGGGTCGTTATTTCTCTCTCTTAACAACCGAATCGCCTGAATTAATGCTGGTAATGTACGTTTCAGCAAAGCAGGGATTATGTTGAAACTTTATGTTTGATATGATGAAACTTTACGTTGCAATTTTCACACTGTGCTTAGGGTCTGGTTAGGTTAATGCACAAAACTCTTGGTCAGTGATAAACCTGTGTTTGACATCGCAAACACAGCTGCAAACTCACTTCCAACTCCATGAAACTACAAAAACACACATCAAGGATTCAAGGTCATTTTTTCTCCATGTACAACCCAACAAAATGCAATGTATAGTCCCAATACAAATAGAACAAATACACAAGTAATTCAATTTAGAATAGGATAAAAATAAAATAGACATATACTCTCATTCATGTATATAAGTACACACACATACACCAATGAAAACATACTTCTGTGCATTCTGGGGGAAACAGGAGCAAGACTGTGATGATCATATGGTGCCTATCTTCACCTCAAAAGTGTGACGTCTGGTAAACCATCAGTCGTCCATCAGTTTCGACCGTGTTTGAGAGCCGAGCATCAATGATATAAATGTAAATGAGTCCCAACATGTTATTCTGGTGACTGGACGACAATTAAAAACCATTATTTCATTATGGGAGACACAAAAAAATGCAAAAAAAGGAGCCTGACATCCAAGCTTTTTTCCTTTACAGCTAGCTTTAGCATCTTACTGCCAATAACCTTGCACCCAATTGGTTGAAGCATTGTTTTTATTTTCAGGATACTGCAGAGGAGAACACAGCGTTCATCTCACACCCATGCATTTTTTTAAATTTAAAATAACTAAGTATCAACCCATGTGAAGCATAAATGGGCTTTATGCCTTGTTTCGAACAGGCTTTGTTAGGTTGACATAACATTTAAATGCCTGGACAGCATTTCCTTGTCTTTCCCTTATACTCTGACTTAGAAAAAGTAATATCCAAGGTATTTCTGTCTAGTGCCTGAAACCCCAAAGCATCACCTTTTCACTCCATGAAGAGGTCAGAGATATAGCCAAGGGGCAAGGCTTGAGAAGCATCAGTAAAATGTAAAACTGATAGAAACAGATGCAGCCTGATTTAATGTCTTCCCTACTACTGTGGTAAAAAGCTGTAGCAGACACCTGCATAGCATCAACTCAAGATGGACTGTTGAGCTAAATGTGTTGTGTCTGTGTGAATTCTAGTCCAAGCAGTTCAAATGTAATCAATAATATGCACTGGGAAAATGCACTGGAGAGAAATTGCATATGTTTGGGTAAACCTGTTTAAATAAAGTTGAATAATCACAACTGTTTGAGGGATTCAAGCTCATCAGTTATGTTTCAAACTGTTTCACAGTGACAGCCGTATATGAGCCCAGAATTTACTTATAAGGAAATTATCTCCTTTGTCTTAAGTTTTATTTATTTATTTTTATTTTTTTACGATTAAAACAGCTGTTTGCCTATTTCGATATTTTAGCTTCACCTGTGCCGACATATCATCAGTGTTAGGGGCAAAAGATGATCTGTGTGAACCTGAACCACAGGCATCATTAGTGGTTGTAACATGAGTTTGGAGTCCGCTCCAATGCCAATATCTGTTATTGTTAAGATGGGTTACCTGACATTTCATTGACTAGTTAGTTCTTACTAATAAAGATACAACATCTAAACGTTACATGCTTAACTTGAACTTCAGCTTGTAGGATGTCAGCTCAGAAAAGTTTGTTCCATTAACACATGCTAAGGTTTAAAAAAAACTAGCTGCAGCTGTGTGTTTGCTATATATGGCACCATAGTTAAATGATTACCAATGGACTGATGCAACAAACTCATTACAGTTCATCTTATAATGATTATTAATGGTACAATGGGGCCTTATGACAATAGTTAAGCAGGTATGTGACAGGATCAGGCTGCATGGCTCAACCAACGAGACAAATGTGAGGTCACAATGAGAGGGTCACTTAACAGCGTCAGTACCGTAACTGGATTTGCATTCCTGTACACAATCACACACAAGCTGTGTTCCACGTCAGGGGCCACATCCTTCGAAGGACCCGGTCTACGAAGTCCAGGCCGCATTGTCACCTAGCAATATTACCAACTGGAGTTGATTAGTAGTAGTTAGAGTTGTGGTAAAAGACGTGTAGAAGAAGTAGTGATAATAAGAGTAAAATTCGTATTTGGAGCTCAATGACAAATGGAGCCATAAATGATTCTTCTATTTTCATTGTTGTCCGTAATCACCGGTGTGCAATGAATCTTGGGATAGGGTGGGACATGGAGGGTCCATCGAGTGGCTCCTTCATGTCCCGGTGGAATCTGTGGGCCACATTTGAAGGGATTCTGAATTGGGACACGCCTAGTCGTGCCTCTGTGACACATTCAGTCTGCAAATGCAGCGTTCGGAGGATACTGCCCCTGATTTGGGACACAGCTACAGTACATCAGTCATACAGGTGTTTTTAATGGCAAACTAGTTTATGTGTAAATGTTCGCATGTTGAAAGTTGTTGGAAACGAGACAAAAAGTTTTGAAATATGACGCTAATGTCAAAGTCTGTCTCTGGATGCATGTCACCCATAAACCCACACCGCAGTATAATGATGAGACAGCTGCTTTACTTGCAACCCAGTGAATCATGGGAGAAATGCACAAACGCACTGAAACTAAGTCATCAGCACGTCATCATCCTGTGAATAAGGTAAACCTAGGGTCCGCATTATGTAGCTCAGGATGAAGATGGATCACGAAGCCTGTGTGTGTGTGTGTGTCCTGACCATCTGCAGCATAGCGTGTGTGTGTGTGTGTGTGTGTGTGTGTGTGTGTGTGCTTCTACTGCTATCCTTGTGAGGAGCAGCAAACTTTAAAAACTTATTGTGTTTAGTTCGTACTGAATGTTCTCCTCACTTTACTCACATGAACGTCACCATGGGATCATTTGAGTTTCGCATCAGTTGCAGTTTGCATGAGTTCTGCAAAGTGCAACCAATAGCTTGAATCCAGTAAAAGACATAAAACCAGGCATGAAATCTCAGTGTTTAGGCATTCGCGACAGAGCGTCACGCAAAGTTCTCCCAAGTTATTAACATTTTCAACTCGCGTGAAGATGTGAATAATGCTAATTTCACGTCTTCATGCTATTCACATTGGTCTGGCAGGAATTTGCATCTACTCACAACTTTGCATTTGCATTGTATGTAAAAAAAAAGAAAAGTTTTTCCATCAATGGGGGACAAAAGTTACATTCCCTGTTTCATTCAACAAGGTGTTTCAATGTTAAGTCATACCTCATATGAAAAAAACACACTCAATAACAAGCCATAAAGATGCAATGAAAAAGGATTAAAAAATGGGTGAATCCAACGACTGAGTCCAACTTTGAAAAATGTTTTCAAATGGGATGTGGAATCTGTTCCTCCTTTGCTACAACAGACTTGCACATTTAATCTAACACTTCAAGGCCAGTATGGAGAAGGGGAAGGATTACTGAGATTGCTATTCCAAGGAATATAAAATTAAGATTGGAAAATCTTTAATGTATTCTAGTGTGTGTGTTCATCAATATAATTACAGACCGTGGCTTTTCACCTTGTGATGAAAATAACCATGTAAAGTTCTATATGAGTCCGCTGCATGTCTTGCTGGACCATGAGTGTCCTTTGGGTTCTCTTTGGGTGCTCTCCACCCACCAATCTGCACAGCGGCCATGACAGACCAAAACCACAACCCAAACCCTGGATAAGACAGTAACCAATCACCGTATGCTGGGAAGCTTCATCCAGATCACCTGTTAGGAAGAAGCTGCATTCAACAGTTTTATAATTATCCTGCAGGACCTTTAATACATGTCAGATAAGGATATGATGTCACAGATAGATAGATAGATAGATAGATAGATAGATGATAGATAGATGGTAGATAGATAGATGATAAATAGATAGATAGATAGATAGATAGATAGATGATAAATAGATAGATAGATAGATAGATAGATAGATAGATGATAAATAGATAGATAGATAGATAGATGATAAATAGATAGATAGATAGATGATAAATAGATAGATAGATAGATAGATAGATAGATAGATGATAAATAGATAGATAGACAGATAGATAGATAGATGATAAATAGATAGATAGATAGATAGATAGATAAATGAATAGATTATAGATAGATAGATATATAGATAGATATATAGATTATAGATAGATAAATAGATAAATGAAAAGATAGATAGACAGATTATAGATAGATAGATTATAGCTAGATATATAGATAGATAGATAGATTATAGATAGATAAATAGATAAATGAATAGATAGATAGATAGATTATAGATAGATAGATATATAGTGTGTAGGCATGTGCAGGGCAGTGTTTATGTGCGTGTGGGCATGTAATCGATACGCTTGTGTGTCTGATGTGCTGTCGGTGTATCTGTACATGTCTATATGCGGCTTCTTCAGAACGACTCACCTTCCAGGCAGCAGGTCCTCCAGAGGCCTGAGTGTGTCATCACCTCCTCGTTCTTCTTGCTGGTCTCGTTCTCATTGGTGCTCTTGATCTTGCAGACGCCACGAGAGTACAGCCAGTAGTCTGTGCCCACGGCGATGGTCATAAGGCTGAAGGCGGCGAAGGCCCCTACCGTGGTCAGCAGCATCTGAACTCCGCGGTCAAACACGCCCATGTTGCCGCATTCCACGAAAGGGGGGCCCCCTTTCCTCTTGATGTACAGGAAGTAAATATTTGTGAGTTTGCGTCGCCACGCCAGCTCGGAAAACGGGGGGTGGGCGGTGTTGGGTGGACGACGGTAGCGGGGGGCCGCTGGGGGGGCGGGGGAATTAGGGGAGCTCGGGGGAAATCGTATGGTTGGTTTTTGGGTGAGACAGCAAATAGATGAAAATTAAGATGAGGATGGAGGTTCGGGGGTGGATGGGAGGCGCTTTGGCCCGACAGATGGGTCAAACAGACTTGAGGTGAGGATAGCAGAACCCTCGGCTGCAGAGGTTTCTAAAGTCTAGTCCTCAAGTTGCAGTAAGTTGCCCTGCTCTGGATAAAATGTTGACCTAAAAACACAGGCTTCTAGCAGATCCCACAAGAGACCTGGTCTGGGATGTAGGCCTACTTTGTTGAGTTGGAAGGCCTCTAAATGTCAAACTCTGAAAAAGGCAGAGGTAATGAGAAGATAGAGGTTTTTTACTCTGTTTCTCTGTGGTCCTCTCAGGCCTGAATTTGACTTTCTCTGCTGACTAAAACAGTTACATATATTACAATCCTCACAGCTTCAAAGGTGATGTATGGAATGATGTGCAAGTAGTGCTTTTCCCCACACAGGCTGTCACATACAGCCTACACTGTCATTCTCACACACAAACACAGACACACAGTCACTCATAGAGCCAAACTTTCACTCGCACACACCTGCACACTGACGAGCACACGCATGAACACAGTGTGAATTAATTCATACTGAGCAAGGATGAAGAAACACTGGGGTGTGGGGGTGGAGGGTGGTTTAGACTAACGTTGGCGGCCTGATTTCTTACAAATGGCCCCAAATAAGGCAAAAGCAGAGACCTCCGACAGATGATGACAATTCAGGATGAGATCGGACTACATTGATGTAACCCAATGGAAGAGTGAATTATGGAGGCTCCTCTCAGGCATCTCTGAAGAATCAGGCTATCACATGTATTCTGTTGGAAGAGGGTGATGGGAGACCGGCAATAAAACAGGCAGGGCCCAAAATATGTTTGAACAAAAGGACTGGATGGTGAAAAAAAAATGAAAGAAGAAAATTCAAACCAACAGAATCAAGCACTCCCCAAAAATCAAGGACAGGATGATAAATAATGCCAAATAATCAGCTGGTACCATGACTGCCACGAACACCAGCCATTCCTTAAGAGATGAAGGAAAATAAACCAACCAGGGACGATCAACCCCTCTTTCCAAATTAAAAAAGAGGAAGAAAAAATATTAAGTTATAAAAATCAAAAGACAGCCTGCTTAGGTTTCCTTTTTCCTAAAATTCTGATCCCCAGTTTCCATATGTGGTCCCTAGACCTTTCTCCGGCGACAGTGGAAATCTGCTATAGGTAGATACAGGCAGCGGTACCGACAGCACACCGCGGAGAGAGGGGCGCATCCAGGCGGAGAGGCCGAGCATCACCGGACATGCAGTCGGTCGCAAAAATGAGGAGGGCACGGAGGGATGGACGAAGCTTCCCGGAGAGTCAGAGCCTCTTCCTCCAGCAGCCAAACGATCCTACACGGTTATATCAACGAGCGCACATACGGGCACAGCCGTTTACTGTCATCACATAAAAATCGTCAGAAATCATCAAAAGCAATGGTTATTTGGGCAAAGCTGTCAGGCGTGGGGGATTATGTGCGCAAAAAATGTCAGATTTAAAGGCGAGCAACACATCAATCCTTGGCTTCCTCGTTTTTCTTCTTTGCAGAGCTGAGATAGAAGTGGAGGAGGAGGGGGAGGCTGGTGGTTAGGAGCAGAGGATGAAAAAAAATCGACTCAACCAGGGAGCGAGGAAGAGAGAGAGTCGAAGAGAGAGGGAGATGTTCCGCGCGCAGCAACAGCATTTTACGCAAAAACAAGCGCACTGCAAAAAAAAAATGTCCGTTTCAGCGACTCAGTGCAACAATTAGAAACACATCAAACTACTGTGCTTTTCTTAAACTGAAAAAATGCTTTAGAACATTATTTTGCAACGATAAAAAGCCAAATGAAATAAATTAATATGGAAAAAAGTGAGTTTAAAATAGATACTGCTGCAATTATATAAAATGCACAAATAATGACAACCAAATATTGTGCAGTTATAGTAACACAATAAGATTAAATGATATTTAGACCAAGTTAAAGTAAAGAAAAAGAATGATCTCCATTCATCCAGGTCATTATTATAATTTAGAGTCACACCTCCATCAGCTGCAAAACAGCAACTGCTCATGTCTAACATTAAACATACTCGGCTTATTTTCACTGTATTTATACCTAATTACGTAGTTTTACAAGGAAACCTGTAACATTTAAAAATCATCCTTTCTACATGCTGCAAGGAACAAAAGTGTGGTGGACACATATATGATAATTGTACTAGTTTTAAAGTTTAGGGTCTTAACATACAGGAAACAGTGTCTATGTGGAATGTAAGTCCTTCCCTAACTGAAGCCCTGATTTGACCCATATGGTGGTAAAGGCCTGTTGAAATAAGATACCTGTTAAAGTGATTATTTTAGCAGCGTCATTGTCCTAAATTGCTAAGGGAACCAGGGCTTGGACTGTGTAGTATTTCATATTTTTCAGTCAGGACAAACCATGCTAATTTAAAAAAACAAATCTGACCTCATTTCATGAGGCAGCAGGTGTGTCTAGTACGTCAAAAACACGTCCAAAGCAAGTTCAAATCCCTTCGGCTGCCAGCTTTCCGCCCTGCTGAAGTGTAATGAAGCAAGGCACCGCCCCATGACCTCCCACCTCTTCACAGAAGAGGGGGTGAGGGAAAAAAAGGGATCAATAAGGTGTCACATTATTATCATAAGCAGGTTATTGTTTCCAACAGGCTGATGTGTATTTTAATTTCCTGGGGAGGGGGGAGATATGAGGTACAAATGATGAAAGGGGTGAGCAGTGAGTGTAAAACACCTGACCAAGCAGTTAAGGGCTCGGAGGGCTTCAATAGAAATAGATGTGTTAGGCTGTAAAGCTCAGTGATCCATGGTCTGTGTTTGACTCTGTCATATGTTTCATATCCCATTGCCTTGCAGAGAAGACAATGACTCTGACTCCCCCACAACCACTGAAATATACTTCATATTATGCTTAGGTGTAGATCATCGCAGAATAATATGAGTGTCCAAACAGTATGCATGCAAATGTAACTGTCAGCAGTGGATGTAGGTGGAGTACAACACAATTTAAATGAACGCATATGGATCATTTAATTCTATATATATATGTGTGTGTGTGTGTGTGTGAAAATGTGTTTGTTTGTCTTTTGTAAGTCACATCCTGTTTGTCCCCACAGTGCACCATGGTGACTGGAATGGACAGCTTCCTCACTGGATCCACGGCAACTGTCTCCCTCTTGTGATAGGCTGCTCTGTAGCCACATGGTATTTTCATGGGGATCGCCAGGGATATTGTCACAGATGCATTGCACACACAAACACACAGATACTCAGCGCAGCAGGCTGGCTTTAAGGTAACACAAACCATTTATGTTTCGGGGCTGAGATGAGTTGAAGCTACATGGCTGCCTGGTGGTGATAATGGCGTCGTTGTTCGTGGAGGCATCAGCTCAATGCCTTCATGCAGGTGTTGGAAATGATCACTTCTGTTGTTGCAATGGACAATAATGCCATATCCCAACAAATATTAGATCACTTTGTTTTGCACTATTTGCTCATGCCAAATTTTTATGATATGCACATTTAAAAAAGAGGAAGTGCAGAATCACAATTTGGTATTGCAATTCCAGATTGCCTCTGTAAAGGCAGTGAGAAAGCCAGACTCATCATGTTGGATCTTAAAGAATTGTTGCATCCATTTTCCACTTGGTATAAATAGAATCAGCTTGGAAAAGGCAGATGTGATATGACATACCAAGGGCAGCCCTGATGGTATGTTTTTCTTCTCGCTCTTGAAGATATCTCTAATTTTACAGCCTTTAGCCGCATTTTCCTCACAAGCCCTTCTCTTAGCTATACCTTCTCTCTTCTTCCCCTGGACTGTCCATGTTTTTGCATGCGTACTCCATGCATTGTGTTAATAAGCTCCGTCAATCGTGTGGGATAACAGACTGTGTTGTCCTCTTTATGATTTGCCCATTTCATCTGAGCCTTAAGGCCAGTCAGCTCTCCAGGCCACTTCTCCCGGTGTTTCCAATGTCCGGTCCTGGTCTGATTAAAACCGAATAGTCAGTTTGGTAAATGTGTGAGCAAACATAAGTGTGGAACTTAAATATTTTGTCTTGCAAAGGGCAAATTTGAAGTAGCAGATGCATATATTAAGCTCCAAAAGTATTTGAGCCTGTCCAATAAGTGTCTACTTCCTCTAAATGAAACACACCCAGTTTGTAACAATTAAAGATGTGAAGACTGCAGCCCAAGAAAGCCTATTTTTAATGGGCTGAGAACCACCCATGGCAAATAAACTGAAATCCATGTGTAAAATCAGTGGATTGACACTTTAACATTGTCACCATACATGTTGTTCTCCATTAAAGTAGATAATGCAATCAGAACCAAACAAGCTGGTTTATTATGGGTATTACTAACTACTAACATCATGGTTAATTAGACTGCACTGGATACACAGGGTGAAACCCTGAGCTTAAGAGACTACAGTCTGTTATCAAGAAGAAACAGATCCTTCCAGATAAGATGATTTATGATGTTTCAGATGCATGGAGCTCACATCCTACACATATAGCAGCAACGTAGTCGTGGGCAAAACTTTGCAAAGGCAAACTCACAGAGGGGGGTGAAATCTCTGCACAACATTTCATGATGTCTACGTACAAAAGTTCAGATTTTTTCAGTTACCTCATGCTGCATTTTGCAACCTCTGATATGCAAAGTTGCTCACTACAGCGTCAAGATGCAAGGCTGCTTGTGTTGCTGGCCTAAAATAGAAATTCAGGAGACTCAGAGTGAATGTCTTGTATATGTGAAGCAAAGCGTTAGCTTATCCGCACATGTTTGAGATGATGTCTGAGATAAAACTCCTGTTCTGTTGAAGAAACTTGGAACAATTGATTTTGGCATTGTCATAGCATTTTTAAATTACACTAAGTTGCCTTTTGGGGATTCTGTAATTAAATGTCAAAATATCAAGCTTTGAAAGGCCATAACTGCTGCAGCAGTGGTCTGATCTGGATGTAATGAGGGAGGCTCAGTCTTGTCACTGAGTGGCCTACAGCTGCCTGCACCATTTAATGATGACACTGTATTTTTTTAATGTCTTGGTCCACACACATTTCCACACATGCTCCTATCAACGCATTCATCCCTGTATAAGGTTATTTAATCAAAATGGATATTTATCAGCCTTATTAATGTGAGGATAAAGAACCTGGCTGCCATAGTATAAACATTGGACAGAATACCTTTTGGATTCTGCACATATTTGCTTTCTTTTCAAGAGTCCTATCTGAGAATACAACTCATGTCATGATGTTTCATTGGAAGCTACAGCCAAGAAATGATTGGCTTATGTTGTCAAAATGACTGGAAACAGTGGAGGAAGGCTAACGTGGCCAAAGCTAACAAAATGCCTCAATGCGCCTCTAAAAAAACACCAATCAAGATGTTTTATCTTGTTTGTTTAATCTGCACAAAATGAGGAGTTGTGACTAGTTGTTGTCCAGTGAAGAGATTTCCTGGAGTCTTGTTAGGTGTCTAGTAACCTCATGGGGATTGCAAGACTGCATAATTAATCTTTTACTTTGGATAAAATGAGATATAATGTGTTAATTAATGATCTTTTTTGAGATGTGGAAGGATTTTGTTCATGGAAGGAGCCCAGCTAACTGTTTCCCCTTGTTCCCAGTCTTTGTGCTAAACAAAGCTAACCAGCTGCTTCGAATTTCTCATCTAACTCTGGACAATAAAGCAAAATACTTCCTAAAATGCCAAGTATGTCTTTCAGTCATCAACACAAGAAACTGATGCTTTTGATTTTTGCTATCCAGCATTGGTTGATGTTACATCAGTATATCAGGGATTTCTTGCTGAAGCAACAAAACTGGTCTTAGAGACAATGTCAGAAGTCTTGTGAGGATAATATAATGTTATAAGAGGTTGAAAAGACGTTTCTAACTGCCCTGTGTCAAGGGAGTGAAACACAAACACTCCCATTTTGGTGCATCCCTCAGTGTCAGAAGGTAGCCTTGTTCATCTGGATGAGATGTAACTCCAATGGAAATACATCCATGTCAGTATGAGCAACTGGACAATGCTTTGCATTTTCCATCCATCCATCCATTCATCCATCCAACCATCCATCCAACCATCATACCCTTGACCACAGGTGAGGGTTGGAACGTAGATCGACTGGTAAATCAATAACTTTGCCTCACAGCTCAGCTCTCTCTTCACCACGAAGGTTCGTTATGGTGGCCGCATTACTGTTGACACCGCACTGAATCGTCTGTCCATCTCACGGTCTGTTCCCCTCACTCGTGAAAAAGACCGCAAGATACTTAAACCTCTTTGCTTGAAGCAGTAACTCAGCCCCCCAACCCAATGCATTTTACAATAAAGTCAGGCTCGGAGGTCTGGGTGGTGGGTCACACAAACAACTTTCAGCCAGGACACTGGAGGCTGCGTATCATGTGAAAACAAACACAACAATTTTTCTTTAATGTAACCATGTAGTTTTTTCACCTAAACTTAAAAAAGTGCAGTTTCATGTTAAGCATTTGGAAGGAAGGCTTTGCGAGTCAAAAGAAAGCTTTGCCTGTCAGGGTACCTCCTGCATGTCGATGAGGTGCATGAAGACATGAAAAGCGTATGGCAAGCAGGGTGGGAGTGTGTTGGGCAGGGAGTGCTGACTGCATCCTGCCTCCTATAGTTAAGGTCATTTTATTCACCATAACTACAATATCCCCATTAGTTTTAGCTAAACCTAACCAAACCTCAACCATACTTTTGACAGATCAGAAACAGTCATATGAATAGGAAACAGGAAATGCCCTTGCAGTTTTTAGTGTCGTTACAATTTGCTGCACCTCCATCATAAGTGTGAGAGTCTATCTGTAACTTGTCTTTTCTTTTGGGATGTGGGATGTTTTTAAATGAGTGTATTTAAGGTATTTATGTGAACTGGTTGAATTTCTTCTTCAGTGATAAAAAAAATCTTTAAGCCTAACAACATTTCATAAATTGAGCGAATTACAATTATGGCGGCAAAAACTAAGCTGAACAATCCTGAGAGGATACAGGGAATGATGATTGTGAAGAATTTGGAAATGCAAGATACAAAACATCTTAGAAAGAAGTGAAGAAGCAGCAGATAGAGTGGTTGGAAGAAAGTGAAAGAAATAAAGATGGATAGAAACAGAGCCATAAAGAGGAGAGAGGCAGAGAGTGAACAGTCTGCCATGTTGGACGCCCTCCCTCCTCCTCCTCTAGGGTCTAGAGGACATATTTAACATTCCACTCTACTCCTCCTCCTCCTCCTCTCCTCTCATCCAGCCACAGCCTCCAGTCCCTGCTGCACTCTGGTTGCTGATGGCCAGAGACGAGAGGAGAGGAACAGAAAATCCCTTAATCATGATCAGCATGTCATTGTTGCTGCATTGTGTTTGCTGCATTGTTGTGTGCTCATTCTGCACAGTGATGACACATGTGCAGTTAGTTTCATGTTAGAGGGTCTTGTTACTTTTGCAATGCAAGACCAAAAATCCACCAAAACCGACGAGCAGCCCCACGTTATCATGGACCGTGGATCCAGACACTTATTTTTTCTTCTCAGGGCCCATTCGCACTATAAAGTGTGGGTGGGTGAAAGATTTAAGATTGACTTTGAATATTTCTGTTCCCTTTGTGGACTAGAAGAAGAAACTTTATTTAATAGATGTATATATAGTATAATATCCTGGTTGGATGCTCAGACATTCATTTCCTAGAGAAAGACATCTTTATTTGCTTCAATATGTTTGACCAAGATAAGGATATTGTTTATTTTCTTCTTGTGCAATTAATCATTTTTCTAGTAACATTTCATATTCACAAAAGGAAAAATGGACCGACTCTAAACCCGAGTTCATACATGCAAGAACTGAAGCAATACTGCATCGCAGCTACGGTCATAACAAATAAGAAGGCAATGAGTTGTGTGTTTGATTAATTTCAGTTTTTATTTTGTTTATCCATGCTTTTATTGTAGTTTTATTCTGTCTCCTATCATTTCGTGCCCCCTGATGAACAGATTTGTTTGTACATATGCTGTTGTAAATAAAGGTTTAAATGAATAAATAACCCAGCATTTGTTATTGCTCTTATTTAGAGTAGTAGAAACTGGCAAACAATGCAGGTAAGGAGGAAAAGCTAACAATCCCTGCTTAACTGACTGTTTGCCTATATTGTCTTTTTTATTAAAATTATTAAATTAGACTGAAAAAAATATATTTAGTTGAATCATAAACTATATCAAAACATTTATCTACAATGGATAAGTGGTGCCAGAAACT
This sequence comes from Chaunax sp. Z400, assembly GCA_037577475.1. Taxonomy (NCBI): domain Eukaryota; kingdom Metazoa; phylum Chordata; class Actinopteri; order Lophiiformes; family Chaunacidae; genus Chaunax; species Chaunax sp. Z400. Next base: position 4,874,607 of record CM075191.1, on the reverse strand, counting down.
GGATGGATGCAGTTTGAGTTGTCTAAGTATGTAAAGCTCGAAAAAAATTAACAACTAACCTAACAGAGCATATACTGATGAGTGTCATGGGTCATAATCAACCAGACAGGCTAGTCGTATTCCACACCATGATATCAGTCATTTCTGTTTCAGAGAGACAAACATCAAATGAAAGGAAACAGTGATTAAAAGACCCCTTTTTCTTTGTTTTTACTTCTTAACATCACAGTTTTCATCTTTCTGTCTCTGTGACACTCCCAAACACTTTTCCTCTCCATCCTTCTCATTCTTCCTCCCCTCTCTCTGACTCCCCCCTCTCTGCCTGAGGGTGAGCCAGGGTGTCCTGCTCCTCTCCTCACTCCTTCCAGTCTGCATGAATGACTCTGTGTTACCTGCTGCAACCTGGCCTACTTCAAAAGTTCCTCGTCTGCTCTGCTCCAGCGCCACCAGCAAAGTCACAGCCAGAGAGAAAAAGGCGGTGGGCTGGGTAATAAGCAACGTGGAGGGAGAAGATGAGCAACTAAAGACAAGTTCAAAGCTTTGAATATGTTTTTAAAAGGTGCTTCATTGACTTTGTGACAGCACTTATAGTGGAAAGACTGGTTTCAGGAGGAGAACAATGGAAAATGTGCTGCCAATTCTGATGCAAAATGGTTTTCATTATATTTTATGTTCTGCTGTAGAGATGAATCAAAAGCAGACATTAAAAGTCCTTTCAGAACGGATGCAGCCACATCTGTTTGTCCAGCTGTTCTTTTTGTTGTTAGTTTTAGTTAGTTAGTTAGTTTTCGAGAAGACAGAAAGTGAAATTTCACTTTGGTCAGGCTGTTTAACATCTCTGTTTTGCTTCCCATCTAATTTACAGTGGGAACACTTTAAGTGACGTCATTTAAACCATGTCCATGTTCATTTTCAGACATTACTATAATCACCCTTAACAAATTAAACCATCACTTAGAGAACAGGCAGTGTGCACACTGAATTAAAACGGGTTGTTTTGTGTTGACGTCTGTGGAGCACAACATTTGAAACAGTTTCTGCTGGCAGTCAGTAAGATTTTTATGTGTATATCTTTATTTCTTTATGTGTGTATCTTTATTTCTTTATTTGTATACCTTTATTTCTTTATTTGTATACCTTTATTTCTTTATTTGTATACGTTTATTTCTTTATTTGTATACCTTTATTTCTTTATGTGTGTATCTTTATTTCTTTGTGTATATCTTTATTTCTTTATTTGTATACCTTCATTTCTTTATTTGTATACCTTTATTTCTTTATGTGTGTATCTTTATTTCTTTATGTGTGTATCTTTATTTCTTTATGTGTGTATCTTTATTTCTTTATGTGTATACCTTTATTTCTTTATTTGTATACCTTTATTTCTTTATTTGTATACCTTTATTTCTTTGTGTGTATCTTTATTTCTTTATGTGTGTATCTTTATTTCTTTATGTGTATACCTTTATTTCTTTATTTGTATACCTTTATTTCTTTGTGTGTATCTTTATTTCTTTATGTGTATGTCTTTATTTCTTTATGTGTATACCTTTATTTCTTTATGTGTATACCTTTATTTCTTTATGTGTATACCTTTATTTCTTTATGTGTATATCTTTATTTCTTTATGTGTATACCTTTATTTCTTTATGTGTGTATCTTTATTTCTTTATGTGTATACCTTTATTTCTTTATGTGTATACCTTTATTTCTTTATGTGTATGTCTTTATTTCTTTATGTGTATATCTTTATTTCTTTATGTGTATATCTTTATTTCTTTATGTGTATATCTTTATTTCTTTATGTGTATACCTTTATTTCTTTATGTGTATACCTTTATTTCTTTATGTGTATGTCTTTATTTCTTTATGTGTATATCTTTATTTCTTTATGTGTATATCTTTATTTCTTTATGTGTGTATCTTTATTTCTTTATGTGTGTATCTTTATTTCTTTATGTATATACCTTTATTTCTTTATGTGTATCTTTATTTCTTTATGTGTATCTTTATTTCTTTATGTGTATCTTTATTTCTTTATGTGTATATCTTTATTTCTTTATGTGTATCTTTATTTCTTTATGTGTATCTTTATTTCTTTATGTGTATCTTTATTTCTTTATGTGTATATCTTTATTTCTTTATGTGTATCTTTATTTCTTTATGTGTATATCTTTATTTCTTTATGTGTATCTTTATTTCTTTATGTGTATCTTTATTTCTTTATGTGTATCTTTATTTCTTTATGTGTATATCTTTATTTCTTTATGTGTATCTTTATTTCTTTATGTGTATATCTTTATTTCTTTATGTGTATGTCTTTATTTCCACTGCTTGGCGCTGAGTGCTTTGTTGGACATCTATTTCATTCATGTTTATTCTTGAAAAGTTTAATTTCCCCATTTAATATTTAAAGTTTGTTTAATGCTTATTTCTGCATGTGAATTGTCATTTATTTCTAACAAAATGTCTGATTTTATTCAACTGTAGGCCTATTTCCATTCTGACCATGTGACTTCTTTTAAAAGCAATCACATGACTTCGTAAGTCTCTCTCTCTCTCTCTATGGGCCTCTGCAAAGCCAAGCACTCTTAGCTGATAAATAGGCCAAAGTAGTATGTATTTATTGTCATTTATATATATTTTTTTATATATACCAAGGTGTTACATGTATCTTTAGTTCTATTGTGTTAGATGACATTTGATGTCATTGTGATATGATTCATACACTCATTAAACATCAGCAAAAGAGGAACTCAAGCCTTTGTGTTGTGTCTAAGGGCGGCATATTCTATTTTACATACATGCTGCAGCTCCGTTCTAACTCTAATTTATTCCAGTTTGATCTACATATTAGCTGACCCCATCAGAATAATTTTATTTACAGTTATCCCAGGGTGTTAGAAGGGGTAAACAGCACAATGATCATGATAATCACAAACATTAGAGTATAAAAATATGGTAATATGATATGATGATGATAAAGAGCAAAAACTGCATTGCTACAGCTTCTTTTTTCCCCATTTATTAAAATGTATCCATTTATTAGAAAATACTAAAAGGTCTTAAAAGCTAAATTTCACCCAAATTGCACGCACAGACACACACACACACTCCAAAAACACACAAAACCAAAAAGGTTTTATTTTCTTAATTGAATAGATAGCAGGTTTTTTTTGTCTAATATTTTTGACCTGACCTCCTTTAAGGATTCATTTGCATGAAATAAATAATACATCAGAACTCTCTCCCCCATATTTGTAAAAGGGTTCTTAATCCTCACAAGCAGAGGCAGTTTTTCAACATACAGACTGTTTATTGCAATTTTATAGTTTTTTTTAATGAAATCACACTTTTTCTCAGTTATTGTTTTTTAATTTTCACTACACATTCTGTCCTTCAATCCTGCATTCCTATGTCTTTCTTATTCTCCTGATGACCACTTGAAAGATCAGACTGAAGAGGAATCAGCAGGTAATTTACTTAAGCTCACAACATACAAAACAGAACAACAATTAAGTTTACAAGAGGATTAGAAATGAGGGAATTAGGATATAATTTAGTCTTTATTTAGATCCACATTATCCACAAACTGGTTGCTAGTCTTCCTCGGGCCCAAAAAATAACAAAAACAAAAAACGGGTAAACATAGTAACAAAAATCATGCTGATAATGTAGAGAGATAATGTGTTACTCATGTCCTTCTCTGTGTCAGAGTTCATGTAGCTGAAAATGAGGAAACAAGAGATTTCAATGTTTACAGAAAATTTTATTTTAATTAATTAATTTATTGACCAAAATATATTTGAGAAATGACTCTGGAGCTTTTTTTTGCAATAAGCAAATTGTCCTTTAAAACCATATATAACTACGGTGGCCCTGAAGCGTACAACACAACAACAAATAGAGAAACACAACCATAAAGCAGAAATCACAACAACATTATCTTCTACCAGAAAACTATCAATAAAGATTGATGCTGATTGGACGGTCATCTTTTTAACAGGGAGGAAATGTGAAATGTGCCTTTGTTTGAATAAGATTAATTATTTCTCAGTGACTATTTTGCCACAATGAGGGGAATGTATCTTAAGATTTTTCATTCCCCCGTCCTGTTTCTTTCAGAATCAGAGAAGTTTTTATTGCCAAGTACAAGTGCACATACAAGGAATTTGACTTGGTGTTCTGGTGCTACACAAAAGTTAACATAAATTTAAGTGTATATATAAAATAGAAATTGGGGTAAAAAGAAACATCTTCAATATACAAAAAACCAGACTTTACAATCTAGAAGAAACGTGCAATATACAGAACAGTGCAAACAGTTGTTTTTTGTTATGTGCAGTTTTGTACTGTGCAGTTGTGTGATGATGTGCATGGAGTGTGTGCAAAAATAAAAGGCTGTAATGTGCAGAGTTGCATTCAAGGCACAGGCATATGTCCAGTGTGTGGGGAAGGATGGTGAACAGTGTGTGTTAATGTAACACATGAGTCCTGGGACTATACGTTAATGAGATGTGTAGTGGTTATAGGGGGGCAGGACAAAAGTCAGAGTTTGCTATGCAGGGGGGCAGGTGGGCAGATGGGCAGGTGACTGTGCCTTGTTGATGAGGCCAGTACCAGACGGGAAGAAGCTGTTTTCGTGGCATGAGGTTTTGGTCCTGATGGAGGGGAGAGTCTCAAAAAGGTTATGTCCTGGGTGGGAGGGGTCGGCTACAATCTTTCCCGCCCACTTCAGGGTCCCGGAGATGTAGAGGTCCTGAAGGGATGGCAGGTTGCAGCCAATCACCTTCTCAGCTGATCGGATGAAACGTTGCAGTCTGCCTTTGTCCTTGGCAGTGGCAGCAGCGTACCAGATGGTGATGGAGGAGGTGAGGACAGACTCGATGATGGAGGTGTAGAAGTGCACCATCATCGATCTTGGCAGGTTGAACTTCTTGAGCTGTCGCAAGAAGAACATCCTCTGTTGTGCTTTTTTGATTAAGGAGCTGATGTTCAGCTCCCATTTGAGGTCCTGGGAGATGATGGTTCCCAGGAAGCGGAATGACTCCACAGTGTCGACTGGGGAGTCACACAATGGAGGAGCTGAGTTCTTCCTGAAGTCGACAACCATCTCTACTGTCTTCAGGGCTTTGAGCACCAGGTTGTTCTGGCTGCACCAGGACACCAGATGACACCAGATGGTCGATCTCCCACCTGTAGTCAGAACTGGTTTGTCTGGCTTTTCTTATTAGTCGTTTTGCTTCTTGATTTGTTGTTGTGTTTTGTATTTGTCATTGTTTTTTCTTTTTCTTTTTCTTTTTCTTTTTCTTTTTCTTTTAAAGAGTGGTGAAAAAAAATCATTTTTTTAAATTATATTATTTCTGTGCACATGACCAACACCAGCCCTCTTTGAAAAACTAGCCTATTATGTTTAATTTGGAACTAATACCTAGCTCTGATCAAAGAGGGCGTGATCCACCATGTGTGAAACACATAGACCAAACAAGACAAACAAGGACAAAAGGACAGGCAGTATTGAAAAAGTCTATTTGTCATTGTTGATTTGCACTTCAGGGTCACCGTATACAACCGGGGCCGAGCAATCTTACAACTCTGTGTAGCCTGCCTGGCCCATGCCTCACCCCTCCACAAAATTTCATGGAAATTGGTTGAGTAGTTTTTTGTGTTATTGGGGAAATGTTGAAAAACGCAACAAAAAATCTCAGAGGTAAAGAAAGCTGGAACAAAATTCCTAGATCCACACCTTTATCCTGATCCACACCTTTATCCTGATCCACACCTTTCTGATTCCTTCCTGACCAATGCTGCATCCTTCCACCAAGTTTCATAGAAATCTGACACAGGTGAAAATGTAACAATGCAAGAAAGATTTTTTTCTTTATGATTTGCATCTTTCAGATACAGCAGTGGGTTTTGACCCATTTATTTGCCATAACATTCAGTTTTCACAAATTATTAAACTGAAAAATCTATAGAAAGAGTCATTTTTTAAAGTATTTATAAAATCTTGTTCATCCTGTTGACTGTTAACTGCATGATGAACATTTTTACAGATGCTGAGTCACCAGTCACCTTTTTATTGCCTCAAAATCAAGGTCGAGACTCTACAGTAGGTCAAAGAGAGAATGAATAAACATGCATGGTTCCATCCTGAAGAAATGGCTTTAAATAATGAGCTAAGTGCAGGAATGAGTGCAAAAATGGGAGAGACGGGCTAATTGCTGTGGATTTTCAGCCCTCCACGGTATTGTCTCCCAGACTCTGCTGTTCCAGAGGTGAACTACTCTTTCCTATTGTCTCCTGGGTGAGTGGGGGAGGTCCCAAAGTGCTCCTCCTTCTTCAGAAGTCAATGTCAATGGAGGCAGAGAGGAGCAGACGGAGAAAAAGACAGGAGTTCAGTCAAGATTTCCTTTACACTTGTTTTCACCTCAAGTTTTTTTCTATTTTCATCTCTCTTTCCTAAGTTTCCAGTTGATCCTGAGTTCCTAGAGGAGAATCTCCGTCACCAGCCGACACAGAGCCCATATATTCTGTCACCTGTTTGTCATCTTACCTCCGTTAAGGAAATCATGTTTTTGCCAGCGTTGGTTTGTCTGTTAGCAGGATTACTCAAATCGATTTTTATGAGATTTTATGGAGAGGTAGGGTATGACTACTACCAGCAGAGGGCACCATGCTCCTGTGGAGGTGAGCTCCATTACAGACTTGTGTATAGAAAAGGAAGGTGTACCACAGAGAGACTGATGTGTGGCCACATTAAAAAAGGAAACTGAGCTGCCTTGGTGAGGGTTTTTGCTCTCTGAGTGCTGTCTAGCTCTGTATTAGGGTATTTATTATCAATTATCATCGTAGTGCAGACAGCAGCATCAGTAAGAAGTCTGTTTGTGTCCTATAGAGTGATGTTTCATTGGATCAGAGATTAAAAAAAAGAAATTATATAAGTTATTTTCTGCAAACAGTTGAAGCTCTTAAGTCAGGCATGAAACTCATGATTGAATCACTAAAATTCATCAGCAACCCATTATCATAAGATTATACCTAATAATAAACACCCATGAGTTTTAATTATTGATTCAAATTTACACTGTAAAAGGTTGTTTGTATCAGTATGTATATATATATATATATATATACATACTGATACAATGTATATATGTATATGTGTATATGTATAGGGTGTTTGCTCACATGAGAAATTCAGATTCTCTTTAGAGCAATACACCAGCTAAAATGCTTACAGCGTAAAAAGGCTTTAAGGCTGTTAAAGTCTGTGTTCCAACCAAAAGGATTGGGTTCAAGACAACATGTCTGCCAGCATCAGCTCCTGCTAATGTGTGCTGAATCCTGACCAGCTCCCAGATCACTGATCTGCAGTTGACATTGTCCTTGTGGAGGGGTGAATGCAGAAACACTTAAGTCAAATGAAAGAGCCAAGTTAGAGAATTATCTAAAGCAATGCAGACATAATATGAGTTAATGAATCAGCATGACTTTATTTGCCTCACATCCACAAGACAATAAGATGATAATAGCTGATCCCTGTGGAGAAATCTAGCCGTTAGAATAGCAACAGGAGCCAATAATCACAGAATACATACAAAACAAAGCATAACACGGGGCAAGGTGTAATACACCCACCAACATTAACACCACACTGTCACATAGAAATACATGAACACACAATAGGCACCTTTACCATTGACAAAAAAAAATTAAAATTCATTTGAGGTGTGCATCTGATTTTCCCTCTTTTAAGCTTAATCATTGCTGTGCAGAACCACTAGTGGAATCATTCTGTGGCATCTTTAGGAATTAATTTTCCTAAATGCATTGGTTGTATAGGCACATCCACCGTATTCAGTAGGTTGATGTGTATCTAAAGAAAAAAGAACCATTTATATTTTGATACACATCAACCATCTGAAAGCAGGGGGCATGCCAGTACATTAGCAGTAACAGTAACAGTATTTATTATTTTACCTACTGTATGTTTGTTTATTTTTATTCTAATTAAAAAACAATAATATTTATTTATACATTATGTGTGTTTGTATGCAATCCTGTGTTTTGTAATGCCAATTAATCTGACTCCAACAAGGTAATTAAACCCTTTATAGTCAGGGCAGAGTATTTTTAACCCTGACAAGATCAACTCTCCATTAAGGGTTCATCTGCAAAAACAGATCATTCATTTTGATTCATTTTGATTCATTTTGATTCATTTTGTCCTCATTTGGGAGAATCGATCAAATTTTTGTTGGATTCTTCATTTTAAGAATGACTTTCGTCTGTTTTTTAAAACAGACGAAATCAAGTCTTCATTGATTTATGTGTATATATATATATATACGTATATATATATATATGTATATATATACACATATATATGTATATATATATACATATATATGTATATATATACATATATATGTATACAGTATGTGTGTGTGAGTGTGTGTGTGTGTACAGTGTGCTTAAAATAGGTTGTACTATATATACTGTATATATATATAGATTTTTTTAGAACAGCGATTATTCGTGACTAATCACAGTCTGCTTGCATGTCATAAACAGTGTAATCCAGAGGAGGATGGTCAAATGGTGAGCTCTGACAGTGGACAACAGCACAGACGCTGTTCAAGCAGCTGAAAAGATGGAAAAAAGTACATCATGAAGCAGCCCAGAGAGGCAGTATCATGACTTCCACTGTGTACACGGCCATGTTGGTCAAACTTTAAGGGTTCTGGAGTTATTCTAAATATGAACAACGTCATGAAGTGATAGTAGATTCTTGGAACATATTAAACCACTATTACATGTTTCACTCTTTCGGGAAGATCGATGAAATAAACCTTCAAAGGGAGATCACAATGAGATGCAGAAGTTAGTATGGAAAACATGGATGTGATGTAAGAGTCTCTATTGGCATTTTATAGTCTGCAGTGAAACAACATAAACATATTTTGACTTCTTAGCAGCATATTAGAAAATCTCCTTTGGTTGAGGTCCTTTCCTACTTGTTATCTCTCTCTCTCTCCTGTTTCTTCCTATGTCTCTCTCTCTCTCTCTCTCTCTCTCTCTCTGGACGTTTAAGGGCCTGTGGAGCCTGATTAGGATGCAGAGGAGGAAGGCTCTGCTGCAAATTGAAAACATATTGATTCTCCTCATGCTCGGAGGGAGAGGGGGCTAAAGACGGAGTGAGAGAAGGAAAAAGACAGGGGGGAGGAAAGAGTGAAAGAGGATAAAAGAGAGGGAGCGATAAAAGGAGGATGAAATCTAGTGATGAAACAGAGATGGCATGAGAGTTGCCTGGTGCCCATAGCAACTTATGTTGATGTCTGGTCTCGGTAAAAACACAAGCAAGCACACACGTGCATTTTCTTAAACACTAAGAGTTGATGGTTTGAGAGGTCTATGGTCGCTATGGCAACAGGGTCAGGGCAGCAGTTGTGCGTATTTGCGAGAGCGCGTGCATTTTCCACATGTGAGCACATGCTGTCATGTCCAGCTGTGGTGGGGAGAGGCCGCGGGATGCCGATGAGAGAGGACAGCGCAGAACACGTACAGATGTGCTGACTGCACAGTTTCCATGGGAACAAGCCCCCCTTCCCACCTCCACCAGCACCATCGCTCCTTATTGCTATTGCAAATGCTTGACAAGGGTCGCTAATATGTATCGCTGTGCCTTTATGTGTGTGTTCGTGCATCCCTGGTAGCGCTCTCACATCAGCTACAGCTCAATCTATCTTATCCCGGTTGCATGTGTCACAGCCTCTAAGTGTGCGCGTTTGTGTGAGTTTGCATGCATTTTAGTGCGTGACATGCTTGTCTCATTCTTTAATCAAGGATGGGGGCGAAGAGAGGAGAGTGTGAGGGAGGTGGTGGATGTTATCAAACAAAGTGGCTTTCTGCCACACACACACACACACACACACACACACACACACACACACACACACACACACACAGTGTGCACACAGACGGCCGCAGTCATTGCTACGCTGATTATAAAGCACATTCTTGTCCTGTCTGCTTTACAACCATAACATGGTCGTCCACTGCCACTGCATGTTTAATATTCCTTAAATGATGATGGCAGCTGTGGAAAATCAGCATGTGTGCATGTTACATGCATTAGATAGCATGTGCACACAGTTATTGGTATCTTTCAGAATGAGCATGAAGAGTCTTGCAAGGAATGTCAAAATAAAAAGCAGTAGTTTGGAAGGATTTTCAACCATTTTTCTATGAAGGTTTAAACTAAATACAATCATATCATTCATGAAAGTCACATCTAGCATTTATATTTTAGAGAATCCTGTCTGCACACAAACATTATGCTTGCTGTATTTGAGTGTGTACCATTAAAATGTAGTATTGGCTGCTAATCAAACCCATGTCTCCCTACATTGGACAAGTAATGCAAGGATTCTGGGGGTATGGAGGTATTGAGGGCCCTCCATAGGTCTCCTTCTGTATTACAATACTGTCATTTTGAATGGGTTGCCCTGCACTTTGCTGCCCCCAGTTGATTAATAGTTAAAAAGGGAAACTTGCAGAAGAAGAAGACGAAGAAGAAGGAATAAGATCAGGCTGCCCAATGTCAGATCAAATGACAGAGCCAAACATTTGGGCCGACAATGAAAGAGCACAAGATTTGGTCAGCTCATCGAATTCAAATCCTGCATGTGTCACTATTTTAATTCATCAAAACACCAAATGGATAAAAGACTATTACTTAATGATGATTATATTTTTCAACCCCTATTGTATATTCATTGGCAAGGTCTACTATTTTTTTCCACATTCAACACAAAAGTGTACTTTTACTGACGACCGCAGTCTCTAAATGATTCAACCTCCTGAATATCATCCCTCATCAGAGACACATTTACAGATCAGATGTAGTTAAAACACTGAGCCATGAACTTACTTTAGTAGAAAGAACATATTTAAGAAATAAGACACAACACTTGTTGAATGGCTGCAAGTATTATGAAGACTGCAAATTTTTAATAATGCTTTTTATTTATATAAATTTATTTCATCAACACTTTATTACCTAAGTGTCCTAAATGTATAATATACATAAGCAGTATATAATATATATAAGCAGTGATAAGCAGAGAAAAAATAGATTGCATTAATTAATGCATTAATTAATTAATGCAATATATTTTTTCTCTGCTTCTCACTTTTTTGCCACTGTTGTGGTAGTTGTACTTATTTTATTCTTTTTTTTATTTTAGGTCTATGTTTCTGCTGAACTGTTTTTTAATTGTTATCTTCTATTCTTAGAAAATCTCATAAATAAATTGTAAATTTAAAAAAGAAATAGTGTTCATGCAGAAACACTGGTGGACAGTTCATTCTTGTGACTGAAATGACTTCTTCTTGATTATGTTTTGTCTCGGTTGCTTTAGCCTAAATATTAATAATAATAATTAATATAATAGAGAGGCAGGGGCGTCACTGTAACCTGTGATCTGCTGCATCAAAGACCATAATCATTCACAAATGGCTATTTCAAAATGTGAACGGTGTCCCAGTGGAGACAACACAGCTAACGACTCATTGTGAAATGCCAACTATGTTTACTGCTGTATTTACTTTGGCTGCTTTGGCTTTTGAAATGTAAATTGTACTGTTTTCAAAAAGTCTGTTGTAAAGTGCTTTTGTTGAGTTTTCGTGAAACAGCTTTCATAGTCTGCTTGTTTTAGCAAACATGCATGAAGCTGGATGAAGATGTATCTCAGTCAATGGGTTTCTTCAATATTACTGTGATTTCTTTTTTCCACCTTTAAGGTTCACTGACAACAGCTTGATTTAATTTATTACCCCAGATTTGGAGTGACAACACTTAGAGTTGGAAGCAAAATGATCAAACTCCCATTGTTTACTCGGTAAAATGTAATATTTATCAGCAAGTTCAACAGTTTAAATAGCTCAATAGATTTATTTTGTTCCTATTCAACACAAAATGCTGCTTTTGATGATGTCTCAAAATTATTCAAACCCGTGTTTCATCAATCATAATAGACACATTTGGAATTCTATGTTGTTAAAACACTGAGCCAACCTTCATAGACTTACTTTAGCAGTAGAGTCCCAAAGGTTTTTCTGTTAAGGCCTAAATTGACATCAGGGCTCCATGAACTCCAAGACCTTCACCACTGCTGACCCAGAAGACAAGAAAAGTGGCTCCAGTAGCTCAGAACCATCTAGATCAGACCCAGAAGTTCTGGATGCTGTTCTGTGGAGCCATGAAACCAAACTGGAACTAGAAGAAAACATCTCCATCTGTGAGGAAGATGAAGCTTGGCCGTCATTGGACGTTCCAAAAGGACAATGATCCCAAGCAGACCTCAGAGTCCACCAAGACTTGGTTTCAGAAGAAGTCCTGGATCATTCTAGAGGCCGTCACAGTCGCCTGACTGGACTCCATAGAAAATCTCTGGTGGGATTTGAAGAAGGTGGTTGCAACAGGTAAACCAGGAATATTCCAGAACTGGAGGCCTTTGTCCATGAGGAATGGGCTAAGATTCCTCAGGAACGCTGCCAGAAGCTGGTGTCTGGATATGCATCATGTTTGCAGCTGAAGGGTCTACAAAGAACTAGAGACGCTGGTCATTAAGGGTTGGATCATTTAGAGACTGCAGTAGTCAGTAAAAGTACACTTTTGTGTTGAATGTGGAAAAAAAAATAGTAGACCTTGCCAATGAATATGTATTGAGCAATTTAAACTGTTCTTGCTTGATTTGGTTATTGTAAACAGCTGATAAATAGTAGATTGTATATAGTGTATTAATTCTTGATTTATTTATTTTCGTTTGCTTATTTTTAACACCAATGGAAACCTTGGAATAACGAAAATAATGGTATCAAAGTATTTCTTTTCCTAAAGATGAACACTGTAAACGTCATTAACAGACCGTGCCAGCCCTTTACGACAGTTTTACAACATACGGCCGTCGCGCTTTACGGTAGAGTGTGTCTCTCTCCAGACAGCTGTCAGAAGGTAACAAAAACACTCATCCTTAACATGTTCTGCTGTTTTCACCTCCACCTAATTATTTCACCGCGTTAGTCAGTTTTTCTTGTAGTATATAATTTTATAAAGTCGCCAGACTTTCGCTCCCGACTAACACATAACGTTACTGCTAACTCTCGCGTATGCTACTAGCTAAACACCCCGTCTTCATCAATAGCTTTAAACTGAGCTTATTTAGATGCTTATTAGTCTCATGTGCATCATACTGTGTGTGAAAGGTTTCCTGTTTTATACAGCTCGTTTGTCTCATGAAATTAATTGAGAATGATGATTTTCATGCATATATTGCTCCTATACTACATCACTGAACAGAAGTGCTTCCAGACTGAATTCCATGTATTCTGTCATGAAATCCTGTTATTTAAGCATACTGAGGTATTAAAGGAAGAGTTCCAACACTTTAACATGGCAGCAATGATTGTGCGTGTTCACGTTTATGTTGGCTGGGTCTATGCATCTTTTGGTAATTCGATTTTCGTATCAGAAACAGATAAGGGAGGAGTGAAATTAAAAAAAAAAAAATTAATTTTCATTTTCTGTTTTGAATAAGAAAAAATAAAATCACTAGAAAACAAAAACGAAAAAAAGGACTGTTTTTTCATGTGAAACGAGTGTTAGATCCATGATCTAATGATCTAGATCCAATACAGCTAACAACACTGATCATTCTGTAGGAGGAACACTGAACATTCTACTATGAGAACACTGATCATTCTACTATGAGAACACTGAATATTCTACTATGAGAACACTGATCATTCTACTATGAGAACACTGATCATTCTACTATGAGAACACTGATCATTCTACTATGAGAACACTGAACATTCTACTATGAGAACACTGATCATTCTACTATGAGAACACTGAATATTCTACTATGAGAACACTGATCATTCTACTATGAGAACACTGATCATTCTACTATGAGAACACTGATCATTCTACTATGAGAACACTGAATATTCTACTATGAGAACACTGAATATTCTACTATGAGAACACTGATCATTCTACTATGAGAACACTGAACATTCTACTATGAGAACACTGAATATTCTACTATGAGAACACTGAATATTCTACTATGAGAACACTGAATATTCTACTATGAGAACACTGATCATTCTACTATGAGAACACTGAATATTCTACTATGAGAACACTGAATATTCTACTATGAGAACACTGAACATTCTACTATGAGAACACTGAACATTCTACTATGAGAACACTGAACATTCTACTATGAGAACACTGAATATTCTACTATGAGAACACTGAACATTCTACTATGAGAACACTGAACATTCTACTATGAGAACACTGAATATTCTACTATGAGAACACTGAATATTCTACTATGAGAACACTGAACATTCTACTATGAGAACACTGAATATTCTACTATGAGAACACTGAACATTCTACTATGAGAACACTGAATATTCTACTATGAGAACACTGAATATTCTACTATGAGAACACTGAATATTCTACTATGAGAACACTGAACATTCTACTGTGAGAACACTGAATATTCTACTATGAGAACACTGAATATTCTACTATGAGAACACTGAACATTCTACTATGAGAACACTGAATATTCTACTATGAGAACACTGAATATTCTACTATGAGAACACTGAATATTCTACTATGAGAACACTGAATATTCTACTATGAGAACACTGAATATTCTACTATGCAGAAATGTTTCATTTCATTCATCAAGCAACAGTGGCACACCGGCAGTCCCACATTAGCATTTTGTGCTCTTGTTTTGTAGCCAGATGATAGCATCCAGTCTCTGAAAACAAAAAAACAAATCGTTTTTTTGTATCTCTATTTTTTCTTATTCATAACAGAAAATCAAATAACATTTTTTAAATTTCACTCCTCCCTTTTTGACCAGGAAAATGACACCTTCTATTTCAATTTTGGCTTTTGGCTTTTAAAACGAAAAATCAAATAACCACTTGTTTTTCCTTTTTTGATATCTGTTTCTGAAATGAAAATTGAATGACCAAAAGATACATGGACCAGGCTGGCTCACCATTATGTGTTTGATCTGCTTAGGCCATGCGTATTGGACTGCCCAGTGCAGAGACACTGCGTGGTGGATCCTTAAAAGCTTTGGTTGTGGTGAGTGTGTGCTCCACACTGCACATAGATGTCTCTATTACAACACATTGATTACAGTCGTTCACGTTCATGACTGCATAGTTTTCTGTAATGTAGACTTACAGGGTTAAAAAAATGCACCACTCGATTCTGGCCCAATCTTAGAAAACCTTGTCTGTGTTTTAGAGCTGGTTGTACATCTATATGTAGGCTTTGTGACAATAATATGAGGGTTGATCACTTTTGACTCATTCTTGTGAGAGGTCCTGAGTTTGAAATCACCACAGTGCCTTTATCCAAATATTCCCAAATGACCACTCCATTGTTAAAGTAACCCACCCCTATTAAAAGGCATGGAAATGGGGGAGAAAATAACAAATGCACGAAAGCCATGGCCAGGGAAACATGGCAGGGCAGTCCACCAGACAAGTCGCCATGTAACAACCCAGGATCAGGGCTGACATATCCGCCTGATGCACCTCAGAAACAGGTTCTGAGGTAAACACTGCTACAGCAGCAGAGACCATTGGCTCCTATAAGAGGCATTTACATGCTAAAGCAATCAGAAATCAGCTGAGGCATGATGGACTGGA
Organism: Chaunax sp. Z400; assembly: GCA_037577475.1. Classification (NCBI taxonomy): domain Eukaryota; kingdom Metazoa; phylum Chordata; class Actinopteri; order Lophiiformes; family Chaunacidae; genus Chaunax; species Chaunax sp. Z400. The sequence goes on along the minus strand of CM075191.1, from coordinate 4,858,833 downwards.
GCCTGATGGCATTAAAATGGTGCCTTGCTAATGGGACACCATTTTCAGTCTCATCTGTGCTCAGTTTCTGGAGGAGAATGACGTCATATTTCTGGAATGGCCAGCGATGAGCGCCAACCTGAATCCCATTGAAAACCTGTGGGGTTGGTTAAGGTTGCGAACTCCAAAGCATCAACATCACAGACTCAGAAGCAGTAAAATACTTGTTAGTTTTATGATGCGTCTTTGTTTTTGTTAATGATTTAATTGAGATAATCCTGAAACATTGATAAGGAACAAACGGCTGTTATTTTCATATGATGCAAACTTCCCAAGCAAATTTGCAGGAAAACACAGTGGTGCAGTTTTAAATCCCTTGAACACGCTGTTGCTCTGTCGGTTGGGTTTCACCCTCCTCCTCCTGCTCTTCCTCCTCAGACGGTGCTCCTGAGCGTGTTTATGTTCCAGCTGCTGAGGACTGTTGGACTGAGAGCGTTTTCGATGGCATCTGAGACGTACATGTCAGGCACACACTCAGCCGCCTTTGTCACTTGTCCAAACGACACAGTAGCTCAACAGTTGGCCAGGTGACTCACATGTTTCTGAATAAACAATAAAAGTTGATTGGAAATGACTTGAGTTTGTTCACTTCATCCGCCTGCATGACAAAAGGAATTCATCATTCTTACTAGATCTTCCATGTGTATCACCAGTGGCTGATTCATTCTTTTCTTCTGTTACTCAGGGGTATTGTGGAGAGGAAGCTAGCTGCATGCGTCAACATTATCCCAGCAATCAAATCTGTGTAAGTTTTGAGACGGCTGCTTTTCAGTGCCCTGCTCGAATGAGCCGTCTGTGTTTTCAATGTGTGCACAGATCAAGAAGGATCAAAGTTTTCAGACAGCATTAAACATGAATGATTTTGTCCTATTGATACTGTAAACAAACAAGAATGAGTCCTTGGGGTTTATTACATGGCAGATGTATGATTTCGTCTTGCTCCTCCAGATATGAATGGCAGGGTAAGATTGAAGAGGACAATGAGGTGCTGCTGGTGAGTGTTGACTTTATAATATTTTAGGCTGTGTAAAATTCCAATGTGAATGTACCTACAGTACATCCTGTTTCTACAACAGGGGAGAAATTATTATCACAGCTACTATTAGTTCACCTGTAACCATTAATGCTGCTGCTGTTACTTCTATCACATATGCTACTATAATAGTGCTGACAGCCACAGATAGAACTACCAATACACTTAGCACCAATACCATTATTAATGCAGTAGTGCTTATTGATACTGACAGTTACCCATAACATTATTAACTTAGTTTGATTAGAAATGGAATATAAATATAATTTACCTATAGTTCAACTGATTTAGACACAATTAAACAATACTAAATCAAATAATGTGATTTAAGTCTAAATGTCTCCTCACTGCCAATATATCAAACCTAAAAGAAAAAAAGAATATAGAAGAGCTAATAGTTATTGCTAAGACATGTTAAGAAAACAGGCTAGATATACTGTGACAGTATTTGGCTGAAGCATTTCAAGGATAATCAAACGTTTTAATTGATTTAAACATGTATTTGAAGCATTGCAGCTCTTTGTGGCCTGGAACTTCCCACAGTTGCACATTTCTAGACCTCAGTTGTGATGACAACGTAGTATAAATGTTTGCCCTCATTTCAAATCCCCCATAAAGTTCTCCCACATATGTCAGAGTCCAGATTATAGTAGATTATATGATATGTGTCTTTTGAGAATCGAGATGGTAACTATATTAGATTAAGTGATGATTTTGCCTTAAATTCCTGAGCCGAACGTGTCAGACTGTTTTGAATAGTGACTAATGTTTAGCTTGTTCTCTTTCGAGCATCACTTGGGGGGGGGGTTTAGAGATACACTCCTGTGAAGCGAGTTAAGGTGAGCCTCTGTCTCTCTCCTTCTCCCGTCTAGATGATTAAAACGAGGAGTTCAAAGGTGCCGGCTCTTGCTGAATATGTTCGGTGAGTTTATTTTCAAACACAGAAAACATCTGCCTCTAACCTTCAGGAACACTGTGTCGATCCACTACCTGCCATGACCCATGTAGTCAAACAGTATGGCTTTAATTACTGCTGGTCATTCGTACTCCTAACTGCTCGCTGTCCTCTCCTCCAGCTCTAACCATCCTTATGAGGTGGCTGAGGTCATCAGCCTGCCGATCGACCAGGGCAACCCGCCCTACCTCAAGTGGATAGGAGACATCGTCCCCGAGTAATGATGGACGAGTGAATCAGTCGATTGATGTAAAATATGATCGGAAAACATGTGAAATGATGAATCCAACACTCAGACGCACTTAAAGACACTGTCGAATGTGTAATGTTATCACCAGACACACAAGACGACAACTTAAAGACAAGAGAAAGCAGCCATCAAATGGCCACCATGTGCCAGATTGTGTGTAATGAACTGATTAAAACTATAATTTCAGCCAATATCACTCAGTGTTGCCCCTCTATGTCTACCACTAGAGAGCAGTGTTGGTCTTTAATTTCCACTGATAACCAGTTGCAGAATAAACTTTAACTTGTTTGAGGCTACCACTGAAATACTTTAAGTGAACAGACATCTGTTAGATTCCTGATTTTGTTTGTAAATGATTACTTTTGCAATAAAGTGGAGCATTATTTTTATTGGTCGAGTCTTTTATGGCTGGCAACATACAGCAAGGTCATAATGGCAGACATGTAATTGTTGCGTACTGTGTACACTGTGTATCAAGTGACATGATTGCATACAACACCAAATAAGGGGGAAAATATTTACATAGCAATATCATGTGTCAACATTTATTTAGCTAGCTCTCACCACACTACACATGGCTTCAATGCTTTACCAAAGCTCAAACAACATAGATAATACAACATCTTGATGCAAACACTGTACTCATGATCCACAGGAAACAAAGTGAGGCGGGAAAAGGTGGCCTTATAACCTGTAGATCTGAATACGACTTAAATCTGAGCCTTAAAGGCTTGAAATACAGAATTCACAATACAGTACAAGACACACCCCTATTATTTCAGCCATCATAAACATTTTTTTTAACATAGTGAAAGTTTGAAGCAGAGAATCCTTAAAGCGCTTTGCTAAAAATATCCCTTAATTTAACCATTAATTGATTTTAATTCTTGTCTGTTACATGTTCTTCATAATTTAAAGAGGCTTTACAAGTTCATATGTAATCATCTGTTTTCTCACTAGCATGATTCAGATTTGATGTTAAATCATATCCGAGAGCAGACAAACTGTACATCCCTTATTTCTGCAGGTGGAACCAAATTATTCAACCTCCAGTGCACAAAATCTACAATTTATCAGTTGTTTGCAAAAACCAAATCAAATAAGACAAGTTGAAATAGCTCAATATAGCAATATGACAAGTGTTTTTTTCCAAATAGATCATAAAATGCTGCTTTCCTGCAGTCTCTAAATGATCCAACCCTTAATGACCAGCATCTCTAGTTCTTTGTAGACCCTTTAGCTGCAAACATTATCCATATCCAGACACCAGCTTCTGGCAGCGTTCCTGAGGAATCTTAGCCCATTCCTCATGGACAAAGGCCTCCAGTTCTGGAATATTCCTGGTTTACCTGCTGCAACCACCTTCTTCAAATCCCACCAGAGATTTTCTATGGAGTCCAGTCAGGCGACTGTGACGGCCTCTAGAATGATCCAGGACTTCTTCTGAAACCAAGTCTTGGTGGACTCTGAGGTCTGCTTGGGATCATTGTCCTTTTGGAACGTCCAATGACGGCCAAGCTTCATCTTCCTCACAGATGGAGACGTTTTCTTCTAGTTCCAGTTTGGTTTCATGGCTCCACAGAACAGCATCCCAAAACTTCTGGGTCTGATCTAGATGGTTCTGAGCTACTGGAGCCCACTTTTCTTGTCTTCTGGGTCAGCAGTGGTGAAGGTCTTGGAGTTCATGGAGCCCTGATGTCAATTTAGGCCTTAACAGAAAAACCTTTGGGACTCTGCTGCTAAAGTAAGTCTATGAAGGTTGGCTCAGTGTTTTAACAACATAGAATTCCAAATGTGTCTATTATGATTGATGAAACACGGGTTTGAATAATTTTGAGACATCATCAAAAGCAGCATTTTGTGTTGAATAGGAACAAAATAAATCTATTGAGCTATTTAAACTGTTGAACTTGCTGATAAATATTACATTTTACCGAGTAAACAATGGGAGTTTGATCATTTTGCTTCCAACTCTAAGTGTTGTCACTCCAAATCTGGGGTAATAAACTAAATCAAGCTGTTGTCAGTGAACCTTAAAGGGGGAAAAAAGAAATCACAGTAATATTGAAGAAACCCATTGACTGAGATACATCTTCATCCAGCTTCATGCATGTTTGCTAAAACAAGCAGACTATGAAAGCTGTTTCACGAAAACTCAACAAAAGCACTTTACAACAGACTTTTTGAAAACAGTACAATTTACATTTCAAAAGCCAAAGCAGCCAAAGTAAATACAGCAGTAAACATAGTTGGCATTTCACAATGAGTCGTTAGCTGTGTTGTCTCCACTGGGACACCGTTCACATTTTGAAATAGCCATTTGTGAATGATTATGGTCTTTGATGCAGCAGATCACAGGTTACAGTGACGCCCCTGCCTCTCTATTATATTAATTATTATTATTAATATTTAGGCTAAAGCAACCGAGACAAAACATAATCAAGAAGAAGTCATTTCAGTCACAAGAATGAACTGTCCACCAGTGTTTCTGCATGAACACTATTTCTTTTTTAAATTTACAATTTATTTATGAGATTTTCTAACAATAGAAGATAACAATTAAAAAACAGTTCAGCAGAAACATAGACCTAAAATAAATAAATAATAAAATAAGCACAAACAACAGTGGCAATGCATTAATAAGTAAATAAATAAACAAAGACCACTAAGCTAATATGTACATTCAGTAAACTAGTAGGTAAAGTGTTGATGAAGTAATTGTATATAAATAAAAGGCATTATTATTATTGCATCCATTCAACAAGTGTTGTGTTTTAGGTATTTCTTAAATATGTTCTACTTTCCATTGGTTTCAATCCACAGTAGATAACATCATACCTGCTTTTATATTTTGTAAATGATCCATTCATTTTACATTCTTACACTATGAAGAAAACGTTGCATTGATGTTTGCAGACTATAATTGAGCCTGTAGTCTGTCATTCGCAGATATTTGTGATATTTACAGCTGTTTCAGATGTCTATGAGTAACAAAAAGTCTAGGATAGGACTAAAATATAGTTTTTGTTAATGCAGGACACAACAGATGTAAAAATCACAAGGGAACTCCAAGGCACTCTCTTTTAAAATGCCTTTATTGTCACAGCATGGTCATGCTTTTTGTTGGTTTGTTGTTAAGGTGATTGTTTTAAAGAGATATTTCCTTGGAGTTTCACATCTGTGAGAAACACTTTAAACAGGACGTACCAAACCCCCCTGACATCAACATGTGTTACAGATAGCTGATTTCAAGCACAGAGTGTTTATCCATCAACTCTTCAGGTTGTGACCTGCTGGTTCTGCTAGTTATGCCAATGGCCATAGAGGACCTGGCCTCAGCAGGATCAGAGTCTGTCCCAGCCAGTTCTCCATGATCGGAGGGCTCCGTCTCAGGGTGACCTCTCTGCACCACATTAGTCTTTGAGTCCTCTTTTACTACACTGTGGTTTCCATTCTGTGATGTTTTGCATATTTCTTTCATCTGCATGGCCTCTTCTCTTCCATTGATTTCCTCCTCTTCATCTTTATTCTGCACATTTGTGACGCGTTCACTCTTTTGCACTTGCAGCATGATGCCGCCCCACTCCTCTGTGGGTCTCTGCGCCTCACTAACGGGCCTGTTGTTGTTCTTCACCCTCCGTGACGTGCAGCAGAGGGCCTTCCTGAAGCCTCTCTTGAAGTTGTCAGAGAGAAATCCGTACAGTATGGGGTTGGCACAACTGTTCGCATACGACAGCACAACCACAAAAACATACAGTCCTCTGAAGTCCCCAGGCAGGACCACCAGGAGGTTGACGATGTTCAGAGCATAAAATGGCAGCCAGCAAAAGACAAACACCGCCACCACGACAACCACCATCCTGGTTATTTTACGCTCCGACTTCCTGCGCCGAGAAGACGTGGCCTGCGCTCGCTTCCCGACACTACGCACCTTAAAAAGAAAAGATAGGCCTTTTAGAAAAGTAATATTCTACCATTTTATCTGCTGATTTAGGTGAATTTATCTTCAAACCACTTTTTACCTATGAAATAGTTTGTATGGAAATATTTACAGTGACGTCTTTTGACTATGTAGAGCCAGTATGACAGAACCCTGTTTGATTCATCACTGTTGTGTCAAGGCCTCCTTTAAATTTTTTTTATTGTTAGCTGAAGTGATGAGTCATGTTTTATTCTTAAAATGCATTACGGTCAAAATCCTGCAATATCACATGTATCATTTATCATATCATTTATCATATGTTGTGCATCATATGCATCATATGTTTTACAATAAGTGCCAATCACAGAACAGTCCAGTTAAAAAGGATAGTGTTTACTAATGTGTTGTTAAAGATCTGCTTCTCTGAACAACAGCTTTATTTATTTTTTATTTATTTCTTTGTGAAGACGCAAAAACTACAAAAAAATATCTTTTACATAAAATAATGTAATGGACCAGAGAAGAGTTATTTTGGGGGCATTTTTCAGCCATTTTGGATAGAATAGCTTGAAGAATTGACAGGAAATGTGGGAGAGAGTAAGGGGGAAGACTTGTGGCAACAGACATGCACCATTGGGCCACAGAGGTGAATCATATCGGTGGCCACCGCTAGAGGATTTTCAGCCTCTTACAGCCTCATACATGAAGCACACGCTCTACTGATTGAGCTGCATGAGGTATTTATTTTTGATGCAGACGCTGAAACATGACTCACTGTTATAACACTTCTACAGCTTGGATGGACTTGAAATTCTCTTAATGGAAGCAACAAATAATAAGAACCCTGTTAGAAAATAAATGGTCTGCTTATATGAAGTTGAGGGTTTAAGCCTGTATGAATGCAAACTGTAATGGAGATGTTAACATCCAGTCAACATGCTTCAAAGTGTGTGTATGCACTGCTAATGGCAGGCTAAATGCTAAAGCAAAAAACAATCTGCAGCTTAAATACATTTACCTCTGGATTCAGCTACTATGGCACCATGTTCATAAATTTAATTACAAAATGCTTTCAGTTCACTTCTCTGATTCGTCCCTCTGACTTCTGCTCCTCAGGCTCATAGATTATGGAGTATTTTGAGCAGATAAAAACTGACTTGTCAGAACATAAGCTGAACTAATCAAAAGTGGTGGTCAGTACATAAACATGATGGTTAAATTACCCAGCAAAGCTCTGTGTTTTAAAGGTAAGTAACACTGTGAGACTGTAAATGCTGCACCTTGATGACGATCAGCAGGTAGCACAAGCAGATGACCAGCAGGGGGCAGAAGAAGCCCATGGTGCATGTGTACACGATGAACGACGTCTTCCACACCTCTGCTGGCTCAGGCCACACGATGCTGCAGTTCCCATCGTCCTTCAGCACGTCGGCAAACACCACCACCGGCAGGACCACCAGAAAGGACCCTGCCCAAACTGTGGCGCTGACGGCCTTGGCCACACGGGGGCGTCGCCACCAAAAGGAACGGATGGGGTGCACCACGGCCAGGTAGCGGTCCACTGACATCACAGTCAAGCAGAAGATGCTGGTGAACTGGTTGATGGCATCCACTGTCATGACCACACGGCACATTAGGGAGCCGAAGGGCCAAGAGAGGAGAGCGTTCTGCACCGCCAGGAAGGGCAGTCCCAGCATGAAGAGCTCGTCTGCAATGGCTAAGTTGAGGATGTAGATGTTGGTGACTGACTCGTTCTTGGTGTAGTTGACAATAACATGGATGACCAGAGTGTTGCCTACAAGCCCAACGACACACACTATCCCATAAATTAGAGGGATGAAGATTCCAGCCAAGCCAGGCAGTAATCCAGGTCCAGATGTGGTGCAGTTCTGGCAGGTGCTGTTTAACAGGAAGGAGTCGTCACTCGGGGTGGAGTTGAGAAACGGATCAGAAGGAGTGAGGAGGAGCAGGAAACTGGAGTAGGGGGGAACAGAGTTGTTGCTCCAGGTAGCTGTAGGGGCATCCTGAGGCAGCAAGGCAACCCGGGTGGCCTGGATGAGCTCCATGGAGGCTTTAAGGAGTAGGAGGCAGCAGAAGTCGATCAGATCCCATCAGTGATGGGCCCTAAAAGGGGCAGCAGAGTTAGTGAACTTAGCACATATCATACACAAACGCAACCTTTTACACAATACATTTAAGCTGCGGCTAGTAATGTTGGAAAAACCAGCAAATGAAGGGAGACTCATCTGAAAAAAATCACCTCACCTCCCTTCAGAAGCCCCTCTCCCCAAAACTGCTGGAGAAAGAGCTTTATGGCGAGGAGAAGTTTTGGTTTTCAAAAATCCTTTATTGAGCAATCACAAAGTAAATACAAACCACAGTCACTTCAACATTTGACTGTACAAGCAAACAGAAAAATGCTCAAAAATTGAGGAGCAACTCCCCATCAACCCCCACAGAGCATAAAACACCACCTACTGTCCAAATGACATTGAAACCCTGTATATCGTCCAACATGTGATAATACGCATGCTCGATCTTTAGTCGGGCCTTCAAAGCTCCTTTCAGGACTGGCACCGGTTCCACACTGCCAGCATTCTGGGCCTGGGTGCTTGCGTGTCAGCCATATGGCCAACTTCGCACAGCCTGATAAAAAGTTCACCAGTGTGTGTACAGATTTTTTCTTTACACAATATTTAGGACCAAAAATGAAAAGATGGAGTGAAAAAACTTCCCCCAGGCCTTTTTAAAAGTTCCAACAGAGGGGACAAGCGAGGGCATTGCACAAATAAATGTTCCAAAGTTTCAGTCTGAAAGCAGAAAATACATTCATCTCCCACCCCTGGATCCAGGTGTGCTCTGTATCTGTTTGTGGCTATTGCCCCATGTACAATCCTCCACTGGAGGTCTGCTGTCCGCTTTGCAATGGGGAACTTGTACAGGGACCGCCAACTGCCTTTCGGGGAAGAGTCTGGAGCAAAAAACTCAGTCCACCTCGACTCCCTTAGTCCAGACAGAGTCCACAGGTTCAACACTTTGACACAAATTTGATAAATTACTTTCTTTTTTGTTGTTTCAAATTTCTCCAGGGGAGGAGTTGTGAAAGACAGCAGCTGTCTTCCTCCCTCCTGCCACTCCCCCAAAGCTGGGCTGATGGACAGAGAGGGGAAGCTGTACTCATAGCCCTCATTCCATTGTCCACACAAAGTCCTGTTCTCTGCAAAGACCCTCAGAGGTTGTGGCTCACTCAGCCTACACAGCAAGGGCTCAATAGCAAGGCTGTAAAGTTGCCCCGAAATAGGGCAGCCCTGCCTTATCCCTCGCTGTACAAGTATTGGTCGACTCAGCCCTGCTCCCATCTTCACCATACACTGTGCACCTTTATACAGTAGTGTGACCCAAGAAAGAAAACCATCACCAATACCAAACGCCCTGAGTGTAGAAAACAAATAAGAGTGATCAACCCTGTCAAACGCTTTCTCTTGGTCAAGAGAAACAATACCAACATTGACATTATATGTTTTTGAAATATCAATCATATCACGAACACGAAAAATGTTGTCCATAATTGTTCTGTCAGGCACACAGTAAGTTTGATCTGTGTGGATGATCATTTCAAGGACATCCTTAAGTCTATTTGCCAAGGCTCTGGAAAGCACCTTATAGTCACTACAAAGGAGTGCAACTGGCCTCCAGTTCTTCAATAGGGCCAGATCTCCTTTTTTGGGCAGCAAAGAGAGAACTGCTCGCTGACAGGACATAGGAAGAGATCCTGTTTGGGAACATTCCAAAAAGACACCATGTAGATCAGGCCCAAGCATATTCCAAAAATGTTGGTAAAAGTCTGTTGATAGCCCATCAATCCCTGGTGCGCGTCCTGATGCCATCTGGTTTACAGCAATTGTCAGCTCGTCCAAAGTCAGTTCGCAGTCCAGAGCAGCTTTCTCTCCCGGGCTGAGCTGAGGAAGCCCCTCCAGGAGCTCCTCACGACTCTCCGTAGAGCAGTGTTCCACTCCAAAGAGGTCAGTGTAGAAGCTCACTGCATACCTCCTCATCTCATCCGGGTCGGAAGTTATGCTGCCTCCTGGAAGCTTAAGGCAGGTCATCTGCTTCCTCTGTGCCACCGTCCGCTCCAGGTTGAAGAAGTAGGTACTGGGGGCATCCATGTCCTTCAAATGGAGGAAGCGAGACCTGACAAGGGTACCCATAAATCCTGGACCCCAGCACCAGCAGCCTGAGAGCTGCTCAGGTTCTCATTAGACACAGCGGCCCGTGGTCTCCTAAGCTGGGGCTGGTCCTCATCATTAACATCTACATGAACATCTGAATAACAACTAACAACTGAATATGACACTGTGGCGCCGCAAGAACAGCTGCCGCAGCCGCAGCAGCCGGGCCGCCGGACACGTCGGCTGTGTTGTGAGCCACCGACTCGACACCGGGGACGGCATCTTCCGACAGCCCTGCAGCCGAGGCCGCACCAGCTGCCGCCCCAACGCGAGCGGAGCTGCCCGCCGCGTCAGCGGAGAGAGCCGCTACCTGCCGGTGTGGACAGGCATCACGTTTGTGTCCAGCGTCACCACACTCCAAACACTTCATGGTTCCTGTGCTAACATACACCATGTAGTGTCCGTCTCCATGTTTGACTCTGAAGGACACCTCCAGAGTTTGTGAGGGAGAGTCAAGGAACATGAACACCTGACGTCTAAGAGACAACACATGCTTCAGTTTAGGGTTTTTACACCCCAAACTCACAGTTTGGAAACCACTGGCAAATTTACCGAATCTCCAGAGTTCGTTCTCCAACAACTCGTTCGGTATGAACGGCGGAACACCGGACACGGTAATTCGCGTTGAGGGAAGTGACAGCGGTGAAACCTGCATATACAGGTCCCTGAGGAACACGCCCCTCTCTATCAGCTGATAGAAAGGAACACGCCCCTCTCTATCAGCTGATAGAAAGGAACACGCCCCTCTCCATCAGCTGATAGAAAGGAACACGCCCCTCTCTATCAGCTGATAGAAAGGAACACGCCCCTCTCTATCAGCTGATAGAAAGGAACACGCCCCTCTCTATCAGCTGATAGAAAGGAACACGCCCCTCTCTATCAGCTGATAGAAAGGAACACGCCCCTCTCTATCAGCTGATAAACCAGCTTCTCATCTTTAACAAATACAACAACCGCTTTATTCATTCTTGAGGCGAACGATAAATTGTCCTGCCCGACCTGTTCGCCGGCCGCCAACAAAACCTCCTCCACACTGACATTAGTGTCAGGTGGGATTATCCGAACTCCGTGCCGGATAGACGGAGGTGGCGTCACGGAGGAGCCATTACACCTGAAAAACACCTGAAAAACACCTGACAAACACCAGTCAGTAACAAACAATTCAAACAGCTACAAAATAGAAAAACACAACTCTTACCTGATCATGCACAAAGCATAGAAGTTGAAATAACAGTGATAAACAAGAACAGGGATTGAAAAACATTCAAATTTTCCGCCACTCACTCTTCCACCACCACGACTCACACCCGCACTCACGCTCACCGGAACCGGAGAGGAGAGGAGAGGAGAGGAGCGCATCGTTTAAACACATGCAACAAAACATCTAACTTTGTCATGGACAACCAACACATCTGTCAAGTTAACATTAGGACATTTGGGCTGCTCTTTTTCTGCCAGTCTTGTCTGAGTAGTTCACTGATAGCTTTCATGATGTTTCTGCCTTTGTCTCTGGTTATGTGCATTGGACTCAACAGGTGAGCAGACAGAACATCATTTCATTTGGGTGAATGAAATGATTGGATGGGTTTATTACAGGCGGCCACAGATAAAACGGATGTTCATTTATTCATTACTATCAGGATGTGAAGAGAATTTCAGAAAATATAAAAAATGTTTTTCTCTTCCTTACCTATTCAAGCTCTAAAAGCAGAATACACATATTTGCTTTAATGCCCAGTGTTAGATAAGGAGACTGATACTATTATACCTGTGCACTATGTAGGGGGCTGGAGCCAATTAGGAGAGAGTTGTGGGAAGCAGGAAGTTTGGGTCTGTCTAAAACCTTGTTTCCAACCTCCTTCTAATTTGTGGTCATCTGTCTGCTGCTAAATTAATATCTTCTTTTAAATTACATTTGAAGACATGGTAAACTCATAACTTTTGTTTTTAGGTTTTCAGGTCTATTCTTATTCTTAACGTTTTGGGTTACGTTATGTTTTATTTTTTTCTGCGCCTACATCTTGCGATACTTGTTTTTACATGTATTTATGGATTTATCATCCATGGTTTTAGGTTTTACTCTTCTTTTATTCCTTATGCAGGCCTGTTTATTCCTACATTACTCTTTATTTCATTTTTGTGTTTCTTTATTATTATTATTATTATTGTTACTATTATTATTGTTATTTGTATTATTGTTTAATAATTGACTCCTTTCATTTTAATCACAAATGGTCCTTTTTATGTTTCTGTTTGTGTCTCTATTACCTTCTTCCACTTTGGACAGAACCAGACCAGCTTTCTTCTACTTTTCTGCAAAGCTGAGCTAATGAAATTCTGGCTCCAGCTCCATACTATAGATCTAAAGTGGGCCTGATATCAAAACATGTAAGTTTTAAAAGTTAAGTCCAATTTCAGACCAGTGGCTTGTAGAATACTAAAATATTAATCATCATAATAATCTAACAACTTCCCCTCCGTCACAACAAAAACAAGTCAACACCAGAACAAAAACATAACCTATTTAGTTCCATTAGTACACGACTTGTTTATGAAGTCATCCTGGCTTCTTAATAAGTACCATGCCGTACACAAGCACACCCTCACCCCTCACAACGATGGCTAATAATTGGTGCTCTGTTAGGAACAAAATGCACTGACCTATGGAGAAAAAATAGCAGAGGCATGTACTCCACAACCTTGACTTAAATGCATCAGTGTGGATGTGAGGGTGGTGGGAAGAGAAGAGGGCAAAAAAAGAAAGAATGATTTATAGTGCAGACAGGTGCAAAGAGAAATGATGAGAGATAAAATCATAAAATCAGGTATTAACAACATCAACAAAGGGAAATGTTGCACTGTCAGTCATGAATCGTCCTCATTTCTCCGAGATGTATTTTCCATCAAAGCTGAATAAAGGAGCCGGCGGACAGAGAACAGATCTTAATAAATGAAAATATCAGGGTACAGTACATGCTGCGCAGCTGTGAGATGCCCAGAGCCCCTTAACAAGAACACACCAGTACATTTATTTTTATTTTATTTATTTTTTTATTTTTTATTTATTTTATTTATCCAGGAAGGTCCCAGTGAGATACAAGATCTCTTCTTCCAGGGAGTCCTCATACAGTATAATCCTGTAAATATGCAATATTGTCATTCTGTAAGATTTAATCTATAGTAGTTTTAAAAACACCACAGGGTTCATGATCACATGATCTTATCATTAGTTTGTGAAAACATGCTGTTGATTTGTATCGAGGACAAAATAGTATATTGCAGTAGTCTGAAGGCTGTGTACTCAGCCCTCTGCTGTTCACACTTTTGACACATGACTGTGTATTCAGATACGAGGGGAACCTGATCATTAAGTTTGCGGACGATACCACAGTAGTGGGACTCATTCACGGGAATGACGAGTCAATGCACAGGAAGGAAGTAACACATCTGGTGGGCTGGTGCAGGGACAACAACGTGGTGCTCAACGTGGACAAAACGAAGCAGATGATCATCAACTTTCGAAGGACACGACCTGAGCACACAACCCTCAGCATCAGTGGTGGTACGGTGGAGAGAGCGGACAGCATTAAGTTCCTCAGAGTGCAGATCTCTGACGATCTCATCTGGGCGAAGAAGGTCATGCAACATTCGTCACTTTATTATATTTTTACAACCATACGACGTCTCAGGGATGTGTGTGTTGTCAATTGTTGTGTGGTTTGTTTTATTTTATTTTACTTTTATTTTATTCTGGATCCCAGGGATCCTAGCTGTTTCGTTCTGCTTGCACTACAGTTGTATGTCCAGCAAAATGACAATAAAGTTTGATTTGATTTGGTTTGATTTGCATGAAATAAATATGCATGAAAAAAGAAACATTTAGGAAATGCACAAGAGAAAAAAATGCAAAGCAACCTGTGGATGTCTGTGCATCATTACAATACCAGCCTCTGAGGAAAGAGACACAGGTTTATCACCAGAATCTCTGGACCAACTCGTAATCTGGAAGGTACAGTGTTTAGAACATTTATCTAAATAACGTGTGACTAAATGTACATTTAGAGGCTTTTCACAAATAAAATCTAGAAGAAGAAATTGCACATAATCACTAAACGTCCGTCTGAGGACACACATCATAGGCTCACATAAAAACATACACACACACACACACACACACACACACACACACACACTCCCTGATGTGCTCCTGATTTCCAGGTTGTGCAGAACAACACCATGTCATTCTAATCTCTGACACACACAATAAGAGCAGAGAGACAATTTGTCTTCTCACAGGGCACCACCTCCTTTGTCTGTCATGCTACGGCCGGCTTCAAGAAAACTTGCCCGGGAAATGTTGCCATGGTGATCATGGGGTCAAGACGAGGCTCACCAGGCCGCAAATGAAAGACACAAACATGACAGCTTATCGTAGAGCCGCTGCTCTATGCAATCACATACAATGGCGCATTGTGAACGAGTGTACATGTGTGTGTGTTACCTGTTTCCATCTACATCTACTGAGCACAGATACGGTGGAATAATATGTATCAGTGGAGCATTGATATCACTAGGTTTACATGTTTATTGTTAATGTTTTTAACCTTGATCGTACTTCTGTCATATGTCTTAACTTCATGTTTATTTAGTGTGTGATGCTGCCGACCTGAGAAGTATCCAACATAATTTCGTTGTATTCTTACAATTACAATAAAGTGACTTATGACTTATGTCTTATGGGATGAAGCTAGAAAAAATGCTGTTGATGCTCACCAAACTACAGTATATAAGTATGTATAAGTATATATAAGTATATATAAGTCTATAAGTATAAGTCAGAAGCTCATTTAGACTTCATCTGGTCTAAAATGACCATTTTTATATACTCCAGTGACTGCCTCCTGTGATGTTTCAGTAAGTCTTGAAAAGGCAGAACTCTCTCATCACAGACATATGGAGAAGCTAGAGCTAGAAAAAAATAAAATAAAATAAAATAAAGAATCCAGTATCATACTAAATTTCAAACTAAAGCCAAAACGTTGGTCAAAAAGGGAAGAAAAAAAAAACACCAGACAGCAGAGTTGGAGTAAAATGACATTAAAGGGAATAACCTACCAATAATGTGACTTCAGACTTTCAAATTGTGTGTAGAGCATATACCAAAGTCCAACTCTGGATGCAGGTGATGCATCGTTTTTTCCAATTCAGCTCTTTGGATTTGAGTCTTGTCAGCATTGATTTAAAACACATCACAACTAGTTTTTTACACTTTAGAATGTATTTAGGTTGTAATATGTTTCTCTTATGTAATGTGTTACAGTGTTTGTTTGTGTGTTTATGTTCTTGTTCACCTGCCCAGGGACTGCAGATGGAAATTAGCAAGTAGCTAAACCTGCTGCAAAGCATCTTACAGTATCTCTTCTTTGAGACAAATGTATTTGTAGACGGTCCCTGTTATAAATTCACTTAATTAAACTAAACTAAACAGATGCATCCAAATAACATGCATAAAAAATGTCAAGTGAGGTATGGGGTTGATGGATGGCTCAAACCAAAACAAACTTTAAGATTTAACTTACGCCTGCAAGTTAATGGACATCATGTATTTGACTTGAGTCACATCATATTCCTTTTGTTGCCAAAGACTAATATATTCTATCCAAACTGCAACATGTTTATTTTCGTGACAATGACATCGGAGATCACCCGATGATAATGGGAAGGACTAGCGAATCACAAGCATGCAACATTGGACAGTGCATGCTTTTGCACTGCATGCAGTTGTAAAGTGTGACTGGATTGTATTGCTGGTCTCATGATGACATTTCCGCCAAAAGTCCACTATTCTAATGAATAAGATTTCATAACATTGAAGCAGCACTAAGCAATATATTCATATTAAAAATGGGTCACACAACTCTGCATTCCCCTTAGCTCCGAGGTGCAGTTTAGCATCTTTCAGCTCATTATTTTGCTTTATAGACCTTATTGTTCTGGTTCTTTCTCTCTGCTGTCAGCCAAAAATCAATGGTGATGATATCAGGTCAATTTGCAGCTTATTGGACTGTCTGCTAATGGCTAAAAATCAATTCCTTCAGGTTTAAACGGTGGAATAGACTCCACTATGTTTGAGAGCTTGAAAGCAGTGGAATATTCCTGTGATTTTGGAGAGATTCAATGTCTCATTTCATAATTCAATAATTCATGATCTCATAATTCAATCCCAATGTCTGCCTGTCCATCATAGCAGAGCAAATGATGACAACGTCATGACAACATCCCATGTGGCACTAAGACTTTTAATATTCTAAAGAGATGGGGATATTCTAAATTTTCATTAGTTAGTGTGATTGTTTAACGTTATAGATCACATGATTGTTAACGAGTACAGTACGAATACTCTCTCCAACTCTTGCAATGATTTTCTATTAGTTTTCTGTGCTACATTATCCTCCTGACACCTCATTGGCCAACTTGTCAAATCCCTGTATGGCTCACAGTGCAGGAGAAATGGTGGAAATGTCAGACATGTTTGACTTCAGAATGGATGGAGGGAGAGGAATTATCATCTGAGATAATTATCCAGTTTATTATGACCTTCTCACTCTGTCCTCGCAGCAACGCCCTCTAATGATGTTAATGCGCATGGCTCCCTTAATTCTTATAAATTATCTTTTACTTTTTAGCTTTTATTTTGGAGAGAAGTCAGACATGCCACATGAAAATTGATGCAGCCTGTGTTTCGCTATCGGCAGATTCATCTCAGTCTCCTCAGGTTTTGCGGCTTTGTGGAGGCTCCAGCGTGGATTCCTGTCTGCACAATGTCTGTTGTAATAGTACCAATATAGGACAGTCAGAAAAGTTTCTAATTGTACATAAAGTGGCTTTAAATTTTCTCTTTAACAACTAGGGCCTTGTTTAAATCATTTAAAGCACATGGTGCACTTTCAACCAGGTTGTTAATTGGAATAAATTTATCTGTTGTGGATTTAAGCTGGCTTCTCTGCAAAGTCACACGTTATACAACTTTTTAGAGTCTACTTTTGATGCTATTAGTATTTTTATACTTAGAAGCTTCAATGTTCATTCAATTGTTTATTTATCCTCAGTTTCCAGACTGTTAGTTGTGATTTTACAGAAGTGAAGTGGTGCATTTGCCACATTTCTGTCAAGCGTGTTCTGATACGGTGCATATATTGAGCTTCAGCAGGTCACATTTCTAGTACAGCTTAACCTCTCATACAGACAGAGTCAACTATGCAGCCTTTGAATACATTACAACAGCTGAATGCTGTCATACTGACAGCATTGTTGACTCTGTGCATATGAGAGGCCTCTTCATGATTATAGGTGTGAAGAGCAGCTTCCTCCTGTGTGATAAAAATCATAATTATATAAGCATAGCTTGGCACACGCAACTTGGTCACCATGAAAACAAATGCTTGCCTGATACATATTTAGTCGGTCAAGCTGATTGCTCAGATCTAAATCATCATTAAACTTTTCTTTCTTTTACACTCTATCTAGTGTGTCATTAAAAGAAACTTTTATGAAATTGAGAATAAATTTGCATAACATTTTTTTTAAACATTTTGTCATAATTAAGAGCTCTTCAACCCTCAGTGTTAATCAACGAGCCTTTAATAGTGAGCCCGAAGGACTTAAGATGAATAAACATCCCTCCTGATCAACCATATTCAATTCAATTCAATTAAATTTATTTTATTTCGGTCAAACACACACACCCACACTCACATAAACATAGGGATCCTCCTTGTAGCAAAACACCAAGGAGCATCTTCTCCAAAAGAAGCTGCCCTATTCAGTGCGACAGTGGACAAATCATTATTTCATTTAGCTGACAGATGATCAACACTGTTTTCAATTTAGAACAAGACAGACTGAGTGGAAGAGAGACACGCCATCAGCTGGCTGCCAGTGCATCTGTCTTATTCCCCTCGGGAGTCTTATTTCCTCAGTTGCTGTTCAATTAACAGATTTGCAGGCTTGGATCAGGTCTACAACCCCTCCACATCCCTGCCTCCACACTTTTCATCACAAAGACAGACAGACGCTCACTGATTAGCCAGAGCTTGATCAATACTCCTACAAGCTTGACATCACGGTTGCACGGTTTGCCTTTTCTACACCACAAGATAAACCAGCAGAGGTGTGTTCATGTATAAACATTTAGAAAAAAGTCATTTTACCCTGTGGGAGTCAGAACCCGCTGGGAGCATAAAGTGGGTTTTTTAGAAAGGTAAAATGTGTTTGTATATGCTTGAGTGTGTGTATGTGTTAATGTTAGTTCTTCTAAGCACAGTGTTAGCTACGATTAACTCCTCCGCCCACTCAGTGTGCAGCACACATGCGGTCCAAACAATGCAAATTGGTTTGATGAACAGAACAGAATAAAACACTTTAAAAGCTACATTAGAGTGGATGTCTACCAATTAAATAAAAAGCAGCTGTTCCCACACACAGAGACAGAAGACGGGTCATGAGGGGTTATTTTCTTTATTTGACGGCTGCTCATTGGTTCAAACGGGAAAACTGATGAAGAGAGGAGGAAGATGACTAGATGTTTATGTGTGGTGTGTTTTTATCAGATAGTGGTGTAAACCATTTTACATTAGTCCTTATTGAAAAACTGTTTTTATCATTTTAACATATTTTCCTCTCCTGTCCCATCTCTCCTCATTTCCTCTTATTATCTCTCACATATATTCTCTCCTTGTATCCTCTGCTCATCTTCTCTCTTCTGCTCTCCCCTTTACATTATCTTTGACTCTTTGTAATCTTCTCTCCTCTCCCCTTCCCTCTACACTCATCGCCACCTGTTTTTAACCTTCTTTTCTGTCTCTATCTCTCCATTTCTTCAAGTGGTTTCCAACCTGTTTGCTTGTGACCCATCGAAAACCAATGAATATCCTCTTGCTGCCAGCAGTGAAGGAATTATTATTTTATGTAAGTAAAAACAGAAATACCACATGTGTAGAAATGCTGCATTAACAACTTTACTTAAAAATACATTTAGCATTAAAATATTCTAAAAGAGCCAAAAGACATCATGCAGAAAGGCCTATATGCCAATAATATACAGTTTATTATATTATTACAACATAATTACTGATGCATTAATGTGAAAGCATGCCTAATGTTGCAGCTGGTAAAAGTTAAACTTTCATGTTCTGCCAAGTGTGATTCTGCCAAGTTGCTTCTGAGTGTTTTAATCTGAAGGAATGCATTTAGTTAAAGCATCCAGTATTCAGGGGGAAAAAAGCACAAATAACGTCAAGGAAAATCACCTAAAACACATTTGTGCAACAAAAATATATCAGATCTAACATATTTAAGCATAATGCATAAATTTATATTCAAGCATAAATAAAATAATTATTATTATAAATAAATTTATAATAATAAATCACATTTATTTGTCTCATTCTCCAAGCTCACACCTCCTCGTTTCTCCTCCCCTCCTCCTACTTACTATATGCTTGGTGCCTGGTTTTCTAATACAGCAAACAAAATATTCTGAATAGGCTTCTTATCTGTTCCATTGGGGTCGATTATAAAATGTGATCAAACGCAAAGGTCCTGACACGGACCAAGGTCGTAGTGTGCCGACGTTTCGTTAACGATGTCGGATTGCTCTATAGATACTCTAAACTTAATCTCCAGGAGACAGGTCTTTTATTTTAGAGTGTATATTTGTTAAACACAGAGGACATAAGACAGAAAATACAACACAGCCAACGATCACATTATTATCTAAAAGAAATAAAATTAATACTTACCAGAATCCTC
Organism: Chaunax sp. Z400; assembly: GCA_037577475.1. Taxonomy (NCBI): domain Eukaryota; kingdom Metazoa; phylum Chordata; class Actinopteri; order Lophiiformes; family Chaunacidae; genus Chaunax; species Chaunax sp. Z400. The sequence goes on along the minus strand of CM075191.1, from coordinate 4,838,595 downwards.
CGGCGGTCTTAATTCTCCCAAGTTGGATGTGTCTACTGTCGCTATATAGAGCTCCGACAGTCAGGACAGAGAGCTCAGCCTCCACCCTCACCTCCCTCCTCACCCCCTACACTCACACAGAGAGGAGCGAGAGAGAGAGAGAGAGAGAGAGCTGTGAGGTGAATCTTTTACGCCTGATATGAAGTTCCTATATTATATATTATATATATATATATATATATATTATATAAGTTCCTAGTCTGACCTCAGGCTGCCTGATGTTCATCAGCTGATGACAGGCTGATCTGAAGTCAATGAGAGAAGCAAGGAAGGAAAGAAAAGCATGACACAGTTGGCTGCCATTCATAAAAAAATTAATAGCTTTGTTATGGCCCAGAAACCCTCATCAGAGAAAAAATCCCACCCTAAAGTCTTGAATATTCGAGATCCGCTCCGGAAACGAGGCTGTGGCAGTGAGTTTTGATTGGAGCTCAGTGGCAGGAGAGAGAGAGAGTGGGCGTGGTTCAGGGAATGGCGTCAGGGGAGGGAGAGCTTAATTATCACAGGTGTCTGATGTTGTACTGATTGCTCTTTCTCTTCGTTTTATAGTTAATAAAAAGGTCTGTTGCTTGAACCTGCAGCACCTGGTACAGAAACCAACCACCAGAATGAGCCTAAGTTCAAAATGTAACAGTGGAAATGAAAAAAATAAATAAACAACAAAAGTCCCTAAATAACAAAGAAATGTACCTTGTGTGTTGCACAAGGCTGTGACAAAGCATCAGTATGAGACAAGCTGAGATGAGTGTTGACATACTGTTGACAAGTTTTTTACATTGTTTATTAGAGGTTCATTATGATTCATGACCTTCTGGGAAAACTTGTTTTTGAATGTTTTGCTTCTTATCAAATGAACAGTCCTCTGCAATTAAGCACAATTAAACTTTAAAATTACGTAGGCCCATACATTGATAGAAGCACCACTATCTGTCCATTTATGCTGGGAATGATCTATTAATAAATGTGGTGCTAATACTCAAAGGTCTTTTCTTTCCTCTGTTTCTGTCTTGTATGATTTGCCTTCATCAGGATTCAGGTTCGGTTGAGTCATATCCTACAGTTTGAACTCATGTTAACTCTCCAGAAAAGCAACCCTTTTATGTCAATGGTTATACAAATCAACACGCCCTAAACATGTAGCTTTCTGTCTGTATGATGCACCCAGTGTGTTCTATAGGGGCCAGTTAAATTGTGTCAAACCTCTGACACTCCACAATGCAAGCTGGTGTGTGTTGCATGTCATTGTCAGATACTTGTGAAGCTTTTCAAGGTTTTAGTGTGTTCTCAGCAAAAATGGGTATGTGGTATAAATAATTTTCTTTTTATATGTATGATTACAGTAAAATGTGTCAATATCTGTACACATGAAGAAAAATCATCACTGAGTGGTATGAAAGTTTGGAAAAAAAAACTTGTTCTGTTTTGTGATCAAAAGCATAATAAATCATCAACATAGCAAGTTCTGATCAACCCGTATCAAATACAGGCTGAAAGGACTAAGTATCGATTAGCCCTGCCCAGTCCCAATTTACTCCTGATTATTGGTAATCATTAATCTGGGACTTATTTATTTTTCACCTTATCTAAGAAATTAGCATCTCCTTGTGGGTTTTTTTTCTAGCAATTTGTTAAAACAAAAACAGTCTTCATTTCAACATATACAATTGTGCATATAAAAACAAATATAGTGCTAAAGCTAAACACAATGGGTGTGCCTCAAGGATCGGTGTTAGGACCCCAATTGTGTCATGTTATCACACGCAAAAACAGATGACCTTAACCCCTTCATTGTTAAATTTATAGTGGTAGTTCACGTAACAGTTACCTACTGTATGTATATACATGTCTTATATAAGTATTACATTTATAAAATGATCAATTTCCATGTCAATTCAATCAATAAATTCAGTTTCCAAACTGTATACTATAATAGGGATGGGAGAGTATGACATAAAAAAACAAATGTGGCATGAAAGTAAAATTGATGGACCCCATTTGAACTTTTTCAATGAATATTTTTTGCTGTGCTTTGCAATAACTGCTGGAGCAGATCCATCATCAATATCAGAATGTCTTCTGTGACAAAGATCTTTTTCATTTGGGAAAGATGGAAGAAATAAGGCTGCTCCAATGCTTGCGAGGCCGTATTATTTGGGTTAGAGGGATATATTCATGAAGTAAAACAAGTAATGGTTACCATGCCGATAACAGTGATGAAGGTGGTCATGCAGTTTGTTGTGTAAATCATTTGGTAGGCCGCTGTCTAATCTGTCTTTGTGGACTTAATGCTTTTCTTCAGAGCACTCTGTTGTTAATAATGTATTTAACACGACTGCACATTTAAAGTCTTCCATGGTAGAACAGATTAATGCCTTGCCAAGTAAAGAGTTTCCCTTTTGATCCCAATCAAAGCTGTCAGGCCAAAGTTCTCTGTAATCATCAAGTCAGGGACACAAAGGATCCGTTTTGAAAGGGCTGCCTACCTCAGAGCTGCAGATCAAACACCAGGCTGCTGCTTGATAAATTGCTTAGACTAAGAAGAGGCTTTAAGGTGCAAAGAAAGAAACTGAATAATGCAGAGATGTGTTTAATGGATGCAAAAAAAGCTTTCTTTTCACACCTACAGTACTGAATGACAGTCAATATGCAGTTTGGTCACAACGTGACTGAGATTCTTTGAGGGATGCTGTTCAGTTTTTGGATGTTATTGTTCCATTATTTTACAAACAGGATCATACTTTATACACAACCTTTGCTTACTCCATAGCTCTTGCAGACTCAGTAGTCCATTTAATTTAGTCCTATATTACCAGATTCTATGAATGTGCATAAGTGTGTAGAGCATGGACTGCTCTGTAGTACACTGACCAACCATTAAGTGATCCCTTTCATTTAGCATTTGAATAAAGCATTCTTAAGCATCATGTTAAGTTTAACAATATATTGCAATTAGTTCCCTGTAAAACTTTTGACATTTCTAATGGAAGAAAAAACAAGTAATTTTGATACTTGTGCTTCATGTTTTTTGCAGTTGCCTAGCATCAGACAACTGCCCTTCAGGCGAGGTTCTATGATGTCACTGATGACATCACAGTTCACAATCAACAATCAATGTTGGTTCTAGCAGTTTGTCAACACAAATAGTTCTTAAATTCTGCTTGTATCACTCTGCATGTAAATGTCAGTGCTGGTAATATACTAGTAAAACACACAATGGGTATACCTCAAGGAGTGGTGTTGGGACCCCTATTATTCAATCTATATTATCCTGCACAATGGTGTCATGGGATAAAATTACAAATGTATGTTGATGACAGTGTTGTATACACACATGCAGAAACACCTGATTCAGCAGCTGAGAGCTAACGACTGCTATGGATAGGATCACACAGTGAGTTGATCTATCATGTCTTAGCTTGAACATTAGCAAGAAAAACATTTATTTTCTCTTCGAAAAACCAATGTAGCAAAGACAAAAGCAGGGTTCAAAGTTTCCATGGTTCTGTTTAGGCAACTCAAAGTACTTGGTGATGGCCTTGATATATGGCAAACTTCAAACCTGACTTGAAGCCGAAGACACAACACGTTTACAATATTATCTATTAACTGAAACTAGAAACTTGCCAGTGTATTTTTGTTGTTGTTGTTGTTTTTTCGCGTAAGCCCAACAACCGACAAGACTCAAATATAAAACATGGGGTTTGTTTCATAAAGGAACGCAAAGAAAGGCGAGGATTAAAGTCCAATACCAGACTTGAATGAGCCTAACAAATCAATTCAATTCAATTCAAATCACTTTATTTGTCCCCGAGGGGGAATTAAAGGCACATAGTCTTAATCGGGGCTAAAGCGGTTCCATAAAACTAAATTCTAGCTCATCAAGCCAGACTAATTCTAGCCAGGCTCAGCTAATTAAGATTGCGAGTGCACACTATTTTTAAGCAGTCCGAGAGGTCGAACATAGATTAGATTGATCCACCGTAGCAAACAGCAGTGGTTTAGGATGGGCTAATGCCACTGAGCAGAGCTGACTATTAGAAACATATGAAGAATTAAAGCATACTGTATAATAACCTAAAAAAAGGTAATACAGCTGCCACAAACTAAACCAGAGAGGTTAAAAAAATGCAGCTAAAGTCATATTTAATGGGTGTCTTTGAGATAGCTCAATGGTATACGTGTGCATCCTGTGAACTGGAAGTGAGTCATCTCTGTGGGTTCAGATCCATCCTGAAGCTGTGTCCTACATGTTTCCCCTCTCCACATCTCCTGTCTCATTCTTATTCTGTCAAAAATAGAAGGATAATCACCACCCCTAAACATGGATGAATGAAATATTTTGATACAACTTAACCTAATCAAACCTTACAATTACATCTATCTATCTAACTGCATACCTCCTTGTCTCTGACTACAGTCTGTGACATCATATCCTTATCTGACATGTATTAAAGATCCTGCAGGAATTTTTAATTATAAAAATGGTACATTCTTGTTGAATGCACCAGCTGAATCGAATTCTTCCTAATATATTTATATATATCTATATATAGCCTATCTATTATTTGAGAAAACTTGATTGACGCAGAGTTTATGTCCTATAAGCCTTAAAGTTTGATATCACATACCTTAAAATGAAACACATATATAGGTCTATATTATCATTGTATAATTAATTCATTTTTTTTATTTATTTGATTTTCTCCAAACTTAATTTTCTGACTGACTCTGGTTATTAAAGTCAAATAATATGGCAGCACACCTGAGAGTCAGTGGTAAAATCACCTCTTTTCTCTCAAGTCAGTGTTTCAGGAGCTCTGGTTCAACAACAGCTGAGGCTTAGCCTGACAATTAGCCTGATAATTAGCCTGACAATTAGCCTGACAATTAGCCTGATAATTAGCCTGACAATTAGCCTGACAATTGGCCTGACAATTAGCCTGACAATTAGCCTGCCCTGGACCAGGCTAGTTTCGAAGCATACGTTTCGTAACTGAGCTTAAACTATGATGAACTTGCTTTATGGAACTGAATCAAGTGAAAATAAACCAGACTAACTAGAATAAGCCTGCCTTATTTGGTAAGCTTGCTTTATGAAACAGGTCCCTGGTCTATGGAGTCTTGTAGTTTGTTTACCCACCACCATCCAACCTAAAACAATATTCCCACAGAACATAATCCATGCAGCATTGCATTTCCCTCAAAACGCAAAGTAAATACTACTGATGCCTCATATTAAACAGGTATAAACATATCTATACAATCCATTACTGTATATTTGTTAAGGGTTTTAAATACAGAATACAGTATTTAATATTTTTGGCATTTACTGTTTGCTAAAGTACATAATGATAAACAGTAATAGTTAACAGGATGAGTGTTTTGCCTTCTTGTCTTTAACTCTAGTCATCCTTGTGATTCCCTGTGGGCGATTCAAGATTATTTTCCCTTACAGTATAAACACACATTGACTCACACATGCACACGGGCACTGACACAAATAATGAGAAATGCTCCCCACCTGGTGAGGAGATAACTCCCCCATTTATACCATTAATCAATTAACCACTGTTAATTAGGGCAAACAAATAAGTCAGATTGATATCACTATCCTGATGTCTTGCCCTCCAGGACAGTTAAGTGAGACGGATTATATTGGTGCAGATGGTAGAAATGCAGTCAGATATATCAGCATTATGTATAGATTATCATCTGACATGTTACTGTTTGCAGGAAATTGTGGAGACTAAACCATCAGCATCGGCGCAGCCGTGTGTTTAACCAAAGTGGAAACAGTCACTGTATGCCAGCTGTAAACAAATGACATTTCTTCTTTTATTTTAATACCACAACCAAAAAAGTACATCTGTTAATATTAAATACAAATATAACCTTGTTCATTTGCAGCTCCCTGCTCATAAATTACATTCCTGATGCATATCATTTATCATTGTTGTTCGCTCTCAAAACAATAGCCCAAGACTTCATGAACTAATGTTCAGTAACAAATATAACCCTTATTTAAAGATGCATGACACCCCGGAAGAACAGTGAGATGCAGGCTGGTGTGCAGGAAATGTGGTATATTGAAAAAAAACCACCCTGTTTCTTTTCCCAGATGTAGGCTATTTTAACAGGTTGAATCTATAGTAAGTGAACTGGGGCAGTCTGTTGTAGCCACAGTTAGTGATATTCTGCTAAATTGTTATACTTTGCAGATAAATTTTGCCCAGTGCAACATCTAGAGTGCAGAGTATGCTGTATAGAAAGGCTTGCTCTATCAGAAATATATCATGAAATCCTCTTCTTTAAACCCGGGGTCATCGGTCTGAACTCATTCTCTCTTCTTTGTCATCGTGCAACAATCTGAAACAACGAAGACCAAATGAATTAGTAATAACTCGAGCAACTCACAGACAGACTGAAATGCATGCATGTAGGACGTCCAAGAAAATTAGTTTCTGCTTTAACGTTAAGAATAAAACCAATCCTTTGTCTCAGCAAAGGAGTGGCAATTTTATAAAGATAATTCCTCTGTTACTTGTCTTAAAATCCCCCCTGTGACTTGGCGTATTGAAATACCCGCAGGGTGTTTTCAATTCTGCCATTATTATTATGCTAATTTTAGAACTCAAAATTAGCTCCTTTGTTTCCTTTGTCTTTTTTAGTTCGTAATGTGGTGAAAAGATTTGGACTGCTGTCTGTCAAATGAATGCAGTATCGTTTGGCTCGCTGCGTTATGTGTCTGTCCTCCAGGTAAATTGGAAACCTGCCTTAAGGGCTTGGAGATAATTACCCAAGTTCTGTAACATTTCATATATTAGACATTTGTGAAATCACTCCATAAGACTCCACATGTTTCTTCTTGCAATGTATCTCTGTGAGACTTTCTGCAGTTGCAACACAAAAAATCTGATCAGTCCGTTATTGCTGCGTAGTATGAGATCAATATTCCTGTATAAAGATTCAGGGAAAGAAAATGAATGAATCATTGTGACCCCTACATTTCTCCTTCACTTGTATACTATCTTTCAGTCTTTCTTTGACCACTGTCTTTCTCTCGTTCTGTGTTTAAGTCCTTACAATTTAGAGTAGTAGGCATATCCTCTTCTTGGGCTTGGTGGGCTGAGGGCAGAGAACGGCCCGAATGGCTTCATCAAACACAGTCTTCAGACCGCGCTGGGTCAAGGCCGAGCACTCCACGTACTTAACCGCCTCTAAACACACGTAAGAAGACACACACAACAGTAAAACTACACATACTGTAGAAGCTAAAAGACTAAGGGAAGTAAGGTAAAGTAAACCAGCTTAATCTATAGGGATGTGCATTAACACTGTGTGTGTATGTATTCAGGACATTCCCAAAGAACATGCATGTTGAAATACAGTAATGGTAAAAGCCTCTGAAAAGTTTGAGCAATATTTAATATAGTTGCTCTTATACATTATTTCAACAGAAAACCAAGACCGCCAAGAATATCTGGCTGTGCTGTTATCAGTCGGTCCAACAGTAGAGGCAAAGCTTTGGGTGATTAAATGCTAAATTTGATCAAACGTATTCTTTGGATAAGTTTTCTGGCTGCAAAGAAGAGATTTACCCTTTTATATTTGTATTACATCATGTACTTCATGTGAAAGCAATGCACAAACTCATGGTAAACACGGTCAGTTGTATTAACCCTTTCAACATGAGTCAAAAGTGACCTTACTGAGATTTTATCATTTGTTTCTTCCCAGCAAATTAATGTCATATTTCTGTGTTCCTGCTATACCTCTATTCAAATTTATTATTTAAATATATACTTATTTTATTTTTCCGTTCTTACTTTTTGAATAAAAGCATTTTTTTTATATGACTACTTTTGTAACCTGTGTTCATTCCCTAGATGTTTTTTCTTGAATGGCTGAGTGCTGAGTAGCTATAAATTTGCAATGAATACATTTTATTAAAGGTCTTGATATTTTTTTATTTTAATATTGTGAGCCATAAAATCTAAACTGTGAGCTGAAAGATTCTAACACAGCATGCAACCCCTCTTAAATAACATGGGAGACATTTAATCATTTTGTAAAAAAAAATATATATTGATCAGTGTAGTTTAAAGAAAATAACTACAGGCCAGGGCTAAATTAGCAGCTGTAGTTCATCTGTGGTCAGTTGGTCTTTAAGCTGATGTCGTGATATGACTTGCATTTCATGACTGAATAACATCTCATTGGCTACTTTCATCTGTCAGAGAAGATGATTGTTGACCATGATCAAACCAACCATCTATGCTTTCACTGTTTTATATTCATCAGCCAAGGAGGCTACGAGACCAAGAGAAGCCCATGAGTGTCACTCACCTATAGTCTTCTGCAGAGCCATGCCCTGCGGGGCGGTAATTGGTGCCAGCTTCTTTTCCTTCAGCTTCTCGATGGTATCCTTATCATCCCTCAGATCCAGCTTGGTGCCTACCAGGATGATGGGTGTGGAGGGGCAGTGGTGACGAACCTCATTGTACCACTGGAAGAAGCAAATGAAAAGATGAGATGAGAGAAAGGGGAGGCATAAAGTGGCGGGGGTGACGAAAACAACAGGGAGTGAAGAGAGTTCATGACAAATGACATGCTGTAGGTATGGAAAATGACAGATATATATAGATGTGTAGGCGTAGGCTCAGCATGAGTGAGGACGTCAATTCCAGAGCCTCCAGTCATCTCTTTTCTCTTTTACTATTTCTCTCAAAATGTTGCTTTTGCCGTTTTTCCCTCAAATCTCTCATGTGCTTCTCACCTCCTAGCTCCCTTTCCCTGTTAAATATCCTTCTCTTGGTCTCTCACTCTACCTCTTTGTCCTCTCTCCTTCCATTTTTGCACGGTGAGGAAATGACAGATGCTATCTGCTTAAAGAATTAAGTAGATTCTGTGAGCGCCCACAAGCCAATAGTTTCAAATCAAACCTGCGTAGTGGAGTAGCTCACATAGTCACGAGCCAGCCGATTGACATATGAGGATTATGGGTTCTACTTTATGAATCATACTGCTGCTTCTTTGAGTCAGTTCTTTAACAAGAAACTCACTGTGAACAATTTAAATTTCAAACCAGAAAGAACACAAATTCACGGATTCCTAGCATCTCTTCCTCCCTCACCAGGTTTCTTGTATTCTGAAGTCTCATTAAAATAAGTTAAATTATGACCTGCTATCTTGGTGACAGCCAATGTGGAAATTCCCATGTAGTTTTTAAACTTCACTTTCAAGTGAGTATTTAGTCTCAAATTATACCAGAGCTTTAGACTCTAAACTGAAGTTAAGAGATGGGAGAAAAAGAAGGACCTGAGGCTTGACTTGGACTTGACTGCCGTGAGACTTATTAGAGAACTGACTCCATTATGATTTCACTAAAAATTTGAAAGCTAAACACTCATTACAGGATCTGAGCCCCTGCATTGTGACTGTACTTGGAATTGTCCAAAATTACTTGAGACCTGACTTGGAGTTGTTTTGATTGACGTGAGATTTAGGTTGCATTATATTTGTTTTATTTAATTACATATTGACTTGAATATTGCTCTAAGGACTTGACATTAGACTTAAGTATTTCTCTAAAGACGTGACATTGACTTGAGTATTGCTCTAAGGACTTGACATTAGACGTGAGTATTGCTCTAAAGATGTGACGTCGACTTGAGTATTGTTCTTGGGACTTGGAATTGACTTGTCATGAATCACTTAAGAATTGTGTTGGACATGAGACATGACTTTGACTTCAATGACTTGTTTTTTTTTCTAAAAGACCCAGATTTGACTCCGACTTGTGTCAACACTTATGTCTTACTTGTGGAAGACTTGAGGTCTTGTCTTGAAAGAATTGTGTTGGACTTCTCATGATGACTTGAGACATGACTTGTGACTTGTTCATGTTTACTCTAAGCTGTCTGACCCTTCTCTCCAGTGGACAGGAGCTGGTCAGTGTTTACTCCACCATGTTGTAATGCTTTGATTTTCTTCACATTTAGCTGCACAGGGGCCTCACTGTCAATCGTTTTCAACCTCTACACACATGTAAGTTACTGTTCTGACAACGACAAGGAAGGGAGGGTTACAGTAAAATTAAAATGACCAAATTATGTCTTATGCTATGAGCAAACAGTGCCAGTAAAAATGCTTCCCTTCCCTGTGTGTGTCATGATCATACATTAAGTCTCATTATCTTAAACATGTACAGGTAATGAGGTAATTATTGGTACCTAAGGCCAAACACAGCTTTGCTTCTTGGGTGTTGACTTATGATTTAAGCCCTCTTTACACAAATGAAATGTCTCTTTATGCAATTAATGTTTATGCCATCAACAGGTCTTCCTCTTCAGTTTCCTTCCATACCAACCAGTCCAGCAGGAAATGCTTTTATTATACCACTCCAGTCCCTTGTTACTATGGTGACTCACAATCTAGAGTGCTACATTCTAAATAGAACCGAATCAATATTCCTGATGTAGCAGCCTTATTATATTGTACTGATGTTTTATAGGGTATAGGGTTTAAGAGCATTGAGTGGTTTTGAGAGAGGCCGAAAGCCCCATCAGAGGTTTTTGTTGCGCTGCTCATTCCTGCGTCACCGTAGTGTAGGAAATAGAGAATGCATGAGCAACTTGAAAAGTCCTTGAGATGAATGTGCTGTACGTGGAAGGTTGTATCTCACAATGCTACATATGCAATCTGGTGCTCTTTTCAATGGGACTCCTGACTGAATAGAAATGAGCAGGAATAGAATATGAATGGCGAGATGGATGGAGATCTAAAATGTACTGGATAGAAACCAGCAGCTTATGGTTCTAAAGACGAGTTCTGGGAACTTTCTACAGGGAAAAAAATAATGGTTTCATTAGCATGTGCTTGAAATTTAAATGTCTCTATTATAACAATAAAAAAGGAAAAAATACGTTTGGTCAATTAAAAAAAATGACAATATTGCAACTAAGACAGTTAATGCTGAAAAATATCACAAAGAACACTTAATCAGTGTTAAGCACATACAGGCACTCAGTCTATTTAACAGGAATCATCTTTTTTTGTTTATTGCATACATCTGCAAACCCCCTCCACCTGTCTGATTTAACAAAGTGAGGTAGAAAAGGCAGCAGCTAAATCATTACCTCTATTCATTTAAAGTACAACCACTGGCATTTTTATTTTAAGACTACTCGATCTAATAAACTAAACCTGAAGCTGGGCGACTGCTCATTTAGGTGATGTATAAAAACTTCCACATAACAGGTGAGACTCACCTTAGTTCTGGCATTCTCATAGGATGCTGGGCTCACCACGGAGAAACAGATCAGGAAAACATCCTAAATGGACAGACGATAAGATGAGAGAGCAGATCTGATGGTAGATTTGACCTCACATAGTGGTAAAAAGAACTGTGTGAAGAGTTTTAAAAAAGGGACTCAGGATAGAGAAATGCATGTAACCACCTGTCAAAAAACAACAACTGTAATTTAATGGCCAAATCGTATTCTACATATGTTTAAGGACAAAATTAATTGAGCCCCAAATCACACAAGTAATTGCTAATTAATAAAAACAAACAAACAAAAAAACAAAAACCCATTATTTTTGTGGCAAACAATCACTTTAATTACATCACAATACGTTAATCACAATTAATTTTATGGTTCAATATGAAGCATTTTCCCCCATTTGGTATCAAAAGGAACATCTCACTCCAAATAATCCCTTCAGTAATCTTAAATATTGCAATCATTTTGTCCAATGCATGTCATGTTTATATGTATATATATATATATGAATATATATCCATTCACAATTAAATGGCATAAGAGGAAGGAAAGGAAAGAAGCTGCTGAATTCACATTGTCTCTACATGATTAAAAAAACTTATTAAATGTGACACTTTACATTAAACTTTTATTTTAATATATATTAAAATAGTTAATTAAACATTTTTGGCATATTATTTTCTGGGTAATTTTTTATCAGATGTTAGTTATGATGTTTTCACACCTTTACTTTCCTTCATCTTGTGCTTTTTGATTCTGGATCTGCCACCAACAATGTCACCTCTCCTTGCCTCCACAGCATGTGTGTGTGTGTGTGTGTGTGTGTGTGTGTGTGTGTGTGTGTGTGTGTGTGTGTGTGTGTGTGTGTGTGTGTGTGTGTGTGTGTGTGTGTGTGATGATGATATACCGTCTGTGGGTAGGACAGTGGGCGGAGCCTGTCATAGTCTTCCTGTCCAGCTGTATCCCAGAGGCCCAGGTTGACAGGCTTGCTGTCCACCATCACATTAGCTGAGTAGTTGTCAAATCTGTGGAAAGCATTGGGGACATCAATCAATTAGTCAGTGAGCTGGCCTTTCAGGAAATAGTCAATCATTTGATTTATATCTGCCATAGAAATAGAAATGCCATCACGCCAAGGTACGGCCTCATAAGGCAGAAGTTATCTGAGATCTGAATGGACAAGCTTATTGTTACATAAACAATAGTAGAGGAAGTTTGTTGGAGCATGTTGAACAGAGCGTAGTTTTATTAATGTTAAAACTACCTTTTTAAATAAAGTTTTTATTTTGTCAGAATAAAATTATTTTATGGTTTACAGGCATCCTATTCTATTGCTGTCATTATTTATCATAAAAAAAAAAAAATATATATATATACAGTACCAGTCAATAGTTTGGACACAGTTACCCACCCACTTGAATGGGAAACTGTGTCCAAATTTTTGACTGGTAGTGTATATATATTATCCTAAGCTTTAAACACCTGTGTGTCTAAGAAAATACCCAGTAGTGGAATGTAACTAAGTACTTTTACTCAATTGAATTCCCTCACGATTAAGCACTTTGATGATGATGATCATGATTAAGCAGGGAGACAAAAATGCCTTTTAAAGGGCAGAAACCTCAGTATAGACCCAGGCTCTAGGAGGGCAGGCCTCTATCTCGACTCAAGTACTTTACTTAATCTGAAGTATTTTGTATTTTACTAGAATGTTTCCATTTTATGCAGTTTTTTAGCATACCACTCAAAAGTATGGACACACTTTCCGTTTCTCTTAAATGGGAAACTATGTCCAAACCTTTGACTGCTAGTGTACCTCTGTCTCCTCTTCTGATTTGGCCTACAATACATGTGTTTATACAATTTATAAAGTATTATAGATTAAACTACTTATAATTGTATATTGTAGTAGAAATTAGCTCCACCTCAACCGAAATACTGATTCTGTGTCAATGTATAGTAGTAATAGTAGTAATCTTTCTATTGTATTACACATAACAATGTACTTTTACTTTAAATATTAGAAGTACATTTGGATTATAAGACGTTTGTTCCTAAAGTTCCATTAAATTTAGATTTTAAGAATTTTAATTGTAACAAAGTGTTCTTTTTATTGCTGCTACTTTATTTTTAAAGTAAATTATAAAAGTACGTCCTCGACCACTAAACAGAGCACCTTTAGTTTTTGAAGCTGTGCTGCTCCCGTGTGGTCACTAAGAAAAACTACAGTCTCATGTTTGTGGCTCCCTTATGTTACCTTCTTGCTACACTTGAAACAACATACATCGATCACAAACCAGCGTCAACACTAAAGAGCAACATGTACATGTTCAACGATTGAAAAAAGAAGGTCAGGGATATAAACTTTTCCAATCTGGGTCATTTTATTGATAATTTCAGTTTGTGCATCTCATGATGGTTTCTGCAACATCCTGCTTTCCTCTCATGCTTTACTCAGCTGGAAGCTTTTAACAAAGTCAAAGAGATGTTACACATCACCCATGTTTTTGCCACTCTTTTCTGTTTTGTCAATCTGAGAGAGTTAAAGCACTTCATGAGCTCCTCCTCCTAAAACCCTGGAAGAAGACATAAATCACGTCTCTTTTAAAATATGTATAATTGCCAGATCTTTTCATATTTCTAAGATATCTTAACAGTTTCGTTTGTCTTGTCTTTTATCTCATCTTATTGTATCATATTCAATTTTATTACATATTTGTACATATTGTCTGATAGTCCTGAAAAGTTTCCAATGTTAAACATCTTGTACCTTTATTTTGAAAGGTTCCTATGTTGACACAGCTGATCACTTTGAGTATTGAAATTTTTCTAGCAGATAAAAATAAAATCAGCATCTTTACCAAGATGTTGTTGTTTTTTTAAGGAAGAAATGTGTTTTCTTAGTGTGTTTTTGGCTACTGCCAGCCAAAACCTGCCAGTGTTAACACCATCAGATGTCTGCAGATGTACTGCTTGGCTTGATTGTCTATCAATGCACACAAAGGACTTGTTATTCACAGAGAAATATTCAAAATGTTTGCATTACCTTATATGTCATATACTATGTTTTTAAGAGGGAGAGTGAGAGTGAGAGAGTATCAGTCTGTGTACAGGTCATACTCACACTGTAGGAATATACTCCCCAGGAAAGGCGTTGGTTGTATAGCTGATGAGAAGACATGTTTTTCCCACAGCCCTGAATCACAGGTAAAAATGCACCAGGTGAGACATTATGAACAGACCAAAAAACAACGTTTGAGGCTGAATGGAGGGTGGAGAGAAAGCTTAAGCTTAGATAGCTTAAGCTATGAAGGAAGTGCATGAGGTACAGACAAAGTGGATTAGTACAGCTAAAACATTGATTTTACAGTAGTGATGAAAAAGCTTAAATGTGACTTAAGTCCTGACTTGGTGTTGTAATGATTTCACATAAACATAAAGGAGAGCAGCAGTAAGGAACAAATGTTCAAAACTAGACAAATTTACTGAGTTGATAAAAAATTTCAACTCTAAATGTTTCAGGCCAAATGTGACACATATCTGGGGTTTGACACATGAGGTAGCCCCAGGATGGTTATAGGGGTGGGAAACAAGGCAAAGCCAGAACGCAGTCCAAACAAAGCACCAATAAAAAGAATTTTATAAGTTGGAGGCTCAATATAGCATTTAGTCCTGCAGATATTCTGTTTTATTTACCAAGGTTTTCAATCATGGAAAATAAAATAAAACATCATACATAACTTGGAGAGTTTTCATTATTATATTTAATAGAAAATAGTTCCCTATGAAAACAAGGCCTGTGTAGTATAGTGGGCAAAGAGGCAGCTGAGCTTTTCTTAATAATGTTTTCAAAGCAAACAAAAGAAGAATGTCCATTCCCTACAGCACACAATATATTTAATTTACACCATTTTATTCACATTTTATTAATTTCATCAGGCCCTCAAATATATCTACAATTACATGTAAAATGTAGTATCCAGGTCATTCAGAACATTTTTTTAAAGTAAGGCCATCGGCCTTCAGAGTTACCTGACTGTATGTTTGTGTGTGATGACACAACATTTAGATTTAATGAGTGCCAGAAGTCTTGAATGACTGCTTACAGCTGTGAGGAGTGAGGGGGAGACTTCCTTTGAGCACAAAAAAATTGTAATTCCAACCGATTGTTGTAGTTGCAGAAGCAGCAGATAATCTAATATAACAAAATAAATACACCACTACAAATATAAAAAAAATATACGTGGTGTGGGGGGGTGATGCTTTAAAGAGAAGTCAACGAGCTAGGCTCGGGTCTGCCACCATATAAACTGGTATCTTGAAGCAAGGCCAGCAGGTGACTTAGAAGTGTTATGAGCAGCCTAGCTGTCAACAAATGGACTTGGATGACATGGTGTCAGATGTGATGATTAATGGAAGGACTATGGCTCAAGTGTGTTATGTCACTGAAGGCCCCCTGAAGTATGGAAATGCTAGCTTGTGTGTGTTTTGTGGTTGTGTGTGCATTAAATTGGAATTGATCTGTTTCAGAAGAACCAGTTAGCGCTGAAAACAGGAACCAAGCAAACTGAGCAACCAAGAGTCTCCTTGTTCTGAATCTCGTTTTCCACCACCGTACATCATCCTACATTCTCTGGTCCCAGCTTGGAAACTCTTTACAGGACATTTATCATCACTCTGTGTTCTCATTTCTCCAATTCGATACCTCACTTTTCTCTCTTTGATATCCTGTTGGTTGGATGATCGTAACTATTACTACAAAATTAACATTATTTTTTATCTTTAAACACTCCCTCTCTTGGTTCAGTCCTAATCAGCACAAGCCACAGAACTGCAAATATATAAAAGCAAAAAAAAAAAAAAAAGGTATAAGTATAAGAATTTGAGTTTGGTGGAACTTTTTCTGAGTATTTCGGATGCAATAGCATCTCCAGATAAAGACTGCTCCAAAGTTACAACTAAGGATGAGACTTCTGACTTAATGGCACCTCCACCACATTGTTAGAATCCACAGCAATTAGACGTCTTTTTGAGGCAAACAAAATTGACTCCGTTTTACAAAAATGTAACGACAGTTTGCGAGTTAACCATTCATTAATAGATGCCAGTCCCACACTCGAGGTCTCCTCCATCTCCAATATATCCTTCCCGAGACCATCAAGGCCGAGTCGTCCGCATACAGTAAAAGTTTACACCTCACTGCCGCTTTCATGCCGTTCACATACATGAGAAACAGTGGAGGCCAGAGTATGGAGCCTTCTGGAACCCCACATGATATAAACATTGCATTAAACAATGTACCATCTACGTCTACATCCTGTGTTCGACGCATTAGATAAGATTCAAATCGTCTAATCGAACTATCATTTAAACCAAAAGATCTTAATTTGATAAGAGTTTTATAATTTACCATGTCAAAAGGCTTTTTCTGTAAATAAAAATAATGTTTAATGTTGTTAAATTGTATATTATGATGTATATTTGTGTATTTTCTCAAATATTCTTTTTAAATAATCTGTTGTTGAAATTTTATCCTACAGGCCAACACTACAGTAGGGCTATATAGCAGTAGCATGTTAGCGTGTTCATACATGGTAACTATGAGATGGCTTCCCTACAACCTGAGACCAATTTCCTCTTCCCTTCCTCTTAAAGGAAGCTTTATTAGCCATTTTTGACATCTAGGTTTAGTCACATTCATAGAAAAACAAGCATGTGCTCACACATCACACAGACAATGCAAAGACCGTACTGTCTCCACAAGGTCCTTCCTTGAAAGTGGTGAAGCCCAATACTCAAACTGGGGCTAAGGATGTATGTCCAGGTTGGAGCATGATGGTAGGGGCTAACGTAGCATGGACATACATACATGAGTTTCCTCCATTTTTAGAATTTATAACTATTACAATATCACACTTATGCCTAATTCACTCCAGACAGACAGAGGACATTGTTTCTTGTTTTTTTTTAGCATGTTCCCCTCCAATTCTTAGCTGAAAGGCTCCTCCATACATAGACGATTTTATTTTAAATGTAGGGTGTAAAAGTAAAACAGATCAAAACAAACTGTATTTACACCCTTAGGCTCCCTACTTCTTCCCTCTTCATTTTTAAATCAGTATTACATTCAATACACACCAGGAAGCTCACACACAAGGAAGTGGAGTTTCATTTTCTGGAACAATTCCACTTCAAAATTTCCCCCGTCATGACAACAGGCCCCCTTTTTTTACCTACTTTTAATTATAAGACTTGTGAAGAGGTTAGTTTTTCCTGACATGGTCGATGACAGATGCGTTGTCCAAACTTGTTCAGGCAGTCAATGTAAACCGTAGACTGAACAAATTAATCAGAATAAATACAGAATAAACCTTTTATGTGTCGTCCTGTTTCCTATCTTCTCTCTCTGTTTCTGTCGGTCGTAGGTCGGTGCGTGCTTTGGGCTTTTTGCAGCACAGAATGTTATTACTTGTTGAAGCTTGCACCACCCAGCATGCTTTGTCTGAATCAGCGCTGTCAAACACATTCTGTATCTAATGATTCTCTCTGAACAGACCGTGTTCTTAAACAAGTTCAGCAGTGCAGTAGCCTTAAGTTTTTTTTAAAATAACCACCATTTCTCACGTCACTGAGGAAGTTGATAGAACTCTTACTCAAGGCTGTTCAGGCTGTATGAAAATCTTTGAAGTTTCTATCAAATAACTAAATTATTATAGTAGAACCAACCAATCCCATCATGCATCACTTCTTGATTCAATATCTGAGGGCAGAATAAGCTATAACAATATGTTATAAGTAAATGTAATTTCGTACCCATCTCCCACGACCACACATTTGATAGCCTGCATCCTGTTCCGCTCCGCTTCGTCTCTGCTCTTCACTCTGACAGTAACAGAAACGGCAACTACAGGAAATTATCACACACCTCCCTCACTCCCCTCCCTTTGCTGCTTCTTTTTTTTTTCTTTCTCAGACTCTCTTCCTTCATTTTAGCACCAACCTCTTCTTCACAGTTCTGTTGCATTGGTCAGAACTCATGTAAGAGTGTTCAGGTGGCACAAAAAAGGGTTACAAAAATAAAAATCAGTATAAATATGATGTAGAATGTGACACTGTTGCAATAGATAAGAGCTGTTAAATGGTGCTGTGGAACGGGGAAGATGCAGTAACAAAAAAACTGGACTTATTTAAAACTTCCTCTTTTGTCTGCATGCGGATGTGCAATCACGCATCTGCACACACACAGACACACACATACTCACATAGAACCACACAAGCACAGACACACACACACTATAATATTTTATCTAAGCTAAGCTAGGCTAGCTAAGCTAAATTTGGCTAGCTTATTTTAGATTTGTTAATTAGTTTAGAGACAATGCCACTGGCAGGCTAAGCAGACTTTAGAGCATACTGCAGTGCTGTGGAATGTGGTGAAACCTGCAGAGGAAGAACAGTGATTCATCAAACAGTCCCAGTGTACCAATGACACAGTAATATCACAGTGCATTACTTTAAAGTGCAGACCATTTTATTGACAGAGAGAACTGATGTGCTTTACACTGAGAGCAGTTTATATCCCCGCCTCTGCTAACGAAGACAACACACTAAGACATGATGTAGATATGAGAATAACTGTCCAGACCCAAAGTCCACCTGTTGCTTAATTTATCCAGCACGGGAAACAGCACCTTTGATCAACTGTTACAGAGACGCCTATACTGCTATCAGGGCCGTTTCTAGCTTTGTGGGGGCCCTATGCAAGATGCTGTTTGGGGGCCCCTAGTTTGTCAAACTACAATGGAGATTCCTAACCCTTTAGATGATCCACGAAGATGCCACAATCTATTACACTTCACCAGCAAAACAGGCTACAGTCATGATAACCTCTCATATTAAAATTAACCATCTTAAGTTGAGCCACTCAGGCAAGTTAAACTGATAAAAAAAAACTATAATACAAGGAAAACAACAATCCTCTATACGACAATAAATAAAACAGATATTTAGTGTTTTTAAAAAACCCAGTGTTTCAAACCTATCCTTTAAGGATTCAATGGCTGTGTCAACAACCACATTAAAGAATGTTATTTCCAGCCTCTTCATGGCATCTGCGATAGGCTCTTCTGGGGCTTCATAGGCAAAGTGCTTTTTTGTGCTTCTTAGTCTCTTCTCTTTCAGCACAGCCTCCACATTCATTTCCTCACACATGTCTTTAGCAGAGGCCTGAGCTGAAGCAAAGCCAGTTTCTCTGTAAATAGTCAGAGATGTTTTTGCCTTAGTGAGGAGGTCAACTGCCACATCAAGCTGCATTGTGGCAGACTGCAGGAGCTTGCTAACATGGTTCACATGGTTTAGAACAGGGGTGGGCAATTATTTTTTCCATGGGGCCACATGAGAAACAGAAAATATTGTGGAGGGCCGGGCCAAAAGGCTGAACTCAATTCTGCATAATATTAATTGTATTTCTTTATAAAAAGCAGTAAATAGCATTGTTTTGACAAGCTGGTAAGAGTATATGTTATAGTTAAGCAATGAAAAAGTGAGGTTGCCTTACAAAAAATGTCATTTATTCAATCAAATTTCCCAAAACAATGGTAAACAAAATGTGAAAGTTTTTTACCATTTGTGACTCATATTAGTGAACATTTTCAGTCACATTCACTCCAAAACACATTTTGAGTTTCATATACTGTTGGAAAGTTGTGTAAAGGTTCTTGGCATTCTAAAGACATCACAATATTGTCTTTGTGCTCCAAACATTAAGCAAGATACATCATATTGAACTGTCACTGAACATCACTGAACTGTGATTTTGAGAAAAAGGCTTCCAAAGAAAGTGTCCCAGTTCACTGCTAGTTGGTGCCTTTACATGCCTACATTTGTAGTCTAACCACCTCATTTGGTGTTTTTAAGTTCTTTTTTCTTGTTCAGTGAGAGAAATCTAGTCTCTGCTGGGCTTTAACGAGTGCATCGAAGTCAGGTTGAATGTCTGAAGTGGAGATGCGAAGCACAGCTGACAGATGATCATCAGTGAGAGAGGATCTATACCTGGATTCCGTAGACTTCATCATTGAAAATGTTTGTTCACACATGTAGGTAGAGCCAAAGAGAACCAACATCTTCTGAGCATGTCTCCTAATGTTTGGAAAGTTCTCCTCCTTGAGAGAAGAGTAGAAATCCAGCAGAGATCCTGACTTAAAGTGCTCTGCCAGTACTGCATCAGACTGCAGGTCAATGAGTTCCAGCTGAACATCACTGGGTGCATTATCCACACTGCAGGTGAAGGGAGAGGAAACCATGTGCATTTCATCCTCGATTGTTCTGAGATCCTCAAATCGCCTTGAAAACTCACCATGCAATGCTCCTAACATGGATGAGTACCTGCAGAGGTGATCAGCTGATGGTGTGACTTCTTTCAGGGTTTGCATGTGAGTGAAAGTGTTGCTCTCCAGTTGGCTTGAAAGAAACTGCATCTTTCTCATGAAAGCCTTGACCAGGCTGTGCATTTCATGAACAAAAAGGCCCTTGCCTTGCAGTTTGGTGTTCAGTTCATTCATCAGTGCAGTCACATCAACAGCAAATGCAAAATCTGCCATCCAGTCCTCATCTGAGAGCTCTGGAATGTCTTTGCCTTTCTTCTCACAAAACTCTCGAATCTCTGCTTTCAGGTCCCAAACTCTTTTTAGCACTTTGCCCAGGCTGAGCCATCTGACAGCTGTGTGGTAGCCGATGTCACTATGCTCAGTCTCATGCTCCTCCAGAAGTGCGACAAACTGTCTGTGATTCAATGCCCGTGCCCTGATGAAGTTTACTGTTTTAGTAACAACATCAATAACATGGTTAATTTTTAGCACTGATTTGCACAACACATGTTGGTGTATAATACAATGCAAAAATACCAATTTTTATCTTGCATACGTTTCAAAAGTCCGACATTTTTCCCTGTAAGATTTGGACAACCGTCCGTTGTGACACCTGCCAGTCTGTCCCATTTCAGTCCCAGCGTGTCCATGCACGCATTTACCTCCGTGAACAGATTGCTCCCTGTCGTCGTCCCTTTCATCGACCGCATTGCTGCCAGCTCCTCCGTAATCTTGAAGTCCGGCGTTATCCCACGGACAAATACGAGTAACTGGGCTGTGTCGCGGACATCACAGCTCTCGTCCAAAGCCAAGGAGAAAAAGTCAAAACTTGCCACTTCACGTTGCAGCTGAAGCTCCAGATTCCCCGCAACGTCCTCGATCCTTCTCGTCACGGTTCGCCTGGACAGCAGGACTTGCTCAAATGCTTCTTTTTTTTCATGGCATATTAGTGCTGCAGAGTCCACCAAGCACTCTTTGACAAACTCCCCCTCCGAGAATGGCTTACTGTTTTTAGCGATTTTGTGGGACATCACAAAGCTGGTCTTGTGTGAAGCTTGGTAAAAAAAAAAGCCTTGCTGCTTTTGCAGCTTAGCTAGCAAAGCTTCCGATGGTTGCGGCCTTTCAGCATCAGTCAAGTTTTTGTATTTCTCCGCGTGTTTCGTCTCGTAATGCCGACTCAAATTGTAGTCCTTAAACACGGCGATCTGCTCCCCGCAAACTAAACACACGGCTTTACCTCCGACTTCAGTAAATAAATACTTAGCAGTCCAATTTTTGTTGAAAACCCTGCATTCGGTATCTACCATTCTTTTTTTAGCATGAGCGGACATTTTTGAGGGCTAAAGTCTTCTCGTGACAACGATCCAATCATGAGCAGGTCTTGATTACGTATTGCGTCATTATGTACGTGAATAAAAAACAACTTCAAAATAAAAGCAATGCAGCTTTAGTCCATGCATGAGGTGAAATTAAAAAATGTTTATTTTGTAATTTCCAATTAACCTTACACGGGCCGGTCAGAGTCAACCAAAGGGCCGTATGTGGCCCGAGGGCCGTACAATGCCCAGGTCTGGTTTAGAATGTCATACTATACTACTGTGCAAATGAGAAATCGGTATGACCCAACCTCTTCTGCCAAACTTTGGGCTTCAACCTTGGTCAGAGTATCTGTCACTTTTTCCCTGACCTCCAACAACGCTTCCCTTATGTTAGAGGCCTGGTACCGCACAGCCTTTATCCTGTTAATATGGCTGTCCCACCGTGTGTCACTCCAAGTCTTCAGTGCAACAATCTGATACCCAACAGAATGATGGGTAGTTATCAATCACTCTCATCGTACCTGTCGGCGGCCCACACGTCACTCACTGCGTGACAGTGCAGTCCAACGATTGTGACTTAATTATGCCACAAAAACACTAGCCACAGCTTATCATTGCAGCTTATTTTATTTATATTATACATTTTTTTTAAGCATATAAGGGATATAATAAACACATGAGGTAGCTACAGATAAAGACAGGTCATTTTAATTCTCCTCAGATGAAGCTGAACATGCAGCTTTGGGGCCCCCTGGTGGCTTAGGGGCCCTATGCATTTGCATAGTCCGCATATAGCAAGAAACGGCTCTGACTGCTATCCCCAAACCCCTTTTTGGGAAGTCCGACCACCTAGCAATCCTGTTACAGCCCACCTGCACTACTCCTTCAGGAGCTCATAGGACCCTACTACCCATCTAGAGCATTACGCTCCCTGGATGCAGGGTGTTACGTCCCTGTCTAGGGGAAACCTGAACGCAACATGGTTTTTCTGTGTGCGGCTCTTCCCACTCCAAATAAGGTCCCAAAGAACGACAGGTCGAAATACTTAGCAGTTCATTCCTGTATTTATTTTCCGTGACAGGGTAGAGCCCAAAACAACAAACAAAGATCTTCAACTCCTAAGTTTACCTGAGCAAATTAAAACCAACAAAAAGACAGCTGTTTACCTAACTCATAAATTCAACACAGGGAAAAATATCTCAAAGTAAAAAGGGCTTGATATGAACTGCTGCAATAATTATTTACAATATATATACAAAGGTGATGGTTGTCAGCGATGAACTGTTCTTCTGACACCAAAATCCGAAAACACTAATACACGCACGTGCTCACCATACTATCACCCGAGAAGATGAAACACACTAATCACACTATAATCCATACACAATTCGAATTACAGATGAGCGTTATTGAGAGTGGGTGAGAGCAGGCAGCGGCCGGCATCAGCTGGCTCTTAAGGCGTCTCCCCACCCATTCACCGCCTTGGATCCGCCCACGTGCATCTTTGCTCCTCCAATACCGCTGCCAGGATAGGTGCCAAACTGCCCACTCAGGAGGAACCACCTGTAGCAGATGACAAGACACTGATTGACTGCAGTGAGGGAGGGAAGAGAGACAGACGTCACACATTACAAGAAACAATAACATAATATGACTCCTAGGTCATAACAATGGTTACTTGTGATCCCTATAGAGTCTCCAAAAGTACAATGGGAGCCAGAGCCTTCAGTTATCAGGCTCCTCTCCTGTGGAACCATCTTCCAGTCTGGGTTCAGGAGGCAGACACCTTCTCTACATTTAAGAGGAGGCTTAAAACTTTCCTTATTGATAAAGCTTAGAATTAAGGCTGGCTTAGGCTAGTCTTTAGCTATGCTGCTATAGGCCTAGACTGCTGGGGAACTTCCCATGATGCACTGAACACCTCCTTCCTCCTCTCCCCCTTCTTCTTTACCAGGGTTGGGAGGGTTACTTTAAAAATGTATCCCGATACTATTACAAATTACTTCTAAACAAATGTATTCAGTAACTTAAACCAACTAGCACATTATTAAAGTAATGTAATTTGATTATTTTCCACTACTTTTGGATCACCTCAGTACCAAATATGCAAATAAATACATGAGAAAAGAAATGTCAGTAACATGGCTTTTATTTGAGAATATTCCAACAACAGAACAATAAAACATTGGAAGAGAAATGATTTTAAGTATCAAAAATATGTTCTCTGCTCTGCATTGTATCAAGAAAACATGGTTTTCAATTAGCTCATTTAGGCAGTAACCTGATAAACCTACAAAGAAAGAGCACAGCACATTACCTCATAGAACAGAGGAAGAGGAACCACTGTAACTTTTTTCTTTTACAAATGAGGAGTCCACCGATCAAATTTTCAAAAAGAAATAAAAACAAAACCACACATTGAATTTTGGTACAAGATTCTAAATTACAGTGCAAACCAACAATTTCAGATGACAGAGCTCAGCCAGTCAAAAGGAACATTTGCTGCCCTCACAAATACAGTTTAGTGTGTAACCACCATTAGGGAGAAACCCCAAGACGGGATGTACAGGTGCATCTCAATAAATTAGAATATCGTGGAAAAGTTAATTTATTTCAGTAATTCCATTCTAAAAGTGAAACTCATATATTTTATAGATTCATTACGCACAGAGTGAAATATTTCAAGCCTTTATTTCTTTTAATTTGGATGATTATGGCTTACAGCTAATGAAAACCCCAAATTCAGTATCTCCGAAAATTAGAATATTGTGAATAAGTGTTTGTGCATATTCTAGTGACATTTATTAAGATTTTTTTATTTATGGATATTAATCATTAAATGCTGTTACTATTATATAATTTATGGGTAATAGAAATTCTAATAAAAAACTGTGTAATTAGATATTTTACAGACAAAGAGTCACAGGAATTTACACTGTATCACAAGCTACAGCACACATGTCATTGTGCAAAATGTGAATGTTTTAATGTGAACAAAATGTTATGTCTGAAAGGTGTATATGTTTCATTTCTTCCAGAGCAGGACCCTAACCCAGACCACAACTGGACCTCACCCAGGCCAAGGCAGGACTCTCACATATAACTCAACTTCTGTTTGTTTGCACTCTTTACCTAGGATTGTATATATATAGTGTATTGAATGTATATTGTGAGATTGTATATAGGAGTGTATATACTTACATTCTATTTTTATTCTTACATTCTATTTTTATTCTGGTCTATTTAGTTTATGTCTATTTTTGCTTGCACAGTGCAGGAGTTGTTGCAATCGCATTTCACTGCTGATTTACTTATTTAATGTACTTGTACATTCATGCATGTGACAAATAAAACGTCTTGAAGTCTTGAAGTCATATAATTGCTGCTGTAATTTGATTCTTTTAATAAGCCATGTAACTTGCTATGATCCCAGGTTTTGAATAGGTGTGATACTGGTGTGTGGCCACAGCGTGCACATCTGATGTTGCTCACAGTGGTCCTCAGTGTGCTCAGGGAACATGTGTGTCTGCCCAGACACATGAAAAATTAGAGGGAACATTGGCTACAACTGTCCTCATGTCAAGCCACTCCTGAACCAGAGACAACGTCAGAAGCGTCTTACCTGGGCTAAGGAGAAAAAGAACTGGACTGTTGCTCAGTGGTCCAAAGTCCTCTTTTCAGATGAAAGTCCATTTTGCATTTCATTTGGAAATCAAGGTCCCAGAGTCTGGAGGAAGAGTGGAGAGGCACAGAATCCAAGTTGCTTGAAGTCCAGTGTGAAGTTTTCACAGTCAATGATGATTTGGGTGCCATGTCATCTGCTGGTGTTTGTCCATTGTGTTTTCTCAAGTCCAAAGTCAACGCAGCCGTCTATCAGGACATTTTAGAGCACTTCATGCTTCCTTCTGCTGACAAGCTTTATGGAGATGCTGATTTCATTTTCCAGCAGGACTTGGCACCTGCCCACACTGCCAAATGTACCAATACCTGGTTTAATGGCCATGGTATTACTGTGCTTGATTGGCCAGCAAACTTCAAGAGGAAGAAGAGAGACGCCCGACCCAACAATGCAGACGAGCTGAAGGCCGCTATCAAAGCAACCTTGGCTTCCACAGCACCTCAGCAGTGCCACAGGCTGATCGCATCCATGCCACGCCGCATTGATGCAGTAATTCATGCCAAAGGACCCCCGACCAAGTATTGAGTGATATACATGAACATACTTTTCAGAAGGCCGACATTTCTGTATTAAAAATCCTTTTTTTTATTGGTCTCATGTAATATTCTAATTTTGAGATACTAAATTTTGGGTTTTCATTAGCTGTGAGCCATGATCATCAAAATTAAAAGAAATAAAGGCTTGAAATATTTCACTCTGTGCCTAATGAATCTATATAATATATGAGTTTCACTTTTAGAATGGAATTATTGAAATAAATGAACTTTTCCACGATATTCTAATTTATTGAAATGCACCTGTATATGCACCCCAACTGTAGGCCTGCATTCAGTCAAAACTTAGCTTTGGGCAATATTTTCTGTTGTTACGAAGGAGGAGGACTTGCTCCATGTGTTCATCAGACATTCTGCCACCAGATGAGGTGAGTACATTTCCTCCATCACTGAACAGAAGTTCAACTGGAGCACTGGAAGGAAATGTAGTATAGTACTTCATGAAGAGCTGCTTAATCAAGGGAAATGCATGCAGGGAATCTATGCTCTGCACAGTATTATCGAGGAACCGCCGAACCTCTTCCTCCCCTGTGCCTTTATCAGCCCTCTTTGTTTTTCCAAACACAAGAAAATCCTCATGTGATCCCTCAGCCTCAGAGCTAATGTTCATTCCAACAGCAAAAGGTGCTCTGGATTCCAAAGAGGTTGCCTCCTGAATGGCTGTGTTGCACATTTCCTCTTTCTTCTCCGGAGGGAGCCAGCAAAAGCGAAAGTTTGGCATGGTGGTTGTTGCCATTTTTGCATCATGGCTGCTAAGTATGGCACTGAAGCGATTGTCAAGTGCATCAATTGCATCAATGACATCAACTTTAGGCTTAATATTGTTGGAATGAGGAACCCAAGATAGCACTTTTTCTCCCCCGGTAGAAGATCAATGGATTGAGCATGTGGCTACATATTCCCTCAGAAAAGTCATCTCATGAGGGTGCAGCCTGGGCACTTCCAGCTTTACACAGATGTTGCCCAGCTGGTCTTCTGTCAGTTCAATCAGTTTAGCAATGGCCATATATTCAGAGCTCCATCTTCTGACACATGGAACAGAAACCCTCACGTTGCATCTGCAGGTGCTGATGACCGGTGTGCCTTGTTCCAGATGGAAGCACATTTTCCCATTGCACTTCGGTACACTTTCTGAGATGGTCCTTTTGATGCTGCTTTATCTACTTCATTGGTGGCAATCAGGTTGAGTGTGTGTTCTGCACACCTTTGATGAGGGGGTAGGAAAAAATGAAGTTCCTCATCCACCTCAACATCCAAGAATGTTATTCCATCATCCAACTCGTCTTGGTGCCGTCTCCTCGGTTGTCTCAAAGTCACGCACAGCTTTAACAAAGTTACTGCCTTTATCTGTCACTGTGGCTCTTACTTTGTGATGTATTTTGTATTCTGCGTGTATTTCACAGATTTCTGCAGCAATGACTTCAAAACTAAGGCTTCCCTTCACACTTGCACAGGCCAATGCAGCAGACTTCCTCTGCATCATTCCCTCCTCAATCCAGTGGCAAGTCATACCAAAGAAGCTTCTTGTTATGTGCAGCCCATAAGTCTGCTGTTGTGCACACATTTGTCACCTTCTGAAGTGTCGCAGTCAACGTTTCTGTCACGGCAGCAAATTCCCTCTCAATACGCTGGACTCGTGTCTTTCTGAACATGACTGTTTTGCAACCACTGATTCCGTCAACAAGCTTTCTGAATGAAGGCTGCTCAACCAAGGAGAAAGACTGAACATCATCAATCACAAATTCAAAGATGAATCTACTGACTGTACTCTGGGATGTGCTGCTGTATCCACATTCAAATTTTGCTTGTTTGATGGGGGATGAGAGAACTCTTGTCCTTCTTCTCCCTGTTCACATTTATTGGGATGCTCGCTCATCTTGGGCTGACTTTTGTCTTCTTTGGTCAAAAGTGAGTCATTTGGATGCTTCCCCTGAGACACACAAAAGTGAAAATTAAAAATCAAGCAACGTTCTTTCCTCTACAGCAAACCAGAGTTGTTGTTTCCTTTTGATGAGCTGGAAATCACAAGTGCATTCTTGAAATGTTACTTGTTTTTCTTTATTCATTAATTCAAATTTAGTGCTAGTAAAACTGTTTAGCCTAATATAATGTATTGCTAACTGTAAGGTTTATCATTTGTTTGTCCAGCTCATCCTTTTTTTGTTATGTGTGAATGTGTTTTTAGATTAATAGCAGTCAATCATGCACATTGAACTTAAATGTACTTTTTTACATATGCTCGTAACACTTCATACTCAAACTTCACATAAACTGCCATTGAACTTGTCATGAACACACAAATCAGCCCAAACACACCATCTCAAGGCCTATTATCAAATAAACCTGCCTTATTCCTATTAGTCTGTCTTACTTTCACTTGATTCGGTTCCATAAAGCAAGTTCAACATAGTTTAAGCTCAGTTACAATGGTTGTTGTTTAGGAGTTCCTGTAACACTGATCGAAAGGCAAAGAGATGATTTTGCTATCGACTCGCTGATAACTTCTACAATAACATATACGGTCACTGTGAATACTATACGGATCAGTTTAAGAGAAATGTACAAATGGATGGAGTAATATTAATAATACACTTTAATAGTAGGAGCCTCAGTGCAAACCATTCAAAGCTTAAACACTGTCTAAGACAAGTGTTGAACAGGTTCACAGTAATTGCAATATCAGAGACTTGGGTCAGTGAGGAGCAAAGAGACTCAGTCGAGATTGAGGGATATGAAATGTATTACACAAACGGGACTAAATCAAGATTCAATGTACAGTACCAGTCAATATCCATCAATCATACGGCCAACCAGAATAACTACACACAGTGCTACACTCATCGATAATATCTTCACCAACGTTATTGACAGGAAAATAATTAGTGGATTAATCATAAACGACACAAGTGACCATCTGCCAGTCTTTGCAACCATACAGAGCCATATTAAGACCAAGAAAGACATCA
Source organism: Chaunax sp. Z400 (assembly GCA_037577475.1). Taxonomy (NCBI): domain Eukaryota; kingdom Metazoa; phylum Chordata; class Actinopteri; order Lophiiformes; family Chaunacidae; genus Chaunax; species Chaunax sp. Z400. The sequence goes on along the minus strand of CM075191.1, from coordinate 4,809,388 downwards.
CAAGATTCAAAATAACTAGACACAAAACACTAGATGCTATAAATTCTTTTAAAGAAGACCTACTCAAACAAAACTGGAACAAAGTCTATGTAGAAGATGTAAATGAAGCCTATGACACATTTCTGACCATGACAACAGCATTATATGAAAAACATTGTCCTCTAGTAGAGAAAGTAGTAAAACAAAAATATGCTGATAAACCATGGCTAACCAAGGGAATATTAAATGCATGCAAGAAGAAAAACTCATTGTACAAAGAATTTATAAAGAAAAGGACAACAGAAGCCGATCAAAAATATAAGACATACAAAAACAAATTAACAAGAATAATGAGAAGTTGCAAAAAGGATTACTACGTGAAATTAATAGATGACAACAAAAACGATATTAAAAACACATGGTATATATTAAATACCATTATTAAAAAGGGAAGTGGGAAAGCAGGTTACCCTAACCATTTCCTGTCAAATGACAACACAACTATAGACGACATGGCCCGGGTTGCCGATGAATTTAACAACTATTTTGTCAGTGTTGGTCCTGGTTTGGCTGAAGGGATTGCTAAGACTGGCAGCAGAGATGATGTGGAAAGCAGGGATAAACATGTCAAAGAAACAATATTTTTAAGAGGAACAGATGAAAAAGAAATTATTGACATAGTTCAAAACTTCAAGAACAAGAAGTCGATAGACTGTAATGGAATAGACATGTGTATGGTTAAAAATATCATTGAATGCATAGCAAAACCTCTGACTCACATCTGTAATCAGTCCCTACAAACCGGTGTATTTCCAAATAAAATTAAAACTGCTAAAGTCATACCAATATACAAATCCGGAGACAAATACATTCTCTCAAACTACAGACCTGTTTCCCTGCTTCCACAGTTCTCAAAAATACTCCAAAAAATATTCTTTATAAGACTAGATGACTTCATCACAAAGCACAATGTACTATATGATCAGCAATATGGTTTCAGAGCAAATAGGACAACTTCATATGCACTTATTGATTTCATTGAAAAAATAACAACGGCAATAGAAAATAAAGAATACGCAGTTGGGGTTTTCCAAGATCTTAAGTAAGCATTTGACACGGTAGACCATAATTTACTATTAATAAAACTACAAAGATATGGTATTAGAGGAACAACACTCTCCTGGTTAACCAACTACCTGCAGAATAGAACTCAATATGTGGAAATAAAAAAACTTCAACTCTCAACCACTGAAGGTTACCTGTGTGCCATTTTATTTGACTTTATAATCCAGTCATTTAAAATAAAAAATAAAGTTTAGACAACATAAACGTGACTAATACACTGAATAGATTATATGATGATAAATGAAAACATATAGACCTATATATGTTTATTTAAATTAGTATGTGACATCAAACCTGTAAGACATACAGTAAGTCTCTCAAGTCTTCCCTGATAGAATGAGCTATTTTTATATTAACAGTGCAACTGCCGAAAATTATACTGACCACAAATGTAGTGTCTAGTGTATATATATATATATATATATATATATATATATATAAAAAGAAAAAAATACGAGAGTTACGTATGTAACTATGGTTTTATTAATCCTGGATGATCCAGCCTGACCAACAAAGTCACCTGTGACCCCTGATGACCCCGGACAGGGTATATCTTCTGGTGTCGTCAGAGGATCTGTTCCTGCAGAATCTTCTCCTGAGGGCACGAGGATTCTGAGTGACTGAACGCGCTGGTGGTCATCCAGGATTCAGAGAACTGTAGTTACATACATAACTCTCGTTATATTTCATCCTTCCTGACCACCAGAGGCTGTGCTTCAAGCACTGGATGACCTATACCAACTGACTTTCGTATGTCGGCAGCACCAACCACGTACTGTAGGCTTTCAAGGCCCGCACAGGGCATAACAGCCACGACATATCGTTCCTTTCATCCGCAGAGAGCAGCTGCCACCTATTCTCATACTGCACCCGGGTAGATGGCGCACTGGCGTGCAGGATCGTAGTACGGACCGCATCCATGCATTCGTTCAGCAGCGGTTCAGGCCCTGCAGAGGCCAGACCAACAGCTGAAGGCGGCGAGGGTCGGGATGCCAGACCTGACCCCCTGTCGTCCCTGTCCGGGAGGCGCCACGGTGGGCTGCGACAGAGCCTGTGCAGCAGAGGGAACCACGTCCTCCCAGACCAGAAAGGGGCCACCAGAAACAGCCTGTAGCCTTGGTGAAGGACCATCTGAAGTCATTACATTCTTGCTATGTCATTACACAATCTAACAATAGTGTTGTTCCTAATTATTTGGCGCGTTTGGGTCGAAATATGAATGAAACCAGTCAGACTCTCCTCTCATGTTCCCTTTAAAAGCCAGGTGTGCTGAGGGACAGGAGATCTTTGGAGGACCCTCTGACTCCCCCGTCCGTTATGTGACCCCTGGGCTCTATTTTATAGAACAATCTCGAGGATATATACTAAAATGTAGGAACCAAAAATAATCTGATTTCTTAAATAATGCACTCACACCTGCAGACAAAGTTCCCTTTAAAAATCACAGTCCAACTGGAAATGTGGTCCAACAGCCTCACGCTCTCCACACACCCAAACATATCTATAAATGATCAATGCAAAGCAACTGGTGAGTGTTGATGCATAGTCGTCTGATCAATACTCATTCATGGTAAAACATGACAACAAGCGAGAGGAAAATCTTCTTTTTTTTTCTAAGAACATGCGGGGGGGGGATGAGGGGCGTAGAAACCTCAGGTTTGACTCAGGTTAGGTTTAGGTTAAGGTTGGGAAAAGATCATGTTTTTAGTTTTAATGTTCCAGTCAAACAAATTAAATACGCTGTCAGTCAATATTTTAATGATTTGTTCTGTTTCAGCATTATTACAGAGGCCATATCGATTAATAACACTTCCTCATCATGTAAGGAGAAAGCTAATAATTAGTCTGCATCATGTTTCTTTGTTACAAATGATTCACACAGACATGTAATAGGAGACAGAGATCGTTTCACGCGTCCGTTAAATGTGTGGATGTTGTTACGGTGCACTAAGTAGATGAGTTTCTGTTCTGTTCCGTGATGTTTTCACGTTTGTCACTTGTTGACAACTATTAGCAACATTTTAATAATCGGTTAACTCCAAGTCCACGCAAAGCTGCAAATTGCTTAGTCCTGTGGCAATGAGAGGGATGGATTTGGTTGATACCTAATATTAGGTGTTATTCTGAACAAACCACCAAAATCAGCCCAACAACGCCACCTTGGGAATTCCACCCAAGGAATTAATAAGGAATGACCCAACAAAGAAGACAACAACCAATGATAACACAAAAATAACAACTAATATATGGCAGGCAGCTACCCAAATGAAACTTCTGAAAACTGACAATGTAAGCTGCCAAAAGAAATTAAACCACAGGCTAACCAAACTTTACAAACCAAATATTAATTTAAAGGAATTGAATTTCACTTATCTTAATCAGTAATGAAAAATGTAATTAAATGTAAGGTAACAGATGCAAAAATCACACCTATCTAAAGAAAGCAATCAGATCAGATTCACAAAATAAACACAGACAATATATCCAGAACTCAATATATAATAATCAAACAAACCCAAACAAAAGAACATAAATCAAACTGCAATTTGATCAAGAAAATCCGACTAAACAGTAGCACAAAAGCAAATAATATTGGGCGCCCACTTAGAGTGGTCCAAATACAAAACAGAAGAATAAGAAATGAAAGGAAAACCTAAATAATCAAGTGGACCCCAGCATTCCCTCAGTCCACAACTACAATCGGCCTGCTCACAGCCGAGAAGGTATATTGATGCGCGGTAGCATCCAGCTAACACCACGGGCTCAGGCTCAGCGAAGCTAAAGCTAAGCTAAAGCTAAGCTAAGCGTCTGCACACACAGACCGGGACCGGCCGCAGTACATCTGCACGCCGTCAGACAAGGAGACCACCAGACAAAAGCCTACAACACGCGAGACACTACTTTAACAATTTCTTTAACTAATTTTGAGCAGCACATACAATGCAGCTACCGCTGCTTTACCTGCATCGGTGAGAAGACACCGGACATGAACGAGGCGAACCGGAAGTGCGTGTGTGTCCGTGTGTATGTGTGTCCGTGTGTATGTGTGTCGTCACCCTAGCAACTCTTCCTGCTTTATATGACGTCAAGCAGTTCCAAGACTTTAACATTTAAATGCCAAAGCAGCCTTTTAAGTGATGTTTTTACGCTGGAGAAGCTGAAATCTTCATTGTTATCAAAATAGAAAATAATGTCGAACTATCAGGCAATAACATCAATCCAAATGGACCATCCACCCAGGGGCCAGTTCCAGGCTACGACTGCCCTTAATTTTATCCACCTGCAGCTGGTGGAGCTGAACAAAGACTGTAGAGAGACGGCCAAGAGTGGTCTGGCCAGCCGGCAATTTTTCACGGAGCTTCAAGATAAACTGGAGAAGATTCTCCATGAAGTAAGTGTTTCTCATTATTTTATTTTATTTTTACTCAGCTACTTCATCATTTCACCTATTTAAATGCAATGTGTCTTCATTTAAAAAAAATAACTGTTTATGTTTCAGATGGACCTAACCTAATTTTTGCATACTTCATATAAAACACTACATTTATGTTCATGCAATATTTTTGTTTTGCTGGGCAATCTTTGTTCATAGCCTCTCTATGTCCATCTAGTGGTTCTGCTTATTATTGTAGTCACTTTAGTGATGTTTCTGTGTTTACTGTGGTAATTGTTGTAAGTTGAATTGTCGATTGTTTTTTGTTTCTTTTGTGTTTTCATGTTTATTTGTTATGTTATGTTAGAACCCCCTTGAAAACGAGATGATTCATCTCAAGGGGTTTATCCTTCTTAATAATAAAATTTATCCACATGGTAATCGCATGAAAACATTGATTGGACTGGGTAGGAATTTGAACAAAGTTTCATTTTACTTTTGATATTTTTTCACTCACACATTATCACCTTTTGGATTTTATTTATTTACGTGTCTTTCTTTCCTGTGTTTGATTTAGACCCGTTCGGCCTGCTGTCCTCCTTCAAAAGCACCAGTGATGAGTGACTTTGAGACACTCCAGTCCCTTGGCAGTGGCAGCTTTGGGTAAGTGACAAGAACAGACTGTTTAATTTGTGTTTCTCTGACTGTCAAAGCAGGACAGACACTGAAACCAGCTTGTGATGTTGCTCTAGAATATTTTATTCTAAAATGATTGATAAACATATATATTTAGTCATAGAGGCTGCTCACATTCCTTTTTCCCTCTCGTCCAGGTCTGTAAACCTTGTGGGCCACAAGAAGACAGGTCAGACTTTCGCTATGAAGACCATCAAGCGGGAGTCAGTGTCCGAGAGGGCACGGGACAGGTTGTTGTCGGAGCGTGACATCCTCACCTTCAACAACAACCCATTTGTTGTCTCGATGTTTTGCTCCTTTGAGACAACGACCGACTTCTGCATGGTGATGGAGAATGTAGGAGGTAAGGAGGTTGCTGTGGATTGGTCATACAGACACATACAAGTGCCATGTTTGTTTAATTAGCCATGTGTAGTGCACTCTAAGACTTTATGTATCAAGTACATGTTTTAACTTTACACATCTAACAGGCTCCAAGACGTTAACGTGATATCTGACCTGACACTGTCTGTTCTTATGTCTCCTTCTGACCTCGTAGGCGGGGATTGTGCTGCTCTTCTTCACCGCAATGGGCCTCTTCCTGTGGACTTGGCCCGCTTGTATGTGGCGGAGACTACCCTGGCTTTGGAGTACGTCCACAGCTACGGCATTGTGCACCGAGACCTCAAACCTGCCAAGTGAGTACTCAATCTGTCCCAGGCGTGAGATTAGAATTAAGCTTTATTGTTTGTGTTTTTGACACAAAAAACAGTGATTTTTCATTTTTAACGTCAGAGGACAGAGAAACTCAGAGTTAGGTAAATGTTGGACTTGGAAGTCGATGCAGTAATGATGTAATAACGCTCTGTTATAACTGTAGGTAGACGGGCCTAATTAAAGTTGCTAAGCTGTGATTGGATAATTGTTGCTCAGAGGAGGGGTTTAGCCAATGGTCATTTACAGTAAAGCTTTCACATTATATTGCTATCTTCTTTAACTTTAGGTAACTTTAAAGAGTTGTCATATAATCTAACATTTTTCTTCTGTCTTCCATTTCAGTATGCTGATCAGTTCCATGGGCCACATCAAGCTGGCTGATTTTGGCCTGGCAGTGATCGGCCCTATAAATATGACGGTGGACCTGAAAAAAGAAGAGCTCGGGAACATTGTCAGAGAGTTTGATGGTGTTCAGGTTAGTCTCGTTTCTTCTTCTCTCTGTTAATTTAATGTGTATTGTTGTACTTATTAATCGTGTTCTAATTCCTCTCCTCATTCATTTCTTCTGACAGACGGCAGGGACTCCACTGTACTTTGCCCCTGAAATCATCATGCAGACTGGCTTTGGTAAACCTGTCGACTGGTGGGCCTTGGGAATCGTCTTGTTTCAATTCCTGACGTGTGACTTCCCCTTCGATGGAAACTCAATCTCACAGGTTTTTGATGAGGTTGTCGAAGGTAAGACGCTTCAGTTCAAATCAGTAATGAATAAATCTGTCTGTATTTTAACTATGATGAAAATGTACATTCTCATACTTTATACAGGTCTTAAGGTAGAATTTAATTCTTGCTTCTTTTAGCATTGGGATCTTCATGTGTACTCTATAGGTTTATGGTGTTTTATTCAAAAATTCTGCCATTCAGTCCTTTTGCTGATGTTGGTAACACATTTCTTGATCTGACTGTTGATATCTGCTTCTTTTCCAGGTGACATCACTTGGCCACCAGAGTTCAATGCCCTGCCAGCTGTTGCCCGGGACATAATTGACGATCTCCTGTATAAGGATCCTTTGTACCGCCTGGGCACAGGTTAGTGACAGCTCTACTAATGGTGGACAGAGGATTAAAGCACTATGACACATAAACTGCATATACTGTAGAGAGATTTGGTCAGGTGTAGCTTTTAGGACAGCCCATGATTTATAGATGTACAAACTACATTTATGATTATATGACTGTCTTACTGTTTTTCCAGGGGGAGCCAGTGAGGTGAAGGCACATCGGTTCTTCAAAGATCTGGACTGGAAAGACCTCTATAATACCGGTAAGCCTCAACAGACAGACAAACCCAGACTCATGTCTGACAGGAGCAGAATGTTTACCACTTTGCTAACAGGCTGTTAGAGTGTCTGTAATTTAAACATTGTTTGATTTTTAAGCACACAGTTAAATTTATGAACATAGTGCTCATAGACCAACTCTTGGGGTGTTTTTTTTCAGTGTTATTTGGTTGGAGATTTGATTTCTCAGAAATGTCTGGTGGGAATTTAATTTGGGATTAAGATAATAGCAGCCATTGTTTTCAGACTTTATACATAATGGATGTTGCTGTGTTCCCTACAGTCCAGTCCGATGAAGCCTCTGCGGTTCACATGACGTACGACGTCCCCCGTCATGAGGAGTCTCCTACTGATGAGCCTCCTGCTAATGTCTGCATCACCAAAGACAACCCCTGTCCTGATGTTTCCCCTGCTGAGGTTGAATCACCTGTGGAGCTCCTGGACTTCTGCGCTGTCGCCTTCCGCTTCAAGGAGGTAATTTTTTTTCTCCAACTCCTCAACCTGCACTAATGTTTGACATTGTCTAAAAGTATTTTGCACTATTGAATATATACAGTTCCAGCCAAACATTTGGACACATCTTCCCATTCACTTGAATATGTATTATGTATATACTTGTATATCTAATCTAAATGATAGAAACTGATGTGAATTCTTAGAAAAAGTACTCCTGGATGATCATCAACTACATAATGTGTAACTTTTACCCATGTCACCTCAAACTACAGGCGTACAGCAGCCCCGAGCACCTGTCCCTCGCCAACCTGCTGTCAGTCAAGCCAGGACACAGTAAGGTGGAGGAGGAAGAGAAGGAACAGCTGGGGCAGGAGTTTGAGCTGGAGGGCAGTGAACGCTATGAGGAGGAGGACTCTAAAGGCCTTCATCATAGGGAAGACCAGCAGCTGCTACCCCCAAACCAGTCCTCTGACTCCAGTGATGAGGATGAGTCGAGTCACCACGGAAACTCCTCTCATGATGGTTCCTCTAATGATGAGTTGGAGGATAAACAGAAGGAAAGGAAAAGTTGGAGCAGGAGTTTGAGCTGGAAGGCAGTGAGTGCTATGAGGTGGAGGACTCTAAAGGCCTTCATCATGAGGAAGACCAACAGCTGTCACCCCCAAAGCACCAAAATGTTTCATAATAAAATATAAAAATGAAAAATAGTGGTCTTTTGCTGTTTTGTTTGTTTAACATGCAAATGAAAATGAGTGTCTTATAATGATTGTGTGATGATTATGATGATGTACATATTTTTAAAGGAACTACAAATTTAGCAGTCAAACTGTGTGAATCATATTATCTCACTGTAACCTCCATCAAACCGTCCCCAGACCTCCCCTTAGTTCCTCCCACCTACCTGACTGCACCTGCAGCAGTCTGACCTCCTATCAGCTCCATTATTGGATCTATTACAATAGCTGTGTTGAACACATAGCCGTCTGAGGAGGAACGATTCTCTGGTTTCTTTCACTGAGGTGATTTTCTGTGGCTCAGAACTACTGATGTTCCCAATCTATAAAGATTGAAAAAAGATACTAACCACATGTAAATACACTTTCTTGATAAAGATGGAATTTCCCTTCAGAAAGTAACTTCATTTTTTTATTTAAAATTAACTGAAAAAAAATACATGAAAATAAAATCAGCAAGTAACATCAAATAGCTGCTTTTACTTTGTGAACTGTGTTGAGTTCAACCAAAGATGTTTCATAGGACGCGGGAAATAACAGAAAACTTACTCAAAGTATTGATATACTACGTAGCAGATTTAAAAAGACACAAAAAACAATTCAAAAACCTTTTGCAATCCAGAAACAGGTCATTTTAATCACATGAGACTTCATTCTATTTTTATTGCCATGTGCATCATGAAGATTAAAATATGACTCGTTGATGATTAGAACTCAATTGCCAAAATAATGACCTCTATCGTGTGTGTCATTCTATGATTAGATTCTTATTACAGATGCAGTATTGGGTATTAAGAATCTTATGTCATGGCTGGTTGAAGAAAGTTTAACACTTAATTTGTTAACAGTGCATTATATGTTTTTTCTTCAATGACCAGAGGTTAAAAACAACATGACAAGACTACAACATAGAATAGATGAGACTAGAAGAAATGAATAAATACATTTAAAAAGAAAAAAACAACTAAAGTGTGTGACCATTATAACTCACAGACATGTAAGAGCGAGTGCCCACAAAGGAGTTGGCCATGGAGTCTATAAGCTGTCCACTTACTCCAAAGTCACACAGCTTGATCTCACAGCAGGAATTCACTGTTGGACGGCTTGACATCTGAAAGAGGGTCATGCAGTATTGAGGAGAGCATTGTGGACAAGTGTTCAACAGGGAACAGTAAGCCCAGCTTCAGCGCACGTTGAGCCGACTGTCCCATTCTTGTGTGCTTTAACACTTTAAACGTTGGTATGTATGTGCAATACTGAGCACAACAAAGATCTAGTTCATGCATCTTTGACAGGAATTACTGTGAGGTGGCTCAACACTCAAATAGTGTTAAAATATAGCAATACCTTAAGACTTTAAAGATCATCTGAACTATAAAAACGTCATTATATTTATAGTATCCTTTAATGACCTAGAAAAACAAATATTGCATATCAGTCCAGTAAGAAATCACAAGATTTGGTAGTGAAAAAGAAATGATCTACAACTGCACGTATCAGTGATAACACAAAACAAATAGAGCTGTAGTGAGACGACTGGAGCATGAAACTGGTAGGAGAGGTGTTGGAGCTACTCACAGCGATGCTGACTTTGCCAAGGATCTTCTCTGGGATCTTCCCTGCCTTCTTCAGCGACTGGTCCAGGGAGCCACCGTCCTACAGCCAGCAGGGATGGAAAACATGGAGAGCAGAACAATATGATCTATGAAATTCAAGGCATCCAAACAAAATTGGTTTGTGTCAATAAAAGTGAGGTTGTACGTGGAAGAGAAAACATTTTCAATCATCTCTAAAGTAGCACTCAAAGTTAATGCTGTGCAAATACACTGGTAATCATAAAATATTAAGGAGAAGTACCACATGCTCCATGCAGATGTTGATTTCTCCATCGCTTTCTCTGTTATGGAGAAAGCTCCATAAAAGCCCACAATGTAGTAGGAGTTACACTCATGAAGCAGCTGCAGCTCCATAATGATCTGGTTCCTAATGGCTGGTTTGATCTCCACGTGGATCAGCAGGAAAACAAAAGACTTCAGGTTTGATTTTATCGTCTCATGTCTCACAGTACATGAATGATAAGAGAGTCAGTCTTCTTTTGTGCAAACACACTGCTGTCCAAGTAACCAATATTCTGTTTTTCAAAACACTAAATTTGACACCACACTCTGAAAACAGACGAAGCCTGCAAAATATCAATTCCTGTTTGACCAGGCACTGCAACACAAATGTTTTTAAAGTTCTTTTTGGGGGCATTTCTGCCTTTTATGATAGTGACAGCTGAAGAGTTGACAGGAAATGCAGGAGAGAGAGAGTGTGTTGGGGGGGGGACATGCTGAAAATGGCTAAGGGCGGAATCGAACCCACGGAAACCCCTAGAGGTCTATAGCTTCAGTTTATGGGGCACATGCTCTAAGCACGGCTCTATCTGCACCCCAAAAGTAGCATTTTGTGTTATATTTGTGAAAAGCACTTGTAATATATGTTGTATTGAGCTATTTCAACTGTTCTTGTGTGATTTGGTTATTGCAAACAGATGATTAATAGTCTACATATTTTGCCAGTGAACCGAATATACAATGGGGATCAAATAATTTTTCCTCAACTCTAAATATTATAGTTTAATGTATCACAAAGAAAGCTACATTTCATTTATCTTCACGTTGCAAATGTTTGTCTGCAGGAAAAGACAACAGCATTTCAAGTGAAGGCTAATTAATGCTTTTGCAATCAAGGGTGTTTATCTCAGGATACAGCAAACAAGCACCAATCTCTTTGTGTTCAAACAGGATATGGTGAATGGGTTCTAAACCATGAAGAATCAGCACCACAAATTATAGTTTGATTTCCCTAAATCTAAGCCCCGCCTTCTTCTGAAACGAGATTTTAAACATTTCTGTGAGCAAGCCTTTCTCCATGATTTAGTGCTCTATGACTAGAAAATAATTTCTCTAATTGATGACGTACAGCTGGCTTGGAAATATTTTTATGTTGCTTTTTTGAGTTTTATTGATAAACATGCACCATTAAAAAAATTCCAGGTTAAAAAGGAGAAACAATCCCTGGTTTTCACCTGAGATCTTAGAGAAAGAGATGTTGCTTGGGCCAGAGCAAGAAAAACTCAGCTGAGGCAGATTGGCTCAGTAGTGAATCTGGTCTCCAAGCTCAAGTTGAAACTGGGTTTCTACTACAGGACTAAATCCTGCTTTTCTTTTAGAGCATGAAAGTATCTTGTATTGTGCACCTTCTTGCCTCTGCTGGATTATGGAGATGTGTTATACATGGGTGCCTCTGCTCACTGTTTGCGGTCTCTGGACACTGTTTATAATTGTGCCTTGAGATATGTCACTGGATGTGGACGTCTTATGCATCATTGCACTTTATATGCTGCAGCTGACTGGCCGTCCTTATATGTACGCAGACGTACGACGTCCATTTTGAAACACAGTATTTCATCCCTTGTCGTATCATCCTTATATGCACAATACAGACCAGAACACTGTTAGAACTCCATTAAGCTTCTTCTGTTTCTGGGTCCTGCTATTGTCCATGCTGGCTCACTGTCACACTGTCATGGCTAACTGAGACATTTGAAAAGACCAGAGCCATTATCAATGTTGTTAGTAACTCCTGTGCTTTTTCTGCTATGAGCAGTCAGGAGGTCTGCTGCTCAGGAGGCCTAATGTGTGGAGCTTAGCAGAGAATCACATGAGGTCATTACTTTGTCGATGATGATAGAGATCTACCTGGAGAGGGGGTATAATTAGCCAAAATATGAAACACTTGTGGCAATGAACCAACCAAATATTCATGGTCTGTGACATTATTTTATCTCTATATATTTAGCTCTTACTTAAAGAATAACAGACGGACAGATGGTGTAAAGTTGCAGCCCAAGGACTCCTAATTTGTTGGTTTTGTAAAGTCCAACTGACACCTTGAACAGACGAAAGTAGTGGCAGAAAAAAGACACCTTCTGACCTTGTGAGAACCCGTACAGGCCTCGTCCTCCAATCTTAAACATCATAACTATGGCAGCCCCAAGCAGACACACCCATCCTGTTACACCACATGTGGAGCAAAGTAATCTGCCTCTTCGTATTCAGTCCTTCCTTTTCACTGGTCTGCAAATGTTCAGCAAATCATCCGTCCATCTTTTGGTTCCTTAAGTCAGCTGCAGAACAATAATCAGGGAATCAAAAAATATCAAACATTTTTATTGTCATATTTGGCCTGTTAGTCATTTATAACGGTCTAACATGGCACTTTTGAAAGTACTGTACCTCTGTAATACTGACAAGTTCAGATCCCTTCTTGTTTCCTCTTACAACAAATTATAAGTGAGACATAAAGAACATTTATTCATCTTTAATAAGTGGAAACACTGCAGGTGAAATGATGAAGAGGGCGCTTTAGGACACATCTGCATTTGTTCATTCCTTGCTGGACTATTGTTATTCCCTATTATCAGGCTGTCCCAACAAGTCTCTAAAGACTCTCCAGCTGATCCAGAATGCTGCTGCAGGTGTTCTGACCAGAACAAGTATCAGAGATCATATCTCTCCTGTATCAGCCTCTCTGCATTGGCTCCCTGTAAGATCCAGAAGATAATTTAAAATCCTTCTCATGTACAAAGCCCTTAATGGTCAGGCACCAACATACCTTCAGGAGCTCATAGGACCCTACTACCCATCTAGAACATCACGCTCCCTGGATGCAGGGTTACTTGTGATCCCTATAGAGTCTCCAAAAGTACAATGGGAGCCAGAGTCTTCAGTTATCAGGCTCCTCTCCTGTGGAACCATCTTCCAGTCTGGGTTCAGGAGGCAGACACCTTCTCTACATTTAAGAGGAGGCTTAAAACTTTCCTTATTGATAAAGCTTAGAATTAAGGCTGGCTTAGGCTAGTCTTTAGCTATGCTGCTATAGGCCTAGACTGCTGGGGAACTTCCCATGATGCACTGAACACCTCCTTCCTCCTCTCCCCCTTCTTCTTTACCAGGGTTGGGAGGGTTACTTTAAAAATGTATCCCGATACTATTACAAATTACTTCTAAACAAATGTATTCAGTAACTTAAACCAACTAGCACATTATTAAAGTAATGTAATTTGATTATTTTCCACTACTTTTGGATCACCTCAGTACCAAATATGCAAATAAATACATGAGAAAAGAAATGTCAGTAACATGGCTTTTATTTGAGAATATTCCAACAACAGAACAATAAAACATTGGAAGAGAAATGATTTTAAGTATCAAAAATATGTTCTCTGCTCTGCATTGTATCAGGAAAACATGGTTTTCAATTAGCTCATTTAGGCAGTAACCTGATAAACCTACAAAGAAAGAGCACAGCACATTACCTCATAGAACAGAGGAAGAGGAACCACTGTAACTTTTTTCTTTTACAAATGAGGAGTCCACCGACCAAATTTTCAAAAAGAAATAAAAACAAAACCACACATTGAATTTTGGTACAAGATTCTAAATTACAGTGCAAACCAACAATTTCAGATGACAGAGCTCAGCCAGTCAAAAGGAACATTTGCTGCCCTCACAAATACAGTTTAGTGTGTAACCACCATTAGGGAGAAACCCCAAGACGGGATGTACAGGTGCATCTCAATAAATTAGAATATCGTGGAAAAGTTCATTTATTTCAGTAATTCCATTCTAAAAGTGAAACTCATATATTTTATAGATTCATTACGCACAGAGTGAAATATTTCAAGCCTTTATTTCTTTTAATTTGGATGATTATGGCTTACAGCTAATGAAAACCCCAAATTCAGTATCTCCGAAAATTAGAATATTGTGAATAAGTGTTTGTGCATATTCTAGTGACATTTATTAAGATTTTTTTATTTATGGATATTAATCATTAAATGCTGTTACTATTATATAATTTATGGGTAATAGAAATTCTAATAAAAAACTGTGTAATTAGATATTTTACAGACAAAGAGTCACAGGAATTTACACTGTATCACAAGCTACAGCACACATGTCATTGTGCAAAATGTGAATGTTTTAATGTGAACAAAATGTTATGTCTGAAAGGTGTATATGTTTCATTTCTTCCAGAGCAGGACCCTAACCCAGACCACAACTGGACCTCACCCAGGCCAAGGCAGGACTCTCACATATAACTCAACTTCTGTTTGTTTGCACTCTTTACCTAGGATTGTATATATATATAGTGTATTGAATGTATATTGTGAGATTGTATATAGGAGTGTATATACTTACATTCTATTTTTATTCTTACACTCTATTTTTATTCTGGTCTATTTGGTTTATGTCTATTTTTGCTTGCACAGTGCAGGAGTTGTTGCAATCGCATTTCACTGCTGATTTACTTATTTAATGTACTTGTACATTCATGCATGTGACAAATAAAACGTCTTGAAGTCTTGAAGTCATATAATTGCTGCTGTAATTTGATTCTTTTAATAAGCCATGTAACTTGCTATGATCCCAGGTTTTGAATAGGTGTGATACTGGTGTGTGGCCACAGCGTGCACATCTGATGTTGCTCACAGTGGTCCTCAGTGTGCTCAGGGAACATGTGTGTCTGCCCAGACACATGAAAAATTAGAGGGAACATTGGCTACAACTGTCCTCATGTCAAGCCACTCCTGAACCAGAGACAACGTCAGAAGCGTCTTACCTGGGCTAAGGAGAAAAAGAACTGGACTGTTGCTCAGTGGTCCAAAGTCCTCTTTTCAGATGAAAGTCCATTTTGCATTTCATTTGGAAATCAAGGTCCCAGAGTCTGGAGGAAGAGTGGAGAGGCACAGAATCCAAGTTGCTTGAAGTCCAGTGTGAAGTTTTCACAGTCAATGATGATTTGGGTGCCATGTCATCTGCTGGTGTTTGTCCATTGTGTTTTCTCAAGTCCAAAGTCAACGCAGCCGTCTATCAGGACATTTTAGAGCACTTCATGCTTCCTTCTGCTGACAAGCTTTATGGAGATGCTGATTTCATTTTCCAGCAGGACTTGGCACCTGCCCACACTGCCAAATGTACCAATACCTGGTTTAATGGCCATGGTATTACTGTGCTTGATTGGCCAGCAAACTTCAAGAGGAAGAAGAGAGACGCCAGACCCAACAATGCAGATGAGCTGAAGGCCGCTATCAAAGCAACCTTGGCTTCCACAGCACCTCAGCAGTGCCACAGGCTGATCGCATCCATGCCACGCCGCATTGATGCAGTAATTCATGCCAAAGGACCCCCGACCAAGTATTGAGTGATATACATGAACATACTTTTCAGAAGGCCGACATTTCTGTTTTAAAAATCCTTTTTTTTATTGGTCTCATGTAATATTCTAATTTTGAGACCCTAAATTTTGGGTTTTCATTAGCTTTGAGCCATGATCATCAAAATTAAAAGAAATAAAGGCTTGAAATATTTCACTCTGTGAATAATGAATAATGAATCTATATAATATATGAGTTTCACTTTTAGAATGGAATTATTGAAATAAATGAACTTTTCCACGATATTCTAATTTATTGAAATGCACCTGTATATGCACCCCAACTGTAGGCCTGCATTCAGTCAAAACTTAGCTTTGGGCAATATTTTCTGTTGTTACGAAGGAGGAGGACTTGCTCCATGTGTTCATCAGACATTCTGCCACCAGATGAGGTGAGTACATTTCCTCCATCACTGAACAGAAGTTCAACTGGAGCACTGGAAGGAAATGTAGTATAGTACTTCATGAAGAGCTGCTTAATCAAGGGAAATGCATGCAGGGAATCTATGCTCTGCACAGTATTATCGAGGAACCGCCGAACCTCTTCCTCCCCTGTGCCTTTATCAGCCCTCTTTGTTTTTCCAAACACAAGAAAATCCTCATGTGATCCCTCAGCCTCAGAGCTATTGTTCTATTTTGTTATGTGTGAATGTGTTTTTAGATTAATAGCAGTTAATCATGCACATTGAACTTAAATGTACTTTTTTACATATGCTCGTAACACTTCATACTCAAACTTCACATAAACTGCCATT
Organism: Chaunax sp. Z400; assembly: GCA_037577475.1. Classification (NCBI taxonomy): domain Eukaryota; kingdom Metazoa; phylum Chordata; class Actinopteri; order Lophiiformes; family Chaunacidae; genus Chaunax; species Chaunax sp. Z400. The sequence continues at coordinate 4,792,971 of CM075191.1, read as the reverse complement.
GAACTTGTCATGAACACACAAATCAGCCCAAACACACCATCTCAAGGCCTATTATCAAATAAACCTGCCTTATTCCTATTAGTCTGTCTTACTTTCACTTGATTCGGTTCCATAAAGCAAGTTCAACATAGTTTAAGCTCAGTTACAATGGTTGTTGTTTAGGAGTTCCTGTAACACTGATCGAAAGGCAAAGAGATGATTTTGCTATCGCCTCGCTGATAACTTCTACAATAACATATACGGTCACTGTGAATACTATACGGATCAGTTTAAGAGAAATGTACAAATGGATGGAGTAATATCAATAATACACTTTAATAGTAGGAGCCTCAGTGCAAACCATTCAAAGCTTAAACACTGTCTAAGACAAGTGTTGAACAGGTTCACAGTAATTGCAATATCAGAGACTTGGGTCAGTGAGGAGCAAAGAGACTCAGTCGAGATTGAGGGATATGAAACGTATTACACAAACGGGACTAAATCAAGATTCAATGTAGAGTACCAGTCAATATCCATCAATCATACGGCCAACCAGAATAACTACACACAGTGCTACACTCATCGATAATATCTTCACCAACGTTATTGACAGGAAAATAATTAGTGGATTAATCATAAACGACACAAGTGACCATCTGCCAGTCTTTGCAACCATACAGAGCCATATTAAGACCAAGAAAGACATCACAAGATTCAAAATAACTAGACACAAAACACTAGATGCTATAAATTCTTTTAAAGAAGACCTACTCAAACAAAACTGGAACAAAGTCTATGTAGAAGATGTAAATGAAGCCTATGACACATTTCTGACCATGACAACAGCATTATATGAAAAACATTGTCCTCTAGTAGAGAAAGTAGTAAAACAAAAATATGCTGATAAACCATGGCTAACCAAGGGAATATTAAATGCATGCAAGAAGAAAAACTCATTGTACAAAGAATTTATAAAGAAAAGGACAACAGAAGCCGATCAAAAATATAAGACATACAAAAACAAATTAACAAGAATAATGAGAAGTTGCAAAAAGGATTACTACGTGAAATTAATAGATGACAACAAAAACGATATTAAAAACACATGGTATATATTAAATACCATTATTAAAAAGGGAAGTGGGAAAGCAGGTTACCCTAACCATTTCCTGTCAAATGACAACACAACTATAGACGACATGGCCCGGGTTGCCGATGAATTTAACAACTATTTTGTCAGTGTTGGTCCTGGTTTGGCTGAAGGGATTGCTAAGACTGGCAGCAGAGATGATGTGGAAAGCAGGGATAAACATGTCAAAGAAACAATATTTTTAAGAGGAACAGATGAAAAAGAAATTATTGACATAGTTAAAAACTTCAAGAACAAGAAGTCGATAGACTGTAATGGAATAGACATGTGTATGGTTAAAAATATCATTGAATGCATAGCAAAACCTCTGACTCACATCTGTAATCAGTCCCTACAAACTGGTGTATTTCCAAATAAAATTAAAACTGCTAAAGTCATACCAATATACAAATCCGGAGACAAATACATTCTCTCAAACTACAGACCTGTTTCCCTGCTTCCACAGTTCTCAAAAATACTCCAAAAAATATTCTTTATAAGACTAGATGACTTCATCACAAAGCACAATGTACTATATGATCAGCAATATGGTTTCAGAGCAAATAGGACAACTTCATATGCACTTATTGATTTCATTGAAAAAATAACAACGGCAATAGAAAATAAAGAATACGCAGTTGGGGTTTTCCAAGATCTTAAGAAAGCATTTGACATGGTAGACCATAATTTACTATTAATAAAACTACAAAGATATGGTATTAGAGGAACAACACTCTCCTGGTTAACCAACTACCTGCAGAATAGAACTCAATATGTGGAAATAAAAAAACTTCAACTCTCAACCACTGAAGGTTACCTGTGTGCCATTTTATTTGACTTTATAATCCAGTAATTTAAAATAAAAAATAAAGTTTAGACAACATAAACGTGACTAATACACTGAATAGATTATATGATGATAAATGAAAACATATAGACCTATATATGTTTATTTATATTCGTATGTGACATCAAACCTGTAAGACATACAGTAAGTCTCACTCAAGTCTTCCCTGATAGAATGAGCTATTTTTATATTAACAGTACAACTGCCGAAAATTATACTGACCACAAATGTAGTGTCTAGTATATATATATATACAGTACCAGTCAATAGTTTGGACACAGTTACCCATCCACTTGAATGGGAAACTGTGTCCAAATTTTTGACTGGTAGTGTATATATATAAAAAGAAAAAAATACGAGAGTTACGTATGTAACTATGGTTTTATTAATCCTGGATGATCCAGCCTGACCAACAAAGTCACCTGTGACCCCTGATGACCCCGGACAGGGTATATCTTCTGGTGTCGTCAGAGGATCTGTTCCTGCAGAATCTTCTCCTGAGGGCACGAGGATTCTGAGTGACTGAACGCGCTGGTGGTCATCCAGGATTCAGAGAACTGTAGTTACATACATAACTCTCGTTATATTTCATCCTTCCTGACCACCAGAGGCTGTGCTTCAAGCACTGGATGACCTATACCAACTGACTTTCGTATGTCGGCAGCACCAACCACGTACTGTAGGCTTTCAAGGCCCGCACAGGGCATAACAGCCACGACATATCGTTCCTTTCATCCGCAGAGAGCAGCTGCCACCTATTCTCATACTGCACCCGGGTAGATGGCGCACTGGCGTGCAGGATCGTAGTACGGACCGCATCCATGCATTCGTTCAGCAGCGGTTCAGGCCCTGCAGAGGCCAGACCAACAGCTGAAGGCGGCGAGGGTCGGGATGCCAGACCTGACCCCCTGTCGTCCCTGTCCGGGAGGCGCCACGGTGGGCTGCGACAGAGCCTGTGCAGCAGAGGGAACCACGTCCTCCCAGACCAGAAAGGGGCCACCAGAAACAGCCTGTAGCCTTGGTGAAGGACCATCTGAAGTCATTACATTCTTGCTATGTCATTACACAATCTAACAATAGTGTTGTTCCTAATTATTTGGCGCGTTTGGGTCGAAATATGAATGAAACCAGTCAGACTCTCCTCTCATGTTCCCTTTAAAAGCCAGGTGTGCTGAGGGACAGGAGATCTTTGGAGGACCCTCTGACTCCCCCGTCCGTTATGTGACCCCTGGGCTCTATTTTATAGAACAATCTCGAGGATATATACTAAAATGTAGGAACCAAAAATAATCTGATTTCTTAAATAATGCACTCACACCTGCAGACAAAGTTCCCTTTAAAAATCACAGTCCAACTGGAAATGTGGTCCAACAGCCTCACGCTCTCCACACACCCAAACATATCTATAAATGATCAATGCAAAGCAACTGGTGAGTGTTGATGCATAGTCGTCTGATCAATACTCATTCATGGTAAAACATGACAACAAGCGAGAGGAAAATCTTCTTTTTTTTTCTAAGAACATGCAGGGGGGGGGATGAGGGGCGTAGAAACCTCAGGTTTGACTCAGGTTAGGTTTAGGTTAAGGTTGGGAAAAGATCATGTTTTTAGTTTTAATGTTCCAGTCAAACAAATTAAATACGCTGTCAGTCAATATTTTAATGATTTGTTCTGTTTCAGCATTATTACAGAGGCCATATCGATTAATAACACTTCCTCATCATGTAAGGAGAAAGCTAATAATTAGTCTGCATCATGTTTCTTTGTTACAAATGATTCACACAGACATGTAATAGGAGACAGAGATCGTTTCACGCGTCCGTTAAATGTGTGGATGTTGTTACGGTGCACTAAGTAGATGAGTTTCTGTTCTGTTCCGTGATGTTTTCACGTTTGTCACTTGTTGACAACTATTAGCAACATTTTAATAATCGGTTAACTCCAAGTCCACGCAAAGCTGCAAATTGCTTAGTCCTGTGGCAATGAGAGGGGTGGATTTGGTTGATACCTAATATTAGGTGTTATTCTGAACAAACCACCAAAATCAGCCCAACAACGCCACCTTGGGAATTCCACCCAAGGAATTAATAAGGAATGACCCAACAAAGAAGACAACAACCAATGATAACACAAAAATAACAACTAATATATGGCAGGCAGCTACCCAAATGAAACTTCTGAAAACTGACAATGTAAGCTGCCAAAAGAAATTAAACCACAGGCTAACCAAACTTTACAAACCAAATATTAATTTAAAGGAATTGAATTTCACTTATCTTAATCAGTAATGAAAAATGTAATTAAATGTAAGGTAACAGATGCAAAAATCACACCTATCTAAAGAAAGCAATCAGATCAGATTCACAAAATAAACACAGACAATATATCCAGAACTCAATATATAATAATCAAACAAACCCAAACAAAAGAACATAAATCAAACTGCAATTTGATCAAGAAAATCCGACTAAACAGTAGCACAAAAGCAAATAATATTGGGCGCCCACTTAGAGTGGTCCAAATACAAAACAGAAGAATAAGAAATGAAAGGAAAACCTAAATAATCAAGTGGACCCCAGCATTCCCTCAGTCCACAACTACAATCGGCCTGCTCACAGCCGAGAAGGTATATTGATGCGCGGTAGCATCCAGCTAACACCACGGGCTCAGGCTCAGCGAAGCTAAAGCTAAGCTAAAGCTAAGCTAAGCGTCTGCACACACAGACCGGGACCGGCCGCAGTACATCTGCACGCCGTCAGACAAGGAGACCACCAGACAAAAGCCTACAACACGCGAGAGACTACTTTAACAATTTCTTTAACTAATTTTGAGCAGCACATACAATGCAGCTACCGCTGCTTTACCTGCATCGGTGAGAAGACACCGGACATGAACGAGGCGAACCGGAAGTGCGTGTGTGTCCGTGTGTATGTGTGTCCGTGTGTATGTGTGTCGTCACCCTAGCAACTCTTCCTGCTTTATATGACGTCAAGCAGTTCCAAGACTTTAACATTTAAATGCCAAAGCAGCCTTTTAAGTGATGTTTTTACGCTGGAGAAGCTGAAATCTTCATTGTTATCAAAATAGAAAATAATGTCGAACTATCAGGCAATAACATCAATCCAAATGGACCATCCACCCAGGGGCCAGTTCCAGGCTACGACTGCCCTTAATTTTATCCACCTGCAGCTGGTGGAGCTGAACAAAGACTGTAGAGAGACGGCCAAGAGTGGTCTGGCCAGCCGGCAATTTTTCACGGAGCTTCAAGATAAACTGGAGAAGATTCTCCATGAAGTAAGTGTTTCTCATTATTTTATTTTATTTTTACTCAGCTACTTCATCATTTCACCTATTTAAATGCAATGTGTCTTCATTTAAAAAAAATAACTGTTTATGTTTCAGATGGACCTAACCTAATTTTTGCATACTTCATATAAAACACTACATTTATGTTCATGCAATATTTTTGTTTTGCTGGGCAATCTTTGTTCATAGCCTCTCTATGTCCATCTAGTGGTTCTGCTTATTATTGTAGTCACTTTAGTGATGTTTCTGTGTTTACTGTGGTAATTGTTGTAAGTTGAATTGTCGATTGTTTTTTGTTTCTTTTGTGTTTTCATGTTTATTTGTTATGTTATGTTAGAACCCCCTTGAAAACGAGATGATTCATCTCAAGGGGTTTATCCTTCTTAATAATAAAATTTATCCACATGGTAATCGCATGAAAACATTGATTGGACTGGGTAGGAATTTGAACAAAGTTTCATTTTACTTTTGATATTTTGTCACTCACACATTATCACCTTTTGGATTTTATTTATTTACGTGTCTTTCTTTCCTGTGTTTGATTTAGACCCGTTCGGCCTGCTGTCCTCCTTCAAAAGCACCAGTGATGAGTGACTTTGAGACACTCCAGTCCCTTGGCAGTGGCAGCTTTGGGTAAGTGAGAAGAACAGACTGTTTAATTTGTGTTTCTCTGACTGTCAAAGCAGGACAGACACTGAAACCAGCTTGTGATGTTGCTCTAGAATATTTTATTCTAAAATGATTGATAAACATATATATTTAGTCATAGAGGCTGCTCACATTCCTTTTTCCCTCTCGTCCAGGTCTGTAAACCTTGTGGGCCACAAGAAGACAGGTCAGACTTTCGCTATGAAGACCATCAAGCGGGAGTCAGTGTCCGAGAGGGCACGGGACAGGTTGTTGTCGGAGCGTGACATCCTCACCTTCAACAACAACCCATTTGTTGTCTCGATGTTTTGCTCCTTTGAGACAACGACCGACTTCTGCATGGTGATGGAGAATGTAGGAGGTAAGGAGGTTGCTGTGGATTGGTCATACAGACACATACAAGTGCCATGTTTGTTTAATTAGCCATGTGTAGTGCACTCTAAGACTTTATGTATCAAGTACATGTTTTAACTTTACACATCAAACAGGCTCCAAGACGTTAACGTGATATCTGACCTGACACTGTCTGTTCTTATGTCTCCTTCTGACCTCGTAGGCGGGGATTGTGCTGCTCTTCTTCACCGCAATGGGCCTCTTCCTGTGGACTTGGCCCGCTTGTATGTGGCGGAGACTACCCTGGCTTTGGAGTACGTCCACAGCTACGGCATTGTGCACCGAGACCTCAAACCTGCCAAGTGAGTACTCAATCTGTCCCAGGCGTGAGATTAGAATTAAGCTTTATTGTTTGTGTTTTTGACACAAAAAACAGTGATTTTTCATTTTTAACGTCAGAGGACAGAGAAACTCAGAGTTAGGTAAATGTTGGACTTGGAAGTCGATGCAGTAATGATGTAATAACGCTCTGTTATAACTGTAGGTAGACGGGCCTAATTAAAGTTGCTAAGCTGTGATTGGATAATTGTTGCTCAGAGGAGGGGTTTAGCCAATGGTCATTTACAGTAAAGCTTTCACATTATATTGCTATCTTCTTTAACTTTAGGTAACTTTAAAGAGTTGTCATATAATCTAACATTTTTCTTCTGTCTTCCATTTCAGTATGCTGATCAGTTCCATGGGCCACATCAAGCTGGCTGATTTTGGCCTGGCAGTGATCGGCCCTATAAATATGACGGTGGACCTGAAAAAAGAAGAGCTCGGGAACATTGTCAGAGAGTTTGATGGTGTTCAGGTTAGTCTCGTTTCTTCTTCTCTCTGTTAATTTAATGTGTATTGTTGTACTTATTAATCGTGTTCTAATTCCTCTCCTCATTCATTTCTTCTGACAGACGGCAGGGACTCCACTGTACTTTGCCCCTGAAATCATCATGCAGACTGGCTTTGGTAAACCTGTCGACTGGTGGGCCTTGGGAATCGTCTTGTTTCAATTCCTGACGTGTGACTTCCCCTTCGATGGAAACTCAATCTCACAGGTTTTTGATGAGGTTGTCGAAGGTAAGACGCTTCAGTTCAAATCAGTAATGAATAAATCTGTCTGTATTTTAACTATGATGAAAATGTACATTCTCATACTTTATACAGGTCTTAAGGTAGAATTTAATTCTTGCTTCTTTTAGCATTGGGATCTTCATGTGTACTCTATAGGTTTATGGTGTTTTATTCAAAAATTCTGCCATTCAGTCCTTTTGCTGATGTTGGTAACACATTTCTTGATCTGACTGTTGATATCTGCTTCTTTTCCAGGTGACATCACTTGGCCACCAGAGTTCAATGCCCTGCCAGCTGTTGCCCGGGACATAATTGACGATCTCCTGTATAAGGATCCTTTGTACCGCCTGGGCACAGGTTAGTGACAGCTCTACTAATGGTGGACAGAGGATTAAAGCACTATGACACATAAACTGCATATACTGTAGAGAGATTTGGTCAGGTGTAGCTTTTAGGACAGCCCATGATTTATAGATGTACAAACTACATTTATGATTATATGACTGTCTTACTGTTTTTCCAGGGGGAGCCAGTGAGGTGAAGGCACATCGGTTCTTCAAAGATCTGGACTGGAAAGACCTCTATAATACCGGTAAGCCTCAACAGACAGACAAACCCAGACTCATGTCTGACAGGAGCAGAATGTTTACCACTTTGCTAACAGGCTGTTAGAGTGTCTGTAATTTAAACATTGTTTGATTTTTAAGCACACAGTTAAATTTATGAACATAGTGCTCATAGACCAACTCTTGGGGTGTTTTTTTTCAGTGTTATTTGGTTGGAGATTTGATTTCTCAGAAATGTCTGGTGGGAATTTAATTTGGGATTAAGATAATAGCAGCCATTGTTTTCAGACTTTATACATAATGGATGTTGCTGTGTTCCCTACAGTCCAGTCCGATGAAGCCTCTGCGGTTCACATGACGTACGACGTCCCCCGTCATGAGGAGTCTCCTACTGATGAGCCTCCTGCTAATGTCTGCATCACCAAAGACAACCCCTGTCCTGATGTTTCCCCTGCTGAGGTTGAATCACCTGTGGAGCTCCTGGACTTCTGCGCTGTCGCCTTCCGCTTCAAGGAGGTAATTTTTTTTCTCCAACTCCTCAACCTGCACTAATGTTTGACATTGTCTAAAAGTATTTTGCACTATTGAATATATACAGTTCCAGCCAAACATTTGGACACATCTTCCCATTCACTTGAATATGTATTATGTATATACTTGTATATCTAATCTAAATGATAGAAACTGATGTGAATTCTTAGAAAAAGTACTCCTGGATGATCATCAACTACATAATGTGTAACTTTTACCCATGTCACCTCAAACTACAGGCGTACAGCAGCCCCGAGCACCTGTCCCTCGCCAACCTGCTGTCAGTCAAGCCAGGACACAGTAAGGTGGAGGAGGAAGAGAAGGAACAGCTGGGGCAGGAGTTTGAGCTGGAGGGCAGTGAACGCTATGAGGAGGAGGACTCTAAAGGCCTTCATCATAGGGAAGACCAGCAGCTGCTACCCCCAAACCAGTCCTCTGACTCCAGTGATGAGGATGAGTCGAGTCACCACGGAAACTCCTCTCATGATGGTTCCTCTAATGATGAGTTGGAGGATAAACAGAAGGAAAGGAAAAGTTGGAGCAGGAGTTTGAGCTGGAAGGCAGTGAGTGCTATGAGGTGGAGGACTCTAAAGGCCTTCATCATGAGGAAGACCAACAGCTGTCACCCCCAAAGCACCAAAATGTTTAATAATAAAATATAAAAATGAAAAATAGTGGTCTTTTGCTGTTTTGTTTGTTTAACATGCAAATGAAAATGAGTGTCTTATAATGATTGTGTGATGATTATGATGATGTACATATTTTTAAAGGAACTACAAATTTAGCAGTCAAACTGTGTGAATCATATTATCTCACTGTAACCTCCATCAAACCGTCCCCAGACCTCCCCTTAGTTCCTCCCACCTACCTGACTGCACCTGCAGCAGTCTGACCTCCTATCAGCTCCATTATTGGATCTATTACAATAGCTGTGTTGAACACATAGCCGTCTGAGGAGGAACGATTCTCTGGTTTCTTTCACTGAGGTGATTTTCTGTGGCTCAGAACTACTGATGTTCCCAATCTATAAAGATTGAAAAAAGATACTAACCACATGTAAATACACTTTCTTGATAAAGATGGAATTTCCCTTCAGAAAGTAACTTCATTTTTTTATTTAAAATTAACTGAAAAAAAATACATGAAAATAAAATCAGCAAGTAACATCAAATAGCTGCTTTTACTTTGTGAACTGTGTTGAGTTCAACCAAAGATGTTTCATAGGACGCGGGAAATAACAGAAAACTTACTCAAAGTATTGATATACTACGTAGCAGATTTAAAAAGACACAAAAAACAATTCAAAAACCTTTTGCAATCCAGAAACAGGTCATTTTAATCACATGAGACTTCATTCTATTTTTATTGCCATGTGCATCATGAAGATTAAAATATGACTCGTTGATGATTAGAACTCAATTGCCAAAATAATGACCTCTATCGTGTGTGTCATTCTATGATTAGATTCTTATTACAGATGCAGTATTGGGTATTTAGAATCTTATGTCATGGCTGGTTGAAGAAAGTTTAACACTTAATTTGTTAACAGTGCATTATATGTTTTTTCTTCAATGACCAGAGGTTAAAAACAACATGACAAGACTACAACATAGAATAGATGAGACTAGAAGAAATGAATAAATACATTTAAAAAGAAAAAACAACTAAAGTGTGTGACCATTTTAACTCACAGACATGTAAGAGCGAGTGCCCACAAAGGAGTTGGCCATGGAGTCTATAAGCTGTCCACTTACTCCAAAGTCACACAGCTTGATCTCACAGCAGGAATTCACTGTTGGACGGCTTGACATCTGAAAGAGGGTCATGCAGTATTGAGGAGAGCATTGTGGACAAGTGTTCAACAGGGAACAGTAAACCCAGCTTCAGCGCACGTTGAGCCGACTGTCCCATTCTTGTGTGCTTTAACACTTTAAACGTTGGTATGTATGTGCAATACTGAGCACAACAAAGATCTAGTTCATGCATCTTTGACAGGAATTACTGTGAGGTGGCTCAACACTCAAATAGTGTTAAAATATAGCAATACCTTAAGACTTTAAAGATCATCTGACCTTTAAAAACATCATTATATTTATAGTATCCTTTAATGACCTAGAAAGACAAATATTGCATATCAGTCCAGTAAGAAATCACAAGATTTGGTAGTGAAAAAGAAATGATCTACAACTGCACGTATCAGTGATAACACAAAACAAATAGAGCTGTAGTGAGACGACTGGAGCATGAAACTGGTAGGAGAGGTGTTGGAGCTACTCACAGCGATGCTGACTTTGCCAAGGATCTTCTCTGGGATCTTCCCTGCCTTCTTCAGCGACTGGTCCAGGGAGCAACCGTCCTACAGCCAGCAGGGATGGAAAACATGGAGAGCAGAACAATATGATCTATGAAATTCAAGGCATCCAAACAAAATTGGTTTGTGTCAATAAAAGTGAGGTTGTACGTGGAAGAGAAAACATTTTCAATCATCTCTAAAGTAGCACTCAAAGTTAATGCTGTGCAAATACACTGGTAATCATAAAATATTAAGGAGAAGTACCACATGCTCCATGCAGATGTTGATTTCTCCATCGCTTTCTCTGTTATGGAGAAAGCTCCATAAAAGCCCACAATGTAGTAGGAGTTACACTCATGAAGCAGCTGCAGCTCCATAATGATCTGGTTCCTAATGGCTGGTTTGATCTCCAGGTGGATCAGCAGGAAAACAAAAGACTTCAGGTTTGATTTTATCGTCTCATGTCTCACAGTACATGAATGATAAGAGAGTCAGTCTTCCTTTGTGCAAACACACTGCTGTCCAAGTAACCAATATTCTGTTTTTCAAAACACTAAATTTGACACCACACTCTGAAAACAGACGAAGCCTGCAAAATATCAATTCCTGTTTGATCAGGCACTGCAACACAAATGTTTTTAAAGTTCTTTTTGGGGGCATTTCTGCCTTTTATGATAGTGACAGCTGAAGAGTTGACAGGAAATGCAGGAGAGAGAGAGTGTGTTGGGGGGGGGACATGCTGAAAATGGCTAAGGGCGGAATCGAACCCACGGAAACCCCCAGAGGACTATAGCTTCAGTTTATGGGGCACATGCTCTAAGCACGGCTCTATCTGCACCCCAAAAGTAGCATTTTGTGTTATATTTGTGAAAAGCACTTGTAATATATGTTGTATTGAGCTATTTAAACTGTTCTTGTGTGATTTGGTTATTGCAAACAGATGATAAATAGTCTACATATTTTGCCAGTGAACCGAATATACAATGGGGATCAAATAATTTTTCCTCAACTCTAAATATTATAGTTGAATGTATCACAAAGAAAGCTACATTTCATTTATCTTCACGTTGCAAATGTTTGTCTGCAGGAAAAGACAACAGCATTTCAAGTGAAGGCTAATTAATGCTTTTGCAATCAAGGGTGTTTATCTCGGGATACAGCAAACAAGCACCAATCTCTTTGTGTTCAAACAGGATATGGTGAATGGGTTCTAAACCATGAAGAATCAGCACCACAAATTATAGTTTGATTTCCCAAAATCTAAGCCCCGCCTTCTTCTCAAACGAGATTTTAAACATTTCTGTGAGCAAGCCTTTCTCCATGATTTAGTGCTCTATGACTAGAAAATAATTTCTCTAATTGATGACGTACAGCTGGCTTGGAAATATTTTTATGTTGCTTTTTTGAGTTTTATTGATAAACATGCACCATTAAAAAAATTCCAGGTTAAAAAGGAGAAACAATCCCTGGTTTTCACCTGAGATCTTAGAGAAAGAGATGTTGCTTGGGCCAGAGCAAGAAAAACTCAAGCTGAGGCAGATTGGCTCAGTAGCAAATCTGGTCTCCATGCTCAAGTTGAAACTGGGTTTCTACTACAGGACTAAATCCTGCTTTTCTTTTAGAGCATGAAAGTATCTTGTATTGTGCACCTTCTTGCCTCTGCTGGATTATGGAGATGTGTTATACATGGGTGCCTCTGCTCACTGTTTGCGGTCTCTGGACACTGTTTATAATTGTGCCTTGAGATATGTCACTGGATGTGGACGTCTTATGCATCATTGCACTTTATATGCTGCAGCTGACTGGCCGTCCTTATATGTACGCAGACGTACGCACTGGCTGACGTTCATTTACAAATCTCTTCTAGGACTGGTCCCTTCATACCTGTCTGCATATTTACTGAGAAGTCAAAATACATATGCACTGCGCTCACAAAATCTCCTGCACCTGACTGCTCCGCGTGCTCGGACAGAATTAGGGAAAAGAGCTTTAAAAGTTGCTGCTCCCACTGCTTGGAATAACCTACAGAAGGACCTAAAACTGCCAGAGCTGATCTCTGCGAATGACTTTGCTGGGATTTTAAAGGGACTCGAACCTGAGACCATTGGTCAGTGTAGTTGTACTTAGTGTCGCTTAATTACATGCATTTAATATTACGACCTGCACTTTAAATATGTTTCCATTACATGCTTGGCTGGCATTACTTGGGCCACTCAGTACACTTCTCTCATGACTGCCAGCCATTTCATGCTGAGCAAGCATTTGGACGGCAGTAATGGCAAGTCCTTTCTCATCGATGACATTAAGCTCATCTGCACCCAACATACAACACGTGTGACACCAATGTGAGCATCAGACCCTCCTGTATGCTGGTTCAAATCACCCAAAATAATGTCATCATTTCTATAAGTCCATTTTGAAACACAGTATTTCATCCCTTGTCGTATCATCCTTATATGCACAATACAGACCAGAACACTGTTAGAACTCCATTAAGCTTCTTCTGTTTTTGGGTCCTGCTATTGTCCATGCTGGCTCACTGTCACACTGTCATGGCTAACTGAGACATTTGAAAAGACCAGAGCCATTATCAATGTTGTTAGTAACTCCTGTGCTTTTTCTGCTATGAGCAGTCAGGAGGTCTGCTGCTCAGGAGGCCTAATGTGTGGAGCTTAGCAGAGAATCACATGAGGTCATTACTTCATCGATGATGATAGAGATGTACCTGGAGAGGGGGTATAATTAGCCAAAGTATGAAACACTTGTGGCAACGAACCAACCAAATATTCATGGTCAGGACTCCTAATTTGTTGGTTTTGTAAAGTCCAACTGACACCTTGAACAGACGAAAGTAGTGGCAGAAAAAAGACACCTTCTGACCTTGTGAGAACCCGTACAGGCCTCGTCCTCCAATCTTAAACATCATAACTATGGCAGCCCCAAGCAGACACACCCATCCTGTTACACCACATGTGGAGCAAAGAAATCTGCCTCTTCGTATTCAGTCCTTCCTTTTCACTGGTCTGCAAATGTTCAGCAAATCATCCGTCCATCTTTTGGTTCCTTAAGTCAGCTGCAGAACAATAATCAGGGAATCAAAAAATATCAAACATTTTTATTGTCATATTTGGCCTGTTAGTCATTTATAACGGTCTAACATGGCACTTTTGAAAGTACTGTACCTCTGTAATACTGACAAGTTCAGATCCCTTCTTGTTTCCTCTTACAACAAATTATAAGTGAGACATAAAGAACATTTATTCATCTTTAATAAGTGGAAACACTGCAGGTGAAATGATGAAGAGGGCGCTTTAGGACACATCTGCATTTGTTCATTCCTTGCTGGACTATTGTTATTCCCTATTATCAGGCTGTCCCAACAAGTCTCTAAAGACTCTCCAGCTGATCCAGAATGCTGCTGCAGGTGTTCTGACCAGAACAAGTATCAGAGATCATATCTCTCCTGTATCAGCCTCTCTGCATTGGCTCCCTGTAAGATCCAGAAGAGAATTTAAAATCCTTCTCATGTACAAAGCCCTTAATGGTCAGGCACCAACATACCTTCAGGAGCTCATAGGACCCTACTACCCATCTAGAACATCACGCTCCCTGGATGCAGGGTTACTTGTGATCCCTATAGAGTCTCCAAAAGTACAATGGGAGCCAGAGCCTTCAGTTATCAGGCTCCTCTCCTGTGGAACCATCTTCCAGTCTGGGTTCAGGAGGCAGACACCTTCTCTACATTTAAGAGGAGGCTTAAAACTTTCCTTATTGATAAAGCTTAGAATTAAGGCTGGCTTAGGCTAGTCTTTAGCTATGCTGCTATAGGCCTAGACTGCTGGGGAACTTCCCATGATGCACTGAACACCTCCTTCCTCCTCTCCCCCTTCTTCTTTACCAGGGTTGGGAGGGTTACTTTAAAAATGTATCCCGATACTATTACAAATTACTTCTAAACAAATGTATTCAGTAACTTAAACCAACTAGCACATTATTAAAGTAATGTAATTTGATTATTTTCCACTACTTTTGGATCACCTCAGTACCAAATATGCAAATAAATACATGAGAAAAGAAATGTCAGTAACATGGCTTTTATTTGAGAATATTCCAACAACAGAACAATAAAACATTGGAAGAGAAATGATTTTAAGTATCAAAAATATGTTCTCTGCTCTGCATTGTATCAAGAAAACATGGTTTTCAATTAGCTCATTTAGGCAGTAACCTGATAAACCTACAAAGAAAGAGCACAGCACATTACCTCATAGAACAGAGGAAGAGGAACCACTGTAACTTTTTTCTTTTACAAATGAGGAGTCCACCGACCAAATTTTCAAAAAGAAATAAAAACAAAACCACACATTGAATTTTGGTACAAGATTCTAAATTACAGTGCAAACCAACAATTTCAGATGACAGAGCTCAGCCAGTCAAAAGGAACATTTGCTGCCCTCACAAATACAGTTTAGTGTGTAACCACCATTAGGGAGAAACCCCAAGACGGGATGTACAGGTGCATCTCAATAAATTAGAATATCGTGGAAAAGTTCATTTATTTCAGTAATTCCATTCTAAAAGTGAAACTCATATATTTTATAGATTCATTACGCACAGAGTGAAATATTTCAAGCCTTTATTTCTTTTAATTTGGATGATTATGGCTTACAGCTAATGAAAACCCCAAATTCAGTATCTCCGAAAATTAGAATATTGTGAATAAGTGTTTGTGCATATTCTAGTGACATTTATTAAGATTTTTTTATTTATGGATATTAATCATTAAATGCTGTTACTATTATATAATTTATGGGTAATAGAAATTCTAATAAAAAACTGTGTAATTAGATATTTTACAGACAAAGAGTCACAGGAATTTACACTGTATCACAAGCTACAGCACACATGTCATTGTGCAAAATGTGAATGTTTTAATGTGAACAAAATGTTATGTCTGAAAGGTGTATATGTTTCATTTCTTCCAGAGCAGGACCCTAACCCAGACCACAACTGGACCTCACCCAGGCCAAGGCAGGACTCTCACATATAACTCAACTTCTGTTTGTTTGCACTCTTTACCTAGGATTGTATATATATATAGTGTATTGAATGTATATTGTGAGATTGTATATAGGAGTGTATATACTTACATTCTATTTTTATTCTTACATTCTATTTTTATTCTGGTCTATTTGGTTTATGTCTATTTTTGCTTGCACAGTGCGGGAGTTGTTGCAATCGCATTTCACTGCTGATTTACTTATTTAATGTACTTGTACATTCATGCATGTGACAAATAAAACGTCTTGAAGTCATATAATTGCTGCTGTAATTTGATTCTTTTAATAAGCCATGTAACTTGCTATGATCCCAGGTTTTGAATAGGTGTGATACTGGTGTGTGGCCACAGCGTGCACATCTGATGTTGCTCACAGTGGTCCTCAGTGTGCTCAGGGAACATGTGTGTCTGCCCAGACACATGAAAAATTAGAGGGAACCTTGGCTACAACTGTCCTCATGTCAAGCCACTCCTGAACCAGAGACAACGTCAGAAGCGTCTTACCTGGGCTAAGGAGAAAAAGAACTGGACTGTTGCTCAGTGGTCCAAAGTCCTCTTTTCAGATGAAAGTCCATTTTGCATTTCATTTGGAAATCAAGGTCCCAGAGTCTGGAGGAAGAGTGGAGAGGCACAGAATCCAAGTTGCTTGAAGTCCAGTGTGAAGTTTTCACAGTCAATGATGATTTGGGTGCCATGTCATCTGCTGGTGTTTGTCCATTGTGTTTTCTCAAGTCCAAAGTCAACGCAGCCGTCTATCAGGACATTTTAGAGCACTTCATGCTTCCTTCTGCTGACAAGCTTTATGGAGATGCTGATTTCATTTTCCAGCAGGACTTGGCACCTGCCCACACTGCCAAATGTACCAATACCTGGTTTAATGGCCATGGTATTACTGTGCTTGATTGGCCAGCAAACTTCAAGAGGAAGAAGAGAGACGCCCGACCCAACAATGCAGACGAGCTGAAGGCCGCTATCAAAGCAACCTTGGCTTCCACAGCACCTCAGCAGTGCCACAGGCTGATCGCATCCATGCCACGCCGCATTGATGCAGTAATTCATGCCAAAGGACCCCCGACCAAGTATTGAGTGATATACATGAACATACTTTTCAGAAGGCCGACATTTCTGTATTAAAAATCCTTTTTTTTATTGGTCTCATGTAATATTCTAATTTTGAGATACTAAATTTTGGGTTTTCATTAGCTGTGAGCCATGATCATCAAAATTAAAAGAAATAAAGGCTTGAAATATTTCACTCTGTGCCTAATGAATCTATATAATATATGAGTTTCACTTTTAGAATGGAATTATTGAAATAAATGAACTTTTCCACGATATTCTAATTTATTGAAATGCACCTGTATATGCATCCCAACTGTAGGCCTGCATTCAGTCAAAACTTAGCTTTGGGCAATATTTTCTGTTGTTACGAAGGAGGAGGACTTGCTCCATGTGTTCATCAGACATTCTGCCACCAGATGAGGTGAGTACATTTCCTCCATCACTGAACAGAAGTTCAACTGGAGCACTGGAAGGAAATGTAGTATAGTACTTCATGAAGAGCTGCTTAATCAAGGGAAATGCATGCAGGGAATCTATGCTCTGCACAGTATTATCGAGGAACCGCCGAACCTCTTCCTCCCCTGTGCCTTTATCAGCCCTCTTTGTTTTTCCAAACACAAGAAAATCCTCATGTGATCCCTCAGCCTCAGAGCTAATGTTCATTCCAACAGCAAAAGGTGCTCTGGATTCCAAAGAGGTTGCCTCCTGAATGGCTGTGTTGCACATTTCCTCTTTCTTCTCCGGAGGGAGCCAGCAAAAGCGAAAGTTTGGCATGGTGGTTGTTGCCATTTTTGCATCATGGCTGCTAAGTATGGCACTGAAGCGATTGTCAAGTGCATCAATTGCATCAATGACATCAACTTTAGGCTTAATATTGTTGGAATGAGGAACCCAAGATAGCACTTTTTCTCCCCCGGTAGAAGATCAATGGATTGAGCATGTGGCTACATATTCCCTCAGAAAAGTCATCTCATGAGGGTGCAGCCTGGGCACTTCCAGCTTTACACAGATGTTGCCCAGCTGGTCTTCTGTCAGTTCAATCAGTTTAGCAATGGCCATATATTCAGAGCTCCATCTTCTGACACATGGAACAGAAACCCTCACGTTGCATCTGCAGGTGCTGATGACCGGTGTGCCTTGTTCCAGATGGAAGCACATTTTCCCATTGCACTTCGGTACACTTTCTGAGATGGTCCTTTTGATGCTGCTTTATCTACTTCATTGGTGGCAATCAGGTTGAGTGTGTGTTCTGCACACCTTTGATGAGGGGGTAGGAAAAAATGAAGTTCCTCATCCACCTCAACATCCAAGAATGTTATTCCATCATCCAACTCGTCTTGGTGCCGTCTCCTCGGTTGTCTCAAAGTCACGCACAGCTTTAACAAAGTTACTGCCTTTATCTGTCACTGTGGCTCTTACTTTGTGATGTATTTTGTATTCTGCGTGTATTTCACAGATTTCTGCAGCAATGACTTCAAAACTAAGGCATCCCTTCACACTTGCACAGGCCAATGCAGCAGACTTCCTCTGCATCATTCCCTCCTCAATCCAGTGGCAAGTCATACCAAAGAAGCTTCTTGTTATGTGCAGCCCATAAGTCTGCTGTTGTGCACACATTTGTCACCTTCTGAAGTGTCGCAGTCAACGTTTCTGTCACGGCAGCAAATTCCCTCTCAATACGCTGGACTCGTGTCTTTCTGAACATGACTGTTTTGCAACCACTGATTCCGTCAACAAGCTTTCTGAATGAAGGCTGCTCAACCAAGGAGAAAGACTGAACATCATCAATCACAAATTCAAAGATGAATCTACTGACTGTACTCTGGGATGTGCTGCTGTATCCACATTCAAATTTTGCTTGTTTGATGGGGGATGAGAGAACTCTTGTCCTTCTTCTCCCTGTTCACATTTATTGGGATGCTCGCTCATCTTGGGCTGACTTTTGTCTTCTTTGGTCAAAAGTGAGTCATTTGGATGCTTCCCCTGAGACACACAAAAGTGAAAATTAAAAATCAAGCAACGTTCTTTCCTCTACAGCAAACCAGAGTTGTTGTTTCCTTTTGATGAGCTGGAAATCACAAGTGCATTCTTGAAATGTTACTTGTTTTTCTTTATTCATTAATTCAAATTTAGTGCTAGTAAAACTGTTTAGCCTAATATAATGTATTGCTAACTGTAAGGTTTATCATTTGTTTGTCCAGCTCATCCTTTTTTTGTTATGTGTGAATGTGTTTTTAGATTAATAGCAGTCAATCATGCACATTGAACTTAAATGTACTTTTTTACATATGCTCGTAACACTTCATACTCAAACTTCACATAAACTGCCATTGAACTTGTCATGAACACACAAATCAGCCCAAACACACCATCTCAAGGCCTATTATCAAATAAACCTGCCTTATTCCTATTAGTCTGTCTTACTTTCACTTGATTCGGTTCCATAAAGCAAGTTCAACATAGTTTAAGCTCAGTTACAATGGTTGTTGTTTAGGAGTTCCTGTAACACTGATCGAAAGGCAAAGAGATGATTTTGCTATCGACTCGCTGATAACTTCTACAATAACATATACGGTCACTGTGAATACTATACGGATCAGTTTAAAAGAAATGTACAAATGGATGGAGTAATATCAATAATACACTTTAATAGTAGGAGCCTCAGTGCAAACCATTCAAAGCTTAAACACTGTCTAAGACAAGTGTTGAACAGGTTCACAGTAATTGCAATATCAGAGACTTGGGTCAGTGAGGAGCAAAGAGACTCAGTCGAGATTGAGGGATATGAAATGTATTACACAAACGGGACTAAATCAAGATTCAATGTACAGTACCAGCCAATATCCATCAATCATACGGCCAACCAGAATAACTACACACAGTGCTACACTCATCGATAATATCTTCACCAACGTTATTGACAGGAAAATAATTAGTGGATTAATCATAAACGACACAAGTGACCATCTGCCAGTCTTTGCAACCATACAGAGCCATATTAAGACCAAGAAAGACATCACAAGATTCAAAATAACTAGACACAAAACACTAGATGCTATAAATTCTTTTAAAGAAGACCTACTCAAACAAAACTGGAACAAAGTCTATGTAGAAGATGTAAATGAAGCCTATGACACATTTCTGACCATGACAACAGCATTATATGAAAAACATTGTCCTCTAGTAGAGAAAGTAGTAAAACAAAAATATGCTGATAAACCATGGCTAACCAAGGGAATATTAAATGCATGCAAGAAGAAAAACTCATTGTACAAAGAATTTATAAAGAAAAGGACAACAGAAGCCGATCAAAAATATAAGACATACAAAAACAAATTAACAAGAATAATGAGAAGTTGCAAAAAGGATTACTACGTGAAATTAATAGATGACAACAAAAACGATATTAAAAACACATGGTATATATTAAATACCATAATTATAAAGGGAAGTGGGAAAGCAGGTTACCCTAACCATTTCCTGTCAAATGACAACACAACTATAGACGACATGGCCCGGGTTGCCGATGAATTTAACAACTATTTTGTCAGTGTTGGTCCTGGTTTGGCTGAAGGGATTGCTAAGACTGGCAGCAGAGATGATGTGGAAAGCAGGGATAAACATGTCAAAGAAACAATATTTTTAAGAGGAACAGATGAAAAAGAAATTATTGACATAGTTAAAAACTTCAAGAACAAGAAGTCGATAGACTGTAATGGAATAGACATGTGTATGGTTAAAAATATCATTGAATGCATAGCAAAACCTCTGACTCACATCTGTAATCAGTCCCTACAAACTGGTGTATTTCCAAATAAAATTAAAACTGCTAAAGTCATACCAATATACAAATCCGGAGACAAATACATTCTCTCAAACTACAGACCTGTTTCCCTGCTTCCACAGTTCTCAAAAATACTCCAAAAAATATTCTTTATAAGACTAGATGACTTCATCACAAAGCACAATGTACTATATGATCAGCAATATGGTTTCAGAGCAAATAGGACAACTTCATATGCACTTATTGATTTCATTGAAAAAATAACAACGGCAATAGAAAATAAAGAATACGCAGTTGGGGTTTTCCAAGATCTTAAGTAAGCATTTGACACGGTAGACCATAATTTACTATTAATAAAACTACAAAGATATGGTATTAGAGGAACAACACTCTCCTGGTTAACCAACTACCTGCAGAATAGAACTCAATATGTGGAAATAAAAAAACTTCAACTCTCAACCACTGAAGGTTACCTGTGTGCCATTTTATTTGACTTTATAATCCAGTAATTTAAAATAAAAAATAAAGTTTAGACAACATAAACGTGACTAATACACTGAATAGATTATATGATGATAAATGAAAACATATAGACCTATATATGTTTATTTATATTCGTATGTGACATCAAACCTGTAAGACATACAGTAAGTCTCACTCAAGTCTTCCCTGATAGAATGAGCTATTTTTATATTAACAGTACAACTGCCGAAAATTATACTGACCACAAATGTAGTGTCTAGTATATATATATATACAGTACCAGTCAATAGTTTGGACACAGTTACCCATCCACTTGAATGGGAAACTGTGTCCAAATTTTTGACTGGTAGTGTATATATATAAAAAGAAAAAAATACGAGAGTTACGTATGTAACTATGGTTTTATTAATCCTGGATGATCCAGCCTGACCAACAAAGTCACCTGTGACCCCTGATGACCCCGGACAGGGTATATCTTCTGGTGTCGTCAGAGGATCTGTTCCTGCAGAATCTTCTCCTGAGGGCACGAGGATTCTGAGTGACTGAACGCGCTGGTGGTCATCCAGGATTCAGAGAACTGTAGTTACATACATAACTCTCGTTATATTTCATCCTTCCTGACCACCAGAGGCTGTGCTTCAAGCACTGGATGACCTATACCAACTGACTTTCGTATGTCGGCAGCACCAACCACGTACTGTAGGCTTTCAAGGCCCGCACAGGGCATAACAGCCACGACATATCGTTCCTTTCATCCGCAGAGAGCAGCTGCCACCTATTCTCATACTGCACCCGGGTAGATGGCGCACTGGCGTGCAGGATCGTAGTACGGACCGCATCCATGCATTCGTTCAGCAGCGGTTCAGGCCCTGCAGAGGCCAGACCAACAGCTGAAGGCGGCGAGGGTCGGGATGCCAGACCTGACCCCCTGTCGTCCCTGTCCGGGAGGCGCCACGGTGGGCTGCGACAGAGCCTGTGCAGCAGAGGGAACCACGTCCTCCCAGACCAGAAAGGGGCCACCAGAAACAGCCTGTAGCCTTGGTGAAGGACCATCTGAAGTCATTACATTCTTGCTATGTCATTACACAATCTAACAATAGTGTTGTTCCTAATTATTTGGCGCGTTTGGGTCGAAATATGAATGAAACCAGTCAGACTCTCCTCTCATGTTCCCTTTAAAAGCCAGGTGTGCTGAGGGACAGGAGATCTTTGGAGGACCCTCTGACTCCCCCGTCCGTTATGTGACCCCTGGGCTCTATTTTATAGAACAATCTCGAGGATATATACTAAAATGTAGGAACCAAAAATAATCTGATTTCTTAAATAATGCACTCACACCTGCAGACAAAGTTCCCTTTAAAAATCACAGTCCAACTGGAAATGTGGTCCAACAGCCTCACGCTCTCCACACACCCAAACATATCTATAAATGATCAATGCAAAGCAACTGGTGAGTGTTGATGCATAGTCGTCTGATCAATACTCATTCATGGTAAAACATGACAACAAGCGAGAGGAAAATCTTCTTTTTTTTTCTAAGAACATGCAGGGGGGGGGATGAGGGGCGTAGAAACCTCAGGTTTGACTCAGGTTAGGTTTAGGTTAAGGTTGGGAAAAGATCATGTTTTTAGTTTTAATGTTCCAGTCAAACAAATTAAATACGCTGTCAGTCAATATTTTAATGATTTGTTCTGTTTCAGCATTATTACAGAGGCCATATCGATTAATAACACTTCCTCATCATGTAAGGAGAAAGCTAATAATTAGTCTGCATCATGTTTCTTTGTTACAAATGATTCACACAGACATGTAATAGGAGACAGAGATCGTTTCACGCGTCCGTTAAATGTGTGGATGTTGTTACGGTGCACTAAGTAGATGAGTTTCTGTTCTGTTCCGTGATGTTTTCACGTTTGTCACTTGTTGACAACTATTAGCAACATTTTAATAATCGGTTAACTCCAAGTCCACGCAAAGCTGCAAATTGCTTAGTCCTGTGGCAATGAGAGGGGTGGATTTGGTTGATACCTAATATTAGGTGTTATTCTGAACAAACCACCAAAATCAGCCCAACAACGCCACCTTGGGAATTCCACCCAAGGAATTAATAAGGAATGACCCAACAAAGAAGACAACAACCAATGATAACACAAAAATAACAACTAATATATGGCAGGCAGCTACCCAAATGAAACTTCTGAAAACTGACAATGTAAGCTGCCAAAAGAAATTAAACCACAGGCTAACCAAACTTTACAAACCAAATATTAATTTAAAGGAATTGAATTTCACTTATCTTAATCAGTAATGAAAAATGTAATTAAATGTAAGGTAACAGATGCAAAAATCACACCTATCTAAAGAAAGCAATCAGATCAGATTCACAAAATAAACACAGACAATATATCCAGAACTCAATATATAATAATCAAACAAACCCAAACAAAAGAACATAAATCAAACTGCAATTTGATCAAGAAAATCCGACTAAACAGTAGCACAAAAGCAAATAATATTGGGCGCCCACTTAGAGTGGTCCAAATACAAAACAGAAGAATAAGAAATGAAAGGAAAACCTAAATAATCAAGTGGACCCCAGCATTCCCTCAGTCCACAACTACAATCGGCCTGCTCACAGCCGAGAAGGTATATTGATGCGCGGTAGCATCCAGCTAACACCACGGGCTCAGGCTCAGCGAAGCTAAAGCTAAGCTAAAGCTAAGCTAAGCGTCTGCACACACAGACCGGGACCGGCCGCAGTACATCTGCACGCCGTCAGACAAGGAGACCACCAGACAAAAGCCTACAACACGCGAGACACTACTTTAACAATTTCTTTAACTAATTTTGAGCAGCACATACAATGCAGCTACCGCTGCTTTACCTGCATCGGTGAGAAGACACCGGACATGAACGAGGCGAACCGGAAGTGCGTGTGTGTCCGTGTGTATGTGTGTCCGTGTGTATGTGTGTCGTCACCCTAGCAACTCTTCCTGCTTTATATGACGTCAAGCAGTTCCAAGACTTTAACATTTAAATGCCAAAGCAGCCTTTTAAGTGATGTTTTTACGCTGGAGAAGCTGAAATCTTCATTGTTATCAAAATAGAAAATAATGTCGAACTATCAGGCAATAACATCAATCCAAATGGACCATCCACCCAGGGGCCAGTTCCAGGCTACGACTGCCCTTAATTTTATCCACCTGCAGCTGGTGGAGCTGAACAAAGACTGTAGAGAGACGGCCAAGAGTGGTCTGGCCAGCCGGCAATTTTTCACGGAGCTTCAAGATAAACTGGAGAAGATTCTCCATGAAGTAAGTGTTTCTCATTATTTTATTTTATTTTTACTCAGCTACTTCATCATTTCACCTATTTAAATGCAATGTGTCTTCATTTAAAAAAAATAACTGTTTATGTTTCAGATGGACCTAACCTAATTTTTGCATACTTCATATAAAACACTACATTTATGTTCATGCAATATTTTTGTTTTGCTGGGCAATCTTTGTTCATAGCCTCTCTATGTCCATCTAGTGGTTCTGCTTATTATTGTAGTCACTTTAGTGATGTTTCTGTGTTTACTGTGGTAATTGTTGTAAGTTGAATTGTCGATTGTTTTTTGTTTCTTTTGTGTTTTCATGTTTATTTGTTATGTTATGTTAGAACCCCCTTGAAAACGAGATGATTCATCTCAAGGGGTTTATCCTTCTTAATAATAAAATTTATCCACATGGTAATCGCATGAAAACATTGATTGGACTGGGTAGGAATTTGAACAAAGTTTCATTTTACTTTTGATATTTTGTCACTCACACATTATCACCTTTTGGATTTTATTTATTTACGTGTCTTTCTTTCCTGTGTTTGATTTAGACCCGTTCGGCCTGCTGTCCTCCTTCAAAAGCACCAGTGATGAGTGACTTTGAGACACTCCAGTCCCTTGGCAGTGGCAGCTTTGGGTAAGTGACAAGAACAGACTGTTTAATTTGTGTTTCTCTGACTGTCAAAGCAGGACAGACACTGAAACCAGCTTGTGATGTTGCTCTAGAATATTTTATTCTAAAATGATTGATAAACATATATATTTAGTCATAGAGGCTGCTCACATTCCTTTTTCCCTCTCGTCCAGGTCTGTAAACCTTGTGGGCCACAAGAAGACAGGTCAGACTTTCGCTATGAAGACCATCAAGCGGGAGTCAGTGTCCGAGAGGGCACGGGACAGGTTGTTGTCGGAGCGTGACATCCTCACCTTCAACAACAACCCATTTGTTGTCTCGATGTTTTGCTCCTTTGAGACAACGACCGACTTCTGCATGGTGATGGAGAATGTAGGAGGTAAGGAGGTTGCTGTGGATTGGTCATACAGACACATACAAGTGCCATGTTTGTTTAATTAGCCATGTGTAGTGCACTCTAAGACTTTATGTATCAAGTACATGTTTTAACTTTACACATCTAACAGGCTCCAAGACGTTAACGTGATATCTGACCTGACACTGTCTGTTCTTATGTCTCCTTCTGACCTCGTAGGCGGGGATTGTGCTGCTCTTCTTCACCGCAATGGGCCTCTTCCTGTGGACTTGGCCCGCTTGTATGTGGCGGAGACTACCCTGGCTTTGGAGTACGTCCACAGCTACGGCATTGTGCACCGAGACCTCAAACCTGCCAAGTGAGTACTCAATCTGTCCCAGGCGTGAGATTAGAATTAAGCTTTATTGTTTGTGTTTTTGACACAAAAAACAGTGATTTTTCATTTTTAACGTCAGAGGACAGAGAAACTCAGAGTTAGGTAAATGTTGGACTTGGAAGTCGATGCAGTAATGATGTAATAACGCTCTGTTATAACTGTAGGTAGACGGGCCTAATTAAAGTTGCTAAGCTGTGATTGGATAATTGTTGCTCAGAGGAGGGGTTTAGCCAATGGTCATTTACAGTAAAGCTTTCACATTATATTGCTATCTTCTTTAACTTTAGGTAACTTTAAAGAGTTGTCATATAATCTAACATTTTTCTTCTGTCTTCCATTTCAGTATGCTGATCAGTTCCATGGGCCACATCAAGCTGGCTGATTTTGGCCTGGCAGTGATCGGCCCTATAAATATGACGGTGGACCTGAAAAAAGAAGAGCTCGGGAACATTGTCAGAGAGTTTGATGGTGTTCAGGTTAGTCTCGTTTCTTCTTCTCTCTGTTAATTTAATGTGTATTGTTGTACTTATTAATCGTGTTCTAATTCCTCTCCTCATTCATTTCTTCTGACAGACGGCAGGGACTCCACTGTACTTTGCCCCTGAAATCATCATGCAGACTGGCTTTGGTAAACCTGTCGACTGGTGGGCCTTGGGAATCGTCTTGTTTCAATTCCTGACGTGTGACTTCCCCTTCGATGGAAACTCAATCTCACAGGTTTTTGATGAGGTTGTCGAAGGTAAGACGCTTCAGTTCAAATCAGTAATGAATAAATCTGTCTGTATTTTAACTATGATGAAAATGTACATTCTCATACTTTATACAGGTCTTAAGGTAGAATTTAATTCTTGCTTCTTTTAGCATTGGGATCTTCATGTGTACTCTATAGGTTTATGGTGTTTTATTCAAAAATTCTGCCATTCAGTCCTTTTGCTGATGTTGGTAACACATTTCTTGATCTGACTGTTGATATCTGCTTCTTTTCCAGGTGACATCACTTGGCCACCAGAGTTCAATGCCCTGCCAGCTGTTGCCCGGGACATAATTGACGATCTCCTGTATAAGGATCCTTTGTACCGCCTGGGCACAGGTTAGTGACAGCTCTACTAATGGTGGACAGAGGATTAAAGCACTATGACACATAAACTGCATATACTGTAGAGAGATTTGGTCAGGTGTAGCTTTTAGGACAGCCCATGATTTATAGATGTACAAACTACATTTATGATTATATGACTGTCTTACTGTTTTTCCAGGGGGAGCCAGTGAGGTGAAGGCACATCGGTTCTTCAAAGATCTGGACTGGAAAGACCTCTATAATACCGGTAAGCCTCAACAGACAGACAAACCCAGACTCATGTCTGACAGGAGCAGAATGTTTACCACTTTGCTAACAGGCTGTTAGAGTGTCTGTAATTTAAACATTGTTTGATTTTTAAGCACACAGTTAAATTTATGAACATAGTGCTCATAGACCAACTCTTGGGGTGTTTTTTTTCAGTGTTATTTGGTTGGAGATTTGATTTCTCAGAAATGTCTGGTGGGAATTTAATTTGGGATTAAGATAATAGCAGCCATTGTTTTCAGACTTTATACATAATGGATGTTGCTGTGTTCCCTACAGTCCAGTCCGATGAAGCCTCTGCGGTTCACATGACGTACGACGTCCCCCGTCATGAGGAGTCTCCTACTGATGAGCCTCCTGCTAATGTCTGCATCACCAAAGACAACCCCTGTCCTGATGTTTCCCCTGCTGAGGTTGAATCACCTGTGGAGCTCCTGGACTTCTGCGCTGTCGCCTTCCGCTTCAAGGAGGTAATTTTTTTTCTCCAACTCCTCAACCTGCACTAATGTTTGACATTGTCTAAAAGTATTTTGCACTATTGAATATATACAGTTCCAGCCAAACATTTGGACACATCTTCCCATTCACTTGAATATGTATTATGTATATACTTGTATATCTAATCTAAATGATAGAAACTGATGTGAATTCTTAGAAAAAGTACTCCTGGATGATCATCAACTACATAATGTGTAACTTTTACCCATGTCACCTCAAACTACAGGCGTACAGCAGCCCCGAGCACCTGTCCCTCGCCAACCTGCTGTCAGTCAAGCCAGGACACAGTAAGGTGGAGGAGGAAGAGAAGGAACAGCTGGGGCAGGAGTTTGAGCTGGAGGGCAGTGAACGCTATGAGGAGGAGGACTCTAAAGGCCTTCATCATAGGGAAGACCAGCAGCTGCTACCCCCAAACCAGTCCTCTGACTCCAGTGATGAGGATGAGTCGAGTCACCACGGAAACTCCTCTCATGATGGTTCCTCTAATGATGAGTTGGAGGATAAACAGAAGGAAAGGAAAAGTTGGAGCAGGAGTTTGAGCTGGAAGGCAGTGAGTGCTATGAGGTGGAGGACTCTAAAGGCCTTCATCATGAGGAAGACCAACAGCTGTCACCCCCAAAGCACCAAAATGTTTCATAATAAAATATAAAAATGAAAAATAGTGGTCTTTTGCTGTTTTGTTTGTTTAACATGCAAATGAAAATGAGTGTCTTATAATGATTGTGTGATGATTATGATGATGTACATATTTTTAAAGGAACTACAAATTTAGCAGTCAAACTGTGTGAATCATATTATCTCACTGTAACCTCCATCAAACCGTCCCCAGACCTCCCCTTAGTTCCTCCCACCTACCTGACTGCACCTGCAGCAGTCTGACCTCCTATCAGCTCCATTATTGGATCTATTACAATAGCTGTGTTGAACACATAGCCGTCTGAGGAGGAACGATTCTCTGGTTTCTTTCACTGAGGTGATTTTCTGTGGCTCAGAACTACTGATGTTCCCAATCTATAAAGATTGAAAAAAGATACTAACCACATGTAAATACACTTTCTTGATAAAGATGGAATTTCCCTTCAGAAAGTAACTTCATTTTTTTATTTAAAATTAACTGAAAAAAAATACATGAAAATAAAATCAGCAAGTAACATCAAATAGCTGCTTTTACTTTGTGAACTGTGTTGAGTTCAACCAAAGATGTTTCATAGGACGCGGGAAATAACAGAAAACTTACTCAAAGTATTGATATACTACGTAGCAGATTTAAAAAGACACAAAAAACAATTCAAAAACCTTTTGCAATCCAGAAACAGGTCATTTTAATCACATGAGACTTCATTCTATTTTTATTGCCATGTGCATCATGAAGATTAAAATATGACTCGTTGATGATTAGAACTCAATTGCCAAAATAATGACCTCTATCGTGTGTGTCATTCTATGATTAGATTCTTATTACAGATGCAGTATTGGGTATTAAGAATCTTATGTCATGGCTGGTTGAAGAAAGTTTAACACTTAATTTGTTAACAGTGCATTATATGTTTTTTCTTCAATGACCAGAGGTTAAAAACAACATGACAAGACTACAACATAGAATAGATGAGACTAGAAGAAATGAATAAATACATTTAAAAAGAAAAAACAACTAAAGTGTGTGACCATTTTAACTCACAGACATGTAAGAGCGAGTGCCCACAAAGGAGTTGGCCATGGAGTCTATAAGCTGTCCACTTACTCCAAAGTCACACAGCTTGATCTCACAGCAGGAATTCACTGTTGGACGGCTTGACATCTGAAAGAGGGTCATGCAGTATTGAGGAGAGCATTGTGGACAAGTGTTCAACAGGGAACAGTAAGCCCAGCTTCAGCGCACGTTGAGCCGACTGTCCCATTCTTGTGTGCTTTAACACTTTAAACGTTGGTATGTATGTGCAATACTGAGCACAACAAAGATCTAGTTCATGCATCTTTGACAGGAATTACTGTGAGGTGGCTCAACACTCAAATAGTGTTAAAATATAGCAATACCTTAAGACTTTAAAGATCATCTGAACTATAAAAACGTCATTATATTTATAGTATCCTTTAATGACCTAGAAAAACAAATATTGCATATCAGTCCAGTAAGAAATCACAAGATTTGGTAGTGAAAAAGAAATGATCTACAACTGCACGTATCAGTGATAACACAAAACAAATAGAGCTGTAGTGAGACGACTGGAGCATGAAACTGGTAGGAGAGGTGTTGGAGCTACTCACAGCGATGCTGACTTTGCCAAGGATCTTCTCTGGGATCTTCCCTGCCTTCTTCAGCGACTGGTCCAGGGAGCCACCGTCCTACAGCCAGCAGGGATGGAAAACATGGAGAGCAGAACAATATGATCTATGAAATTCAAGGCATCCAAACAAAATTGGTTTGTGTCAATAAAAGTGAGGTTGTACGTGGAAGAGAAAACATTTTCAATCATCTCTAAAGTAGCACTCAAAGTTAATGCTGTGCAAATACACTGGTAATCATAAAATATTAAGGAGAAGTACCACATGCTCCATGCAGATGTTGATTTCTCCATCGCTTTCTCTGTTATGGAGAAAGCTCCATAAAAGCCCACAATGTAGTAGGAGTTACACTCATGAAGCAGCTGCAGCTCCATAATGATCTGGTTCCTAATGGCTGGTTTGATCTCCACGTGGATCAGCAGGAAAACAAAAGACTTCAGGTTTGATTTTATCGTCTCATGTCTCACAGTACATGAATGATAAGAGAGTCAGTCTTCTTTTGTGCAAACACACTGCTGTCCAAGTAACCAATATTCTGTTTTTCAAAACACTAAATTTGACACCACACTCTGAAAACAGACGAAGCCTGCAAAATATCAATTCCTGTTTGATCAGGCACTGCAACACAAATGTTTTTAAAGTTCTTTTTGGGGGCATTTCTGCCTTTTATGATAGTGACAGCTGAAGAGTTGACAGGAAATGCAGGAGAGAGAGAGTGTGTTGGGGGGGGGACATGCTGAAAATGGCTAAGGGCGGAATCGAACCCACGGAAACCCCTAGAGGTCTATAGCTTCAGTTTATGGGGCACATGCTCTAAGCACGGCTCTATCTGCACCCCAAAAGTAGCATTTTGTGTTATATTTGTGAAAAGCACTTGTAATATATGTTGTATTGAGCTATTTAAACTGTTCTTGTGTGATTTGGTTATTGCAAACAGATGATTAATAGTCTACATATTTTGCCAGTGAACCGAATATACAATGGGGATCAAATAATTTTTCCTCAACTCTAAATATTATAGTTTAATGTATCACAAAGAAAGCTACATTTCATTTATCTTCACGTTGCAAATGTTTGTCTGCAGGAAAAGACAACAGCATTTCAAGTGAAGGCTAATTAATGCTTTTGCAATCAAGGGTGTTTATCTCAGGATACAGCAAACAAGCACCAATCCCTTTGTGTTCAAACAGGATATGGTGAATGGGTTCTAAACCATGAAGAATCAGCACCACAAATTATAGTTTGATTTCCCTAAATCTAAGCCCCGCCTTCTTCTGAAACGAGATTTTAAACATTTCTGTGAGCAAGCACACTCTTAGTGCTCTATGACTAGAAAATAATTTCTCTAATTGATGACGTACAGCTGGCTTGGAAATATTTTTATGTTGCTTTTTTGAGTTTTATTGATAAACATGCACCATTAAAAAAATTCCAGGTTAAAAAGGAGAAACAATCCCTGGTTTTCACCTGAGATCTTAGAGAAAGAGATGTTGCTTGGGCCAGAGCAAGAAAAACTCAGCTGAGGCAGATTGGCTCAGTAGTGAATCTGGTCTCCAAGCTCAAGTTGAAACTGGGTTT
Source organism: Chaunax sp. Z400 (assembly GCA_037577475.1). Classification (NCBI taxonomy): domain Eukaryota; kingdom Metazoa; phylum Chordata; class Actinopteri; order Lophiiformes; family Chaunacidae; genus Chaunax; species Chaunax sp. Z400. Next base: position 4,761,447 of record CM075191.1, on the reverse strand, counting down.
CTACTACAGGACTAAATCCTGCTTTTCTTTTAGAGCAAGAAAGTATCTTGTATTGTGCACCTTCTTGCCTCTGCTGGATTATGGAGATGTGTTATACATGGGTGCCTCTGCTCACTGTTTGCGGTCTCTGGACACTGTTTATAATTGTGCCTTGAGATATGTCACTGGATGTGGACGTCTTATGCATCATTGCACTTTATATGCTGCAGCTGACTGGCCGTCCTTATATGTACGCAGACGTACGACGTCCATTTTGAAACACAGTATTTCATCCCTTGTCGTATCATCCTTATATGCACAATACAGACCAGAACACTGTTAGAACTCCATTAAGCTTCTTCTGTTTCTGGGTCCTGCTATTGTCCATGCTGGCTCACTGTCACACTGTCATGGCTAACTGAGACATTTGAAAAGACCAGAGCCATTATCAATGTTGTTAGTAACTCCTGTGCTTTTTCTGCTATGAGCAGTCAGGAGGTCTGCTGCTCAGGAGGCCTAATGTGTGGAGCTTAGCAGAGAATCACATGAGGTCATTACTTCATCGATGATGATAGAGATGTACCTGGAGAGGGGGTATAATTAGCCAAAATATGAAACACTTGTGGCAATGAACCAACCAAATATTCATGGTCTGTGACATTATTTTATCTCTATATATTTAGCTCTTACTTAAAGAATAACAGACGGACAGATGGTGTAAAGTTGCAGCCCAAGGACTCCTAATTTGTTGGTTTTGTAAAGTCCAACTGACACCTTGAACAGACGAAAGTAGTGGCAGAAAAAAGACACCTTCTGACCTTGTGAGAACCCGTACAGGCCTCGTCCTCCAATCTTAAACATCATAACTATGGCAGCCCCAAGCAGACACACCCATCCTGTTACACCACATGTGGAGCAAAGTAATCTGCCTCTTCGTATTCAGTCCTTCCTTTTCACTGGTCTGCAAATGTTCAGCAAATCATCCGTCCATCTTTTGGTTCCTTAAGTCAGCTGCAGAACAATAATCAGGGAATCAAAAAATATCAAACATTTTTATTGTCATATTTGGCCTGTTAGTCATTTATAACGGTCTAACATGGCACTTTTGAAAGTACTGTACCTCTGTAATACTGACAAGTTCAGATCCCTTCTTGTTTCCTCTTACAACAAATTATAAGTGAGACATAAAGAACATTTATTCATCTTTAATAAGTGGAAACACTGCAGGTGAAATGATGAAGAGGGCGCTTTAGGACACATCTGCATTTGTTCATTCCTTGCTGGACTATTGTTATTCCCTATTATCAGGCTGTCCCAACAAGTCTCTAAAGACTCTCCAGCTGATCCAGAATGCTGCTGCAGGTGTTCTGACCAGAACAAGTATCAGAGATCATATCTCTCCTGTATCAGCCTCTCTGCATTGGCTCCCTGTAAGATCCAGAAGATAATTTAAAATCCTTCTCATGTACAAAGCCCTTAATGGTCAGGCACCAACATACCTTCAGGAGCTCATAGGACCCTACTACCCATCTAGAACATCACGCTCCCTGGATGCAGGGTTACTTGTGATCCCTATAGAGTCTCCAAAAGTACAATGGGAGCCAGAGCCTTCAGTTATCAGGCTCCTCTCCTGTGGAACCATCTTCCAGTCTGGGTTCAGGAGGCAGACACCTTCTCTACATTTAAGAGGAGGCTTAAAACTTTCCTTATTGATAAAGCTTAGAATTAAGGCTGGCTTAGGCTAGTCTTTAGCTATGCTGCTATAGGCCTAGACTGCTGGGGAACTTCCCATGATGCACTGAACACCTCCTTCCTCCTCTCCCCCTTCTTCTTTACCAGGGTTGGGAGGGTTACTTTAAAAATGTATCCCGATACTATTACAAATTACTTCTAAACAAATGTATTCAGTAACTTAAACCAACTAGCACATTATTAAAGTAATGTAATTTGATTATTTTCCACTACTTTTGGATCACCTCAGTACCAAATATGCAAATAAATACATGAGAAAAGAAATGTCAGTAACATGGCTTTTATTTGAGAATATTCCAACAACAGAACAATAAAACATTGGAAGAGAAATGATTTTAAGTATCAAAAATATGTTCTCTGCTCTGCATTGTATCAAGAAAACATGGTTTTCAATTAGCTCATTTAGGCAGTAACCTGATAAACCTACAAAGAAAGAGCACAGCACATTACCTCATAGAACAGAGGAAGAGGAACCACTGTAACTTTTTTCTTTTACAAATGAGGAGTCCACCGACCAAATTTTCAAAAAGAAATAAAAACAAAACCACACATTGAATTTTGGTACAAGATTCTAAATTACAGTGCAAACCAACAATTTCAGATGACAGAGCTCAGCCAGTCAAAAGGAACATTTGCTGCCCTCACAAATACAGTTTAGTGTGTAACCACCATTAGGGAGAAACCCCAAGACGGGATGTACAGGTGCATCTCAATAAATTAGAATATCGTGGAAAAGTTCATTTATTTCAGTAATTCCATTCTAAAAGTGAAACTCATATATTTTATAGATTCATTACGCACAGAGTGAAATATTTCAAGCCTTTATTTCTTTTAATTTGGATGATTATGGCTTACAGCTAATGAAAACCCCAAATTCAGTATCTCCGAAAATTAGAATATTGTGAATAAGTGTTTGTGCATATTCTAGTGACATTTATTAAGATTTTTTTATTTATGGATATTAATCATTAAATGCTGTTACTATTATATAATTTATGGGTAATAGAAATTCTAATAAAAAACTGTGTAATTAGATATTTTACAGACAAAGAGTCACAGGAATTTACACTGTATCACAAGCTACAGCACACATGTCATTGTGCAAAATGTGAATGTTTTAATGTGAACAAAATGTTATGTCTGAAAGGTGTATATGTTTCATTTCTTCCAGAGCAGGACCCTAACCCAGACCACAACTGGACCTCACCCAGGCCAAGGCAGGACTCTCACATATAACTCAACTTCTGTTTGTTTGCACTCTTTACCTAGGATTGTATATATATATAGTGTATTGAATGTATATTGTGAGATTGTATATAGGAGTGTATATACTTACATTCTATTTTTATTCTTACACTCTATTTTTATTCTGGTCTATTTGGTTTATGTCTATTTTTGCTTGCACAGTGCAGGAGTTGTTGCAATCGCATTTCACTGCTGATTTACTTATTTAATGTACTTGTACATTCATGCATGTGACAAATAAAACGTCTTGAAGTCTTGAAGTCATATAATTGCTGCTGTAATTTGATTCTTTTAATAAGCCATGTAACTTGCTATGATCCCAGGTTTTGAATAGGTGTGATACTGGTGTGTGGCCACAGCGTGCACATCTGATGTTGCTCACAGTGGTCCTCAGTGTGCTCAGGGAACATGTGTGTCTGCCCAGACACATGAAAAATTAGAGGGAACATTGGCTACAACTGTCCTCATGTCAAGCCACTCCTGAACCAGAGACAACGTCAGAAGCGTCTTACCTGGGCTAAGGAGAAAAAGAACTGGACTGTTGCTCAGTGGTCCAAAGTCCTCTTTTCAGATGAAAGTCCATTTTGCATTTCATTTGGAAATCAAGGTCCCAGAGTCTGGAGGAAGAGTGGAGAGGCACAGAATCCAAGTTGCTTGAAGTCCAGTGTGAAGTTTTCACAGTCAATGATGATTTGGGTGCCATGTCATCTGCTGGTGTTTGTCCATTGTGTTTTCTCAAGTCCAAAGTCAACGCAGCCGTCTATCAGGACATTTTAGAGCACTTCATGCTTCCTTCTGCTGACAAGCTTTATGGAGATGCTGATTTCATTTTCCAGCAGGACTTGGCACCTGCCCACACTGCCAAATGTACCAATACCTGGTTTAATGGCCATGGTATTACTGTGCTTGATTGGCCAGCAAACTTCAAGAGGAAGAAGAGAGACGCCAGACCCAACAATGCAGATGAGCTGAAGGCCGCTATCAAAGCAACCTTGGCTTCCACAGCACCTCAGCAGTGCCACAGGCTGATCGCATCCATGCCACGCCGCATTGATGCAGTAATTCATGCCAAAGGACCCCCGACCAAGTATTGAGTGATATACATGAACATACTTTTCAGAAGGCCGACATTTCTGTTTTAAAAATCCTTTTTTTTATTGGTCTCATGTAATATTCTAATTTTGAGACCCTAAATTTTGGGTTTTCATTAGCTTTGAGCCATGATCATCAAAATTAAAAGAAATAAAGGCTTGAAATATTTCACTCTGTGAATAATGAATAATGAATCTATATAATATATGAGTTTCACTTTTAGAATGGAATTATTGAAATAAATGAACTTTTCCACGATATTCTAATTTATTGAAATGCACCTGTATATGCACCCCAACTGTAGGCCTGCATTCAGTCAAAACTTAGCTTTGGGCAATATTTTCTGTTGTTACGAAGGAGGAGGACTTGCTCCATGTGTTCATCAGACATTCTGTCACCAGATGAGGTGAGTACATTTCCTCCATCACTGAACAGAAGTTCAACTGGAGCACTGGAAGGAAATGTAGTATAGTACTTCATGAAGAGCTGCTTAATCAAGGGAAATGCATGCAGGGAATCTATGCTCTGCACAGTATTATCGAGGAACCGCCGAACCTCTTCCTCCCCTGTGCCTTTATCAGCCCTCTTTGTTTTTCCAAACACAAGAAAATCCTCATGTGATCCCTCAGCCTCAGAGCTATTGTTCTATTTTGTTATGTGTGAATGTGTTTTTAGATTAATAGCAGTTAATCATGCACATTGAACTTAAATGTACTTTTTTACATATGCTCGTAACACTTCATACTCAAACTTCACATAAACTGCCATTGAACTTGTCATGAACACACAAATCAGCCCAAACACACCATCTCAAGGCCTATTATCAAATAAACCTGCCTTATTCCTATTAGTCTGTCTTACTTTCACTTGATTCGGTTCCATAAAGCAAGTTCAACATAGTTTAAGCTCAGTTACAATGGTTGTTGTTTAGGAGTTCCTGTAACACTGATCGAAAGGCAAAGAGATGATTTTGCTATCGACTCGCTGATAACTTCTACAATAACATATACGGTCACTGTGAATACTATACGGATCAGTTTAAGAGAAATGTACAAATGGATGGAGTAATATCAATAATACACTTTAATAGTAGGAGCCTCAGTGCAAACCATTCAAAGCTTAAACACTGTCTAAGACAAGTGTTGAACAGGTTCACAGTAATTGCAATATCAGAGACTTGGGTCAGTGAGGAGCAAAGAGACTCAGTCGAGATTGAGGGATATGAAACGTATTACACAAACGGGACTAAATCAAGATTCAATGTAGAGTACCAGTCAATATCCATCAATCATACGGCCAACCAGAATAACTACACACAGTGCTACACTCATCGATAATATCTTCACCAACGTTATTGACAGGAAAATAATTAGTGGATTAATCATAAACGACACAAGTGACCATCTGCCAGTCTTTGCAACCATACAGAGCCATATTAAGACCAAGAAAGACATCACAAGATTCAAAATAACTAGACACAAAACACTAGATGCTATAAATTCTTTTAAAGAAGACCTACTCAAACAAAACTGGAACAAAGTCTATGTAGAAGATGTAAATGAAGCCTATGACACATTTCTGACCATGACAACAGCATTATATGAAAAACATTGTCCTCTAGTAGAGAAAGTAGTAAAACAAAAATATGCTGATAAACCATGGCTAACCAAGGGAATATTAAATGCATGCAAGAAGAAAAACTCATTGTACAAAGAATTTATAAAGAAAAGGACAACAGAAGCCGATCAAAAATATAAGACATACAAAAACAAATTAACAAGAATAATGAGAAGTTGCAAAAAGGATTACTACGTGAAATTAATAGATGACAACAAAAACGATATTAAAAACACATGGTATATATTAAATACCATAATTATAAAGGGAAGTGGGAAAGCAGGTTACCCTAACCATTTCCTGTCAAATGACAACACAACTATAGACGACATGGCCCGGGTTGCCGATGAATTTAACAACTATTTTGTCAGTGTTGGTCCTGGTTTGGCTGAAGGGATTGCTAAGACTGGCAGCAGAGATGATGTGGAAAGCAGGGATAAACATGTCAAAGAAACAATATTTTTAAGAGGAACAGATGAAAAAGAAATTATTGACATAGTTCAAAACTTCAAGAACAAGAAGTCGATAGACTGTAATGGAATAGACATGTGTATGGTTAAAAATATCATTGAATGCATAGCAAAACCTCTGACTCACATCTGTAATCAGTCCCTACAAACTGGTGTATTTCCAAATAAAATTAAAACTGCTAAAGTCATACCAATATACAAATCCGGAGACAAATACATTCTCTCAAACTACAGACCTGTTTCCCTGCTTCCACAGTTCTCAAAAATACTCCAAAAAATATTCTTTATAAGACTAGATGACTTCATCACAAAGCACAATGTACTATATGATCAGCAATATGGTTTCAGAGCAAATAGGACAACTTCATATGCACTTATTGATTTCATTGAAAAAATAACAACGGCAATAGAAAATAAAGAATACGCAGTTGGGGTTTTCCAAGATCTTAAGAAAGCATTTGACATGGTAGACCATAATTTACTATTAATAAAACTACAAAGATATGGTATTAGAGGAACAACACTCTCCTGGTTAACCAACTACCTGCAGAATAGAACTCAATATGTGGAAATAAAAAAACTTCAACTCTCAACCACTGAAGGTTACCTGTGTGCCATTTTATTTGACTTTATAATCCAGTAATTTAAAATAAAAAATAAAGTTTAGACAACATAAACGTGACTAATACACTGAATAGATTATATGATGATAAATGAAAACATATAGACCTATATATGTTTATTTATATTCGTATGTGACATCAAACCTGTAAGACATACAGTAAGTCTCACTCAAGTCTTCCCTGATAGAATGAGCTATTTTTATATTAACAGTACAACTGCCGAAAATTATACTGACCACAAATGTAGTGTCTAGTATATATATATATACAGTACCAGTCAATAGTTTGGACACAGTTACCCATCCACTTGAATGGGAAACTGTGTCCAAATTTTTGACTGGTAGTGTATATATATAAAAAGAAAAAAATACGAGAGTTACGTATGTAACTATGGTTTTATTAATCCTGGATGATCCAGCCTGACCAACAAAGTCACCTGTGACCCCTGATGACCCCGGACAGGGTATATCTTCTGGTGTCGTCAGAGGATCTGTTCCTGCAGAATCTTCTCCTGAGGGCACGAGGATTCTGAGTGACTGAACGCGCTGGTGGTCATCCAGGATTCAGAGAACTGTAGTTACATACATAACTCTCGTTATATTTCATCCTTCCTGACCACCAGAGGCTGTGCTTCAAGCACTGGATGACCTATACCAACTGACTTTCGTATGTCGGCAGCACCAACCACGTACTGTAGGCTTTCAAGGCCCGCACAGGGCATAACAGCCACGACATATCGTTCCTTTCATCCGCAGAGAGCAGCTGCCACCTATTCTCATACTGCACCCGGGTAGATGGCGCACTGGCGTGCAGGATCGTAGTACGGACCGCATCCATGCATTCGTTCAGCAGCGGTTCAGGCCCTGCAGAGGCCAGACCAACAGCTGAAGGCGGCGAGGGTCGGGATGCCAGACCTGACCCCCTGTCGTCCCTGTCCGGGAGGCGCCACGGTGGGCTGCGACAGAGCCTGTGCAGCAGAGGGAACCACGTCCTCCCAGACCAGAAAGGGGCCACCAGAAACAGCCTGTAGCCTTGGTGAAGGACCATCTGAAGTCATTACATTCTTGCTATGTCATTACACAATCTAACAATAGTGTTGTTCCTAATTATTTGGCGCGTTTGGGTCGAAATATGAATGAAACCAGTCAGACTCTCCTCTCATGTTCCCTTTAAAAGCCAGGTGTGCTGAGGGACAGGAGATCTTTGGAGGACCCTCTGACTCCCCCGTCCGTTATGTGACCCCTGGGCTCTATTTTATAGAACAATCTCGAGGATATATACTAAAATGTAGGAACCAAAAATAATCTGATTTCTTAAATAATGCACTCACACCTGCAGACAAAGTTCCCTTTAAAAATCACAGTCCAACTGGAAATGTGGTCCAACAGCCTCACGCTCTCCACACACCCAAACATATCTATAAATGATCAATGCAAAGCAACTGGTGAGTGTTGATGCATAGTCGTCTGATCAATACTCATTCATGGTAAAACATGACAACAAGCGAGAGGAAAATCTTCTTTTTTTTTCTAAGAACATGCAGGGGGGGGGATGAGGGGCGTAGAAACCTCAGGTTTGACTCAGGTTAGGTTTAGGTTAAGGTTGGGAAAAGATCATGTTTTTAGTTTTAATGTTCCAGTCAAACAAATTAAATACGCTGTCAGTCAATATTTTAATGATTTGTTCTGTTTCAGCATTATTACAGAGGCCATATCGATTAATAACACTTCCTCATCATGTAAGGAGAAAGCTAATAATTAGTCTGCATCATGTTTCTTTGTTACAAATGATTCACACAGACATGTAATAGGAGACAGAGATCGTTTCACGCGTCCGTTAAATGTGTGGATGTTGTTACGGTGCACTAAGTAGATGAGTTTCTGTTCTGTTCCGTGATGTTTTCACGTTTGTCACTTGTTGACAACTATTAGCAACATTTTAATAATCGGTTAACTCCAAGTCCACGCAAAGCTGCAAATTGCTTAGTCCTGTGGCAATGAGAGGGATGGATTTGGTTGATACCTAATATTAGGTGTTATTCTGAACAAACCACCAAAATCAGCCCAACAACGCCACCTTGGGAATTCCACCCAAGGAATTAATAAGGAATGACCCAACAAAGAAGACAACAACCAATGATAACACAAAAATAACAACTAATATATGGCAGGCAGCTACCCAAATGAAACTTCTGAAAACTGACAATGTAAGCTGCCAAAAGAAATTAAACCACAGGCTAACCAAACTTTACAAACCAAATATTAATTTAAAGGAATTGAATTTCACTTATCTTAATCAGTAATGAAAAATGTAATTAAATGTAAGGTAACAGATGCAAAAATCACACCTATCTAAAGAAAGCAATCAGATCAGATTCACAAAATAAACACAGACAATATATCCAGAACTCAATATATAATAATCAAACAAACCCAAACAAAAGAACATAAATCAAACTGCAATTTGATCAAGAAAATCCGACTAAACAGTAGCACAAAAGCAAATAATATTGGGCGCCCACTTAGAGTGGTCCAAATACAAAACAGAAGAATAAGAAATGAAAGGAAAACCTAAATAATCAAGTGGACCCCAGCATTCCCTCAGTCCACAACTACAATCGGCCTGCTCACAGCCGAGAAGGTATATTGATGCGCGGTAGCATCCAGCTAACACCACGGGCTCAGGCTCAGCGAAGCTAAAGCTAAGCTAAAGCTAAGCTAAGCGTCTGCACACACAGACCGGGACCGGCCGCAGTACATCTGCACGCCGTCAGACAAGGAGACCACCAGACAAAAGCCTACAACACGCGAGAGACTACTTTAACAATTTCTTTAACTAATTTTGAGCAGCACATACAATGCAGCTACCGCTGCTTTACCTGCATCGGTGAGAAGACACCGGACATGAACGAGGCGAACCGGAAGTGCGTGTGTGTCCGTGTGTATGTGTGTCCGTGTGTATGTGTGTCGTCACCCTAGCAACTCTTCCTGCTTTATATGACGTCAAGCAGTTCCAAGACTTTAACATTTAAATGCCAAAGCAGCCTTTTAAGTGATGTTTTTACGCTGGAGAAGCTGAAATCTTCATTGTTATCAAAATAGAAAATAATGTCGAACTATCAGGCAATAACATCAATCCAAATGGACCATCCACCCAGGGGCCAGTTCCAGGCTACGACTGCCCTTAATTTTATCCACCTGCAGCTGGTGGAGCTGAACAAAGACTGTAGAGAGACGGCCAAGAGTGGTCTGGCCAGCCGGCAATTTTTCACGGAGCTTCAAGATAAACTGGAGAAGATTCTCCATGAAGTAAGTGTTTCTCATTATTTTATTTTATTTTTACTCAGCTACTTCATCATTTCACCTATTTAAATGCAATGTGTCTTCATTTAAAAAAAAAAACTGTTTATGTTTCAGATGGACCTAACCTAATTTTTGCATACTTCATATAAAACACTACATTTATGTTCATGCAATATTTTTGTTTTGCTGGGCAATCTTTGTTCATAGCCTCTCTATGTCCATCTAGTGGTTCTGCTTATTATTGTAGTCACTTTAGTGATGTTTCTGTGTTTACTGTGGTAATTGTTGTAAGTTGAATTGTCGATTGTTTTTTGTTTCTTTTGTGTTTTCATGTTTATTTGTTATGTTATGTTAGAACCCCCTTGAAAACGAGATGATTCATCTCAAGGGGTTTATCCTTCTTAATAATAAAATTTATCCACATGGTAATCGCATGAAAACATTGATTGGACTGGGTAGGAATTTGAACAAAGTTTCATTTTACTTTTGATATTTTTTCACTCACACATTATCACCTTTTGGATTTTATTTATTTACGTGTCTTTCTTTCCTGTGTTTGATTTAGACCCGTTCGGCCTGCTGTCCTCCTTCAAAAGCACCAGTGATGAGTGACTTTGAGACACTCCAGTCCCTTGGCAGTGGCAGCTTTGGGTAAGTGACAAGAACAGACTGTTTAATTTGTGTTTCTCTGACTGTCAAAGCAGGACAGACACTGAAACCAGCTTGTGATGTTGCTCTAGAATATTTTATTCTAAAATGATTGATAAACATATATATTTAGTCATAGAGGCTGCTCACATTCCTTTTTCCCTCTCGTCCAGGTCTGTAAACCTTGTGGGCCACAAGAAGACAGGTCAGACTTTCGCTATGAAGACCATCAAGCGGGAGTCAGTGTCCGAGAGGGCACGGGACAGGTTGTTGTCGGAGCGTGACATCCTCACCTTCAACAACAACCCATTTGTTGTCTCGATGTTTTGCTCCTTTGAGACAACGACCGACTTCTGCATGGTGATGGAGAATGTAGGAGGTAAGGAGGTTGCTGTGGATTGGTCATACAGACACATACAAGTGCCATGTTTGTTTAATTAGCCATGTGTAGTGCACTCTAAGACTTTATGTATCAAGTACATGTTTTAACTTTACACATCTAACAGGCTCCAAGACGTTAACGTGATATCTGACCTGACACTGTCTGTTCTTATGTCTCCTTCTGACCTCGTAGGCGGGGATTGTGCTGCTCTTCTTCACCGCAATGGGCCTCTTCCTGTGGACTTGGCCCGCTTGTATGTGGCGGAGACTACCCTGGCTTTGGAGTACGTCCACAGCTACGGCATTGTGCACCGAGACCTCAAACCTGCCAAGTGAGTACTCAATCTGTCCCAGGCGTGAGATTAGAATTAAGCTTTATTGTTTGTGTTTTTGACACAAAAAACAGTGATTTTTCATTTTTAACGTCAGAGGACAGAGAAACTCAGAGTTAGGTAAATGTTGGACTTGGAAGTCGATGCAGTAATGATGTAATAACGCTCTGTTATAACTGTAGGTAGACGGGCCTAATTAAAGTTGCTAAGCTGTGATTGGATAATTGTTGCTCAGAGGAGGGGTTTAGCCAATGGTCATTTACAGTAAAGCTTTCACATTATATTGCTATCTTCTTTAACTTTAGGTAACTTTAAAGAGTTGTCATATAATCTAACATTTTTCTTCTGTCTTCCATTTCAGTATGCTGATCAGTTCCATGGGCCACATCAAGCTGGCTGATTTTGGCCTGGCAGTGATCGGCCCTATAAATATGACGGTGGACCTGAAAAAAGAAGAGCTCGGGAACATTGTCAGAGAGTTTGATGGTGTTCAGGTTAGTCTCGTTTCTTCTTCTCTCTGTTAATTTAATGTGTATTGTTGTACTTATTAATCGTGTTCTAATTCCTCTCCTCATTCATTTCTTCTGACAGACGGCAGGGACTCCACTGTACTTTGCCCCTGAAATCATCATGCAGACTGGCTTTGGTAAACCTGTCGACTGGTGGGCCTTGGGAATCGTCTTGTTTCAATTCCTGACGTGTGACTTCCCCTTCGATGGAAACTCAATCTCACAGGTTTTTGATGAGGTTGTCGAAGGTAAGACGCTTCAGTTCAAATCAGTAATGAATAAATCTGTCTGTATTTTAACTATGATGAAAATGTACATTCTCATACTTTATACAGGTCTTAAGGTAGAATTTAATTCTTGCTTCTTTTAGCATTGGGATCTTCATGTGTACTCTATAGGTTTATGGTGTTTTATTCAAAAATTCTGCCATTCAGTCCTTTTGCTGATGTTGGTAACACATTTCTTGATCTGACTGTTGATATCTGCTTCTTTTCCAGGTGACATCACTTGGCCACCAGAGTTCAATGCCCTGCCAGCTGTTGCCCGGGACATAATCGACGATCTCCTGTATAAGGATCCTTTGTACCGCCTGGGCACAGGTTAGTGACAGCTCTACTAATGGTGGACAGAGGATTAAAGCACTATGACACATAAACTGCATATACTGTAGAGAGATTTGGTCAGGTGTAGCTTTTAGGACAGCCCATGATTTATAGATGTACAAACTACATTTATGATTATATGACTGTCTTACTGTTTTTCCAGGGGGAGCCAGTGAGGTGAAGGCACATCGGTTCTTCAAAGATCTGGACTGGAAAGACCTCTATAATACCGGTAAGCCTCAACAGACAGACAAACCCAGACTCATGTCTGACAGGAGCAGAATGTTTACTACTTTGCTAACAGGCTGTTAGAGTGTCTGTAATTTAAACATTGTTTGATTTTTAAGCACACAGTTAAATTTATGAACATAGTGCTCATAGACCAACTCTTGGGGTGTTTTTTTTCAGTGTTATTTGGTTGGAGATTTGATTTCTCAGAAATGTCTGGTGGGAATTTAATTTGGGATTAAGATAATAGCAGCCATTGTTTTCAGACTTTATACATAATGGATGTTGCTGTGTTCCCTACAGTCCAGTCCGATGAAGCCTCTGCGGTTCACATGACGTACGACGTCCCCCGTCATGAGGAGTCTCCTACTGATGAGCCTCCTGCTAATGTCTGCATCACCAAAGACAACCCCTGTCCTGATGTTTCCCCTGCTGAGGTTGAATCACCTGTGGAGCTCCTGGACTTCTGCGCTGTCGCCTTCCGCTTCAAGGAGGTAATTTTTTTTCTCCAACTCCTCAACCTGCACTAATGTTTGACATTGTCTAAAAGTATTTTGCACTATTGAATATATACAGTTCCAGCCAAACATTTGGACACATCTTCCCATTCACTTGAATATGTATTATGTATATACTTGTATATCTAATCTAAATGATAGAAACTGATGTGAATTCTTAGAAAAAGTACTCCTGGATGATCATCAACTACATAATGTGTAACTTTTACCCATGTCACCTCAAACTACAGGCGTACAGCAGCCCCGAGCACCTGTCCCTCGCCAACCTGCTGTCAGTCAAGCCAGGACACAGTAAGGTGGAGGAGGAAGAGAAGGAACAGCTGGGGCAGGAGTTTGAGCTGGAGGGCAGTGAACGCTATGAGGAGGAGGACTCTAAAGGCCTTCATCATAGGGAAGACCAGCAGCTGCTACCCCCAAACCAGTCCTCTGACTCCAGTGATGAGGATGAGTCGAGTCACCACGGAAACTCCTCTCATGATGGTTCCTCTAATGATGAGTTGGAGGATAAACAGAAGGAAAGGAAAAGTTGGAGCAGGAGTTTGAGCTGGAAGGCAGTGAGTGCTATGAGGTGGAGGACTCTAAAGGCCTTCATCATGAGGAAGACCAACAGCTGTCACCCCCAAAGCACCAAAATGTTTAATAATAAAATATAAAAATGAAAAATAGTGGTCTTTTGCTGTTTTGTTTGTTTAACATGCAAATGAAAATGAGTGTCTTATAATGATTGTGTGATGATTATGATGATGTACATATTTTTAAAGGAACTACAAATTTAGCAGTCAAACTGTGTGAATCATATTATCTCACTGTAACCTCCATCAAACCGTCCCCAGACCTCCCCTTAGTTCCTCCCACCTACCTGACTGCACCTGCAGCAGTCTGACCTCCTATCAGCTCCATTATTGGATCTATTACAATAGCTGTGTTGAACACATAGCCGTCTGAGGAGGAACGATTCTCTGGTTTCTTTCACTGAGGTGATTTTCTGTGGCTCAGAACTACTGATGTTCCCAATCTATAAAGATTGAAAAAAGATACTAACCACATGTAAATACACTTTCTTGATAAAGATGGAATTTCCCTTCAGAAAGTAACTTCATTTTTTTATTTAAAATTAACTGAAAAAAAATACATGAAAATAAAATCAGCAAGTAACATCAAATAGCTGCTTTTACTTTGTGAACTGTGTTGAGTTCAACCAAAGATGTTTCATAGGACGCGGGAAATAACAGAAAACTTACTCAAAGTATTGATATACTACGTAGCAGATTTAAAAAGACACAAAAAACAATTCAAAAACCTTTTGCAATCCAGAAACAGGTCATTTTAATCACATGAGACTTCATTCTATTTTTATTGCCATGTGCATCATGAAGATTAAAATATGACTCGTTGATGATTAGAACTCAATTGCCAAAATAATGACCTCTATCGTGTGTGTCATTCTATGATTAGATTCTTATTACAGATGCAGTATTGGGTATTAAGAATCTTATGTCATGGCTGGTTGAAGAAAGTTTAACACTTAATTTGTTAACAGTGCATTATATGTTTTTTCTTCAATGACCAGAGGTTAAAAACAACATGACAAGACTACAACATAGAATAGATGAGACTAGAAGAAATGAATAAATACATTTAAAAAGAAAAAAACAACTAAAGTGTGTGACCATTATAACTCACAGACATGTAAGAGCGAGTGCCCACAAAGGAGTTGGCCATGGAGTCTATAAGCTGTCCACTTACTCCAAAGTCACACAGCTTGATCTCACAGCAGGAATTCACTGTTGGACGGCTTGACATCTGAAAGAGGGTCATGCAGTATTGAGGAGAGCATTGTGGACAAGTGTTCAACAGGGAACAGTAAGCCCAGCTTCAGCGCACGTTGAGCCGACTGTCCCATTCTTGTGTGCTTTAACACTTTAAACGTTGGTATGTATGTGCAATACTGAGCACAACAAAGATCTAGTTCATGCATCTTTGACAGGAATTACTGTGAGGTGGCTCAACACTCAAATAGTGTTAAAATATAGCAATACCTTAAGACTTTAAAGATCATCTGAACTATAAAAACGTCATTATATTTATAGTATCCTTTAATGACCTAGAAAAACAAATATTGCATATCAGTCCAGTAAGAAATCACAAGATTTGGTAGTGAAAAAGAAATGATCTACAACTGCACGTATCAGTGATAACACAAAACAAATAGAGCTGTAGTGAGACGACTGGAGCATGAAACTGGTAGGAGAGGTGTTGGAGCTACTCACAGCGATGCTGACTTTGCCAAGGATCTTCTCTGGGATCTTCCCTGCCTTCTTCAGCGACTGGTCCAGGGAGCCACCGTCCTACAGCCAGCAGGGATGGAAAACATGGAGAGCAGAACAATATGATCTATGAAATTCAAGGCATCCAAACAAAATTGGTTTGTGTCAATAAAAGTGAGGTTGTACGTGGAAGAGAAAACATTTTCAATCATCTCTAAAGTAGCACTCAAAGTTAATGCTGTGCAAATACACTGGTAATCATAAAATATTAAGGAGAAGTACCACATGCTCCATGCAGATGTTGATTTCTCCATCGCTTTCTCTGTTATGGAGAAAGCTCCATAAAAGCCCACAATGTAGTAGGAGTTACACTCATGAAGCAGCTGCAGCTCCATAATGATCTGGTTCCTAATGGCTGGTTTGATCTCCACGTGGATCAGCAGGAAAACAAAAGACTTCAGGTTTGATTTTATCGTCTCATGTCTCACAGTACATGAATGATAAGAGAGTCAGTCTTCTTTTGTGCAAACACACTGCTGTCCAAGTAACCAATATTCTGTTTTTCAAAACACTAAATTTGACACCACACTCTGAAAACAGACGAAGCCTGCAAAATATCAATTCCTGTTTGATCAGGCACTGCAACACAAATGTTTTTAAAGTTCTTTTTGGGGGCATTTCTGCCTTTTATGATAGTGACAGCTGAAGAGTTGACAGGAAATGCAGGAGAGAGAGAGTGTGTTGGGGGGGGGACATGCTGAAAATGGCTAAGGGCGGAATCGAACCCACGGAAACCCCTAGAGGTCTATAGCTTCAGTTTATGGGGCACATGCTCTAAGCACGGCTCTATCTGCACCCCAAAAGTAGCATTTTGTGTTATATTTGTGAAAAGCACTTGTAATATATGTTGTATTGAGCTATTTCAACTGTTCTTGTGTGATTTGGTTATTGCAAACAGATGATTAATAGTCTACATATTTTGCCAGTGAACCGAATATACAATGGGGATCAAATAATTTTTCCTCAACTCTAAATATTATAGTTTAATGTATCACAAAGAAAGCTACATTTCATTTATCTTCACGTTGCAAATGTTTGTCTGCAGGAAAAGACAACAGCATTTCAAGTGAAGGCTAATTAATGCTTTTGCAATCAAGGGTGTTTATCTCGGGATATAGCAAACAAGCACCAATCTCTTTGTGTTCAAACAGGATATGGTGAATGGGTTCTAAACCATGAAGAATCAGCACCACAAATTATAGTTTGATTTCCCTAAATCTAAGCCCCGCCTTCTTCTGAAACGAGATTTTAAACATTTCTGTGAGCAAGCCTTTCTCCATGATTTAGTGCTCTATGACTAGAAAATAATTTCTCTAATTGATGACGTACAGCTGGCTTGGAAATATTTTTATGTTGCTTTTTTGAGTTTTATTGATAAACATGCACCATTAAAAAAATTCCAGGTTAAAAAGGAGAAACAATCCCTGGTTTTCACCTGAGATCTTAGAGAAAGAGATGTTGCTTGGGCCAGAGCAAGAAAAACTCAGCTGAGGCAGATTGGCTCAGTAGTGAATCTGGTCTCCAAGCTCAAGTTGAAACTGGGTTTCTACTACAGGACTAAATCCTGCTTTTCTTTTAGAGCAAGAAAGTATCTTGTATTGTGCACCTTCTTGCCTCTGCTGGATTATGGAGATGTGTTATACATGGGTGCCTCTGCTCACTGTTTGCGGTCTCTGGACACTGTTTATAATTGTGCCTTGAGATATGTCACTGGATGTGGACGTCTTATGCATCATTGCACTTTATATGCTGCAGCTGACTGGCCGTCCTTATATGTACGCAGACGTACGACGTCCATTTTGAAACACAGTATTTCATCCCTTGTCGTATCATCCTTATATGCACAATACAGACCAGAACACTGTTAGAACTTCATTAAGCTTCTTCTGTTTCTGGGTCCTGCTATTGTCCATGCTGGCTCACTGTCACACTGTCATGGCTAACTGAGACATTTGAAAAGACCAGAGCCATTATCAATGTTGTTAGTAACTCCTGTGCTTTTTCTGCTATGAGCAGTCAGGAGGTCTGCTGCTCAGGAGGCCTAATGTGTGGAGCTTAGCAGAGAATCACATGAGGTCATTACTTTGTCGATGATGATAGAGATCTACCTGGAGAGGGGGTATAATTAGCCAAAATATGAAACACTTGTGGCAATGAACCAACCAAATATTCATGGTCTGTGACATTATTTTATCTCTATATATTTAGCTCTTACTTAAAGAATAACAGACGGACAGATGGTGTAAAGTTGCAGCCCAAGGACTCCTAATTTGTTGGTTTTGTAAAGTCCAACTGACACCTTGAACAGACGAAAGTAGTGGCAGAAAAAAGACACCTTCTGACCTTGTGAGAACCCGTACAGGCCTCGTCCTCCAATCTTAAACATCATAACTATGGCAGCCCCAAGCAGACACACCCATCCTGTTACACCACATGTGGAGCAAAGTAATCTGCCTCTTCGTATTCAGTCCTTCCTTTTCACTGGTCTGCAAATGTTCAGCAAATCATCCGTCCATCTTTTGGTTCCTTAAGTCAGCTGCAGAACAATAATCAGGGAATCAAAAAATATCAAACATTTTTATTGTCATATTTGGCCTGTTAGTCATTTATAACGGTCTAACATGGCACTTTTGAAAGTACTGTACCTCTGTAATACTGACAAGTTCAGATCCCTTCTTGTTTCCTCTTACAACAAATTATAAGTGAGACATAAAGAACATTTATTCATCTTTAATAAGTGGAAACACTGCAGGTGAAATGATGAAGAGGGCGCTTTAGGACACATCTGCATTTGTTCATTCCTTGCTGGACTATTGTTATTCCCTATTATCAGGCTGTCCCAACAAGTCTCTAAAGACTCTCCAGCTGATCCAGAATGCTGCTGCAGGTGTTCTGACCAGAACAAGTATCAGAGATCATATCTCTCCTGTATCAGCCTCTCTGCATTGGCTCCCTGTAAGATCCAGAAGAGAATTTAAAATCCTTCTCATGTACAAAGCCCTTAATGGTCAGGCACCAACATACCTTCAGGAGCTCATAGGACCCTACTACCCATCTAGAACATCACGCTCCCTGGATGCAGGGTTACTTGTGATCCCTATAGAGTCTCCAAAAGTACAATGGGAGCCAGAGCCTTCAGTTATCAGGCTCCTCTCCTGTGGAACCATCTTCCAGTCTGGGTTCAGGAGGCAGACACCTTCTCTACATTTAAGAGGAGGCTTAAAACTTTCCTTATTGATAAAGCTTAGAATTAAGGCTGGCTTAGGCTAGTCTTTAGCTATGCTGCTATAGGCCTAGACTGCTGGGGAACTTCCCATGATGCACTGAACACCTCCTTCCTCCTCTCCCCCTTCTTCTTTACCAGGGTTGGGAGGGTTACTTTAAAAATGTATCCCGATACTATTACAAATTACTTCTAAACAAATGTATTCAGTAACTTAAACCAACTAGCACATTATTAAAGTAATGTAATTTGATTATTTTCCACTACTTTTGGATCACCTCAGTACCAAATATGCAAATAAATACATGAGAAAAGAAATGTCAGTAACATGGCTTTTATTTGAGAATATTCCAACAACAGAACAATAAAACATTGGAAGAGAAATGATTTTAAGTATCAAAAATATGTTCTCTGCTCTGCATTGTATCAGGAAAACATGGTTTTCAATTAGCTCATTTAGGCAGTAACCTGATAAACCTACAAAGAAAGAGCACAGCACATTACCTCATAGAACAGAGGAAGAGGAACCACTGTAACTTTTTTCTTTTACAAATGAGGAGTCCACCGACCAAATTTTCAAAAAGAAATAAAAACAAAACCACACATTGAATTTTGGTACAAGATTCTAAATTACAGTGCAAACCAACAATTTCAGATGACAGAGCTCAGCCAGTCAAAAGGAACATTTGCTGCCCTCACAAATACAGTTTAGTGTGTAACCACCATTAGGGAGAAACCCCAAGACGGGATGTACAGGTGCATCTCAATAAATTAGAATATCGTGGAAAAGTTCATTTATTTCAGTAATTCCATTCTAAAAGTGAAACTCATATATTTTATAGATTCATTACGCACAGAGTGAAATATTTCAAGCCTTTATTTCTTTTAATTTGGATGATTATGGCTTACAGCTAATGAAAACCCCAAATTCAGTATCTCCGAAAATTAGAATATTGTGAATAAGTGTTTGTGCATATTCTAGTGACATTTATTAAGATTTTTTTATTTATGGATATTAATCATTAAATGCTGTTACTATTATATAATTTATGGGTAATAGAAATTCTAATAAAAAACTGTGTAATTAGATATTTTACAGACAAAGAGTCACAGGAATTTACACTGTATCACAAGCTACAGCACACATGTCATTGTGCAAAATGTGAATGTTTTAATGTGAACAAAATGTTATGTCTGAAAGGTGTATATGTTTCATTTCTTCCAGAGCAGGACCCTAACCCAGACCACAACTGGACCTCACCCAGGCCAAGGCAGGACTCTCACATATAACTCAACTTCTGTTTGTTTGCACTCTTTACCTAGGATTGTATATATATATAGTGTATTGAATGTATATTGTGAGATTGTATATAGGAGTGTATATACTTACATTCTATTTTTATTCTTACACTCTATTTTTATTCTGGTCTATTTGGTTTATGTCTATTTTTGCTTGCACAGTGCAGGAGTTGTTGCAATCGCATTTCACTGCTGATTTACTTATTTAATGTACTTGTACATTCATGCATGTGACAAATAAAACGTCTTGAAGTCTTGAAGTCATATAATTGCTGCTGTAATTTGATTCTTTTAATAAGCCATGTAACTTGCTATGATCCCAGGTTTTGAATAGGTGTGATACTGGTGTGTGGCCACAGCGTGCACATCTGATGTTGCTCACAGTGGTCCTCAGTGTGCTCAGGGAACATGTGTGTCTGCCCAGACACATGAAAAATTAGAGGGAACCTTGGCTACAACTGTCCTCATGTCAAGCCACTCCTGAACCAGAGACAACGTCAGAAGCGTCTTACCTGGGCTAAGGAGAAAAAGAACTGGACTGTTGCTCAGTGGTCCAAAGTCCTCTTTTCAGATGAAAGTCCATTTTGCATTTCATTTGGAAATCAAGGTCCCAGAGTCTGGAGGAAGAGTGGAGAGGCACAGAATCCAAGTTGCTTGAAGTCCAGTGTGAAGTTTTCACAGTCAATGATGATTTGGGTGCCATGTCATCTGCTGGTGTTTGTCCATTGTGTTTTCTCAAGTCCAAAGTCAACGCAGCCGTCTATCAGGACATTTTAGAGCACTTCATGCTTCCTTCTGCTGACAAGCTTTATGGAGATGCTGATTTCATTTTCCAGCAGGACTTGGCACCTGCCCACACTGCCAAATGTACCAATACCTGGTTTAATGGCCATGGTATTACTGTGCTTGATTGGCCAGCAAACTTCAAGAGGAAGAAGAGAGACGCCAGACCCAACAATGCAGACGAGCTGAAGGCCGCTATCAAAGCAACCTTGGCTTCCACAGCACCTCAGCAGTGCCACAGGCTGATCACATCCATGCCACGCCGCATTGATGCAGTAATTCATGCCAAAGGACCCCCGACCAAGTATTGAGTGATATACATGAACATACTTTTCAGAAGGCCGACATTTCTGTTTTAAAAATCCTTTTTTTTATTGGTCTCATGTAATATTCTAATTTTGAGACCCTAAATTTTGGGTTTTCATTAGCTTTGAGCCATGATCATCAAAATTAAAAGAAATAAAGGCTTGAAATATTTCACTCTGTGAATAATGAATAATGAATCTATATAATATATGAGTTTCACTTTTAGAATGGAATTATTGAAATAAATGAACTTTTCCACGATATTCTAATTTATTGAAATGCACCTGTATATGCACCCCAACTGTAGGCCTGCATTCAGTCAAAACTTAGCTTTGGGCAATATTTTCTGTTGTTACGAAGGAGGAGGACTTGCTCCATGTGTTCATCAGACATTCTGTCACCAGATGAGGTGAGTACATTTCCTCCATCACTGAACAGAAGTTCAACTGGAGCACTGGAAGGAAATGTAGTATAGTACTTCATGAAGAGCTGCTTAATCAAGGGAAATGCATGCAGGGAATCTATGCTCTGCACAGTATTATCGAGGAACCGCCGAACCTCTTCCTCCCCTGTGCCTTTATCAGCCCTCTTTGTTTTTCCAAACACAAGAAAATCCTCATGTGATCCCTCAGCCTCAGAGCTATTGTTCTATTTTGTTATGTGTGAATGTGTTTTTAGATTAATAGCAGTTAATCATGCACATTGAACTTAAATGTACTTTTTTACATATGCTCGTAACACTTCATACTCAAACTTCACATAAACTGCCATTGAACTTGTCATGAACACACAAATCAGCCCAAACACACCATCTCAAGGCCTATTATCAAATAAACCTGCCTTATTCCTATTAGTCTGTCTTACTTTCACTTGATTCGGTTCCATAAAGCAAGTTCAACATAGTTTAAGCTCAGTTACAATGGTTGTTGTTTAGGAGTTCCTGTAACACTGATCGAAAGGCAAAGAGATGATTTTGCTATCGCCTCGCTGATAACTTCTACAATAACATATACGGTCACTGTGAATACTATACGGATCAGTTTAAGAGAAATGTACAAATGGATGGAGTAATATCAATAATACACTTTAATAGTAGGAGCCTCAGTGCAAACCATTCAAAGCTTAAACACTGTCTAAGACAAGTGTTGAACAGGTTCACAGTAATTGCAATATCAGAGACTTGGGTCAGTGAGGAGCAAAGAGACTCAGTCGAGATTGAGGGATATGAAACGTATTACACAAACGGGACTAAATCAAGATTCAATGTAGAGTACCAGTCAATATCCATCAATCATACGGCCAACCAGAATAACTACACACAGTGCTACACTCATCGATAATATCTTCACCAACGTTATTGACAGGAAAATAATTAGTGGATTAATCATAAACGACACAAGTGACCATCTGCCAGTCTTTGCAACCATACAGAGCCATATTAAGACCAAGAAAGACATCACAAGATTCAAAATAACTAGACACAAAACACTAGATGCTATAAATTCTTTTAAAGAAGACCTACTCAAACAAAACTGGAACAAAGTCTATGTAGAAGATGTAAATGAAGCCTATGACACATTTCTGACCATGACAACAGCATTATATGAAAAACATTGTCCTCTAGTAGAGAAAGTAGTAAAACAAAAATATGCTGATAAACCATGGCTAACCAAGGGAATATTAAATGCATGCAAGAAGAAAAACTCATTGTACAAAGAATTTATAAAGAAAAGGACAACAGAAGCCGATCAAAAATATAAGACATACAAAAACAAATTAACAAGAATAATGAGAAGTTGCAAAAAGGATTACTACGTGAAATTAATAGATGACAACAAAAACGATATTAAAAACACATGGTATATATTAAATACCATTATTAAAAAGGGAAGTGGGAAAGCAGGTTACCCTAACCATTTCCTGTCAAATGACAACACAACTATAGACGACATGGCCCGGGTTGCCGATGAATTTAACAACTATTTTGTCAGTGTTGGTCCTGGTTTGGCTGAAGGGATTGCTAAGACTGGCAGCAGAGATGATGTGGAAAGCAGGGATAAACATGTCAAAGAAACAATATTTTTAAGAGGAACAGATGAAAAAGAAATTATTGACATAGTTAAAAACTTCAAGAACAAGAAGTCGATAGACTGTAATGGAATAGACATGTGTATGGTTAAAAATATCATTGAATGCATAGCAAAACCTCTGACTCACATCTGTAATCAGTCCCTACAAACTGGTGTATTTCCAAATAAAATTAAAACTGCTAAAGTCATACCAATATACAAATCCGGAGACAAATACATTCTCTCAAACTACAGACCTGTTTCCCTGCTTCCACAGTTCTCAAAAATACTCCAAAAAATATTCTTTATAAGACTAGATGACTTCATCACAAAGCACAATGTACTATATGATCAGCAATATGGTTTCAGAGCAAATAGGACAACTTCATATGCACTTATTGATTTCATTGAAAAAATAACAACGGCAATAGAAAATAAAGAATACGCAGTTGGGGTTTTCCAAGATCTTAAGAAAGCATTTGACATGGTAGACCATAATTTACTATTAATAAAACTACAAAGATATGGTATTAGAGGAACAACACTCTCCTGGTTAACCAACTACCTGCAGAATAGAACTCAATATGTGGAAATAAAAAAACTTCAACTCTCAACCACTGAAGGTTACCTGTGTGCCATTTTATTTGACTTTATAATCCAGTAATTTAAAATAAAAAATAAAGTTTAGACAACATAAACGTGACTAATACACTGAATAGATTATATGATGATAAATGAAAACATATAGACCTATATATGTTTATTTATATTCGTATGTGACATCAAACCTGTAAGACATACAGTAAGTCTCACTCAAGTCTTCCCTGATAGAATGAGCTATTTTTATATTAACAGTACAACTGCCGAAAATTATACTGACCACAAATGTAGTGTCTAGTATATATATATATACAGTACCAGTCAATAGTTTGGACACAGTTACCCATCCACTTGAATGGGAAACTGTGTCCAAATTTTTGACTGGTAGTGTATATATATAAAAAGAAAAAAATACGAGAGTTACGTATGTGACTATGGTTTTATTAATCCTGGATGATCCAGCCTGACCAACAAAGTCACCTGTGACCCCTGATGACCCCGGACAGGGTATATCTTCTGGTGTCGTCAGAGGATCTGTTCCTGCAGAATCTTCTCCTGAGGGCACGAGGATTCTGAGTGACTGAACGCGCTGGTGGTCATCCAGGATTCAGAGAACTGTAGTTACATACATAACTCTCGTTATATTTCATCCTTCCTGACCACCAGAGGCTGTGCTTCAAGCACTGGATGACCTATACCAACTGACTTTCGTATGTCGGCAGCACCAACCACGTACTGTAGGCTTTCAAGGCCCGCACAGGGCATAACAGCCACGACATATCGTTCCTTTCATCCGCAGAGAGCAGCTGCCACCTATTCTCATACTGCACCCGGGTAGATGGCGCACTGGCGTGCAGGATCGTAGTACGGACCGCATCCATGCATTCGTTCAGCAGCGGTTCAGGCCCTGCAGAGGCCAGACCAACAGCTGAAGGCGGCGAGGGTCGGGATGCCAGACCTGACCCCCTGTCGTCCCTGTCCGGGAGGCGCCACGGTGGGCTGCGACAGAGCCTGTGCAGCAGAGGGAACCACGTCCTCCCAGACCAGAAAGGGGCCACCAGAAACAGCCTGTAGCCTTGGTGAAGGACCATCTGAAGTCATTACATTCTTGCTATGTCATTACACAATCTAACAATAGTGTTGTTCCTAATTATTTGGCGCGTTTGGGTCGAAATATGAATGAAACCAGTCAGACTCTCCTCTCATGTTCCCTTTAAAAGCCAGGTGTGCTGAGGGACAGGAGATCTTTGGAGGACCCTCTGACTCCCCCGTCCGTTATGTGACCCCTGGGCTCTATTTTATAGAACAATCTCGAGGATATATACTAAAATGTAGGAACCAAAAATAATCTGATTTCTTAAATAATGCACTCACACCTGCAGACAAAGTTCCCTTTAAAAATCACAGTCCAACTGGAAATGTGGTCCAACAGCCTCACGCTCTCCACACACCCAAACATATCTATAAATGATCAATGCAAAGCAACTGGTGAGTGTTGATGCATAGTCGTCTGATCAATACTCATTCATGGTAAAACATGACAACAAGCGAGAGGAAAATCTTCTTTTTTTTTCTAAGAACATGCAGGGGGGGGGATGAGGGGCGTAGAAACCTCAGGTTTGACTCAGGTTAGGTTTAGGTTAAGGTTGGGAAAAGATCATGTTTTTAGTTTTAATGTTCCAGTCAAACAAATTAAATACGCTGTCAGTCAATATTTTAATGATTTGTTCTGTTTCAGCATTATTACAGAGGCCATATCGATTAATAACACTTCCTCATCATGTAAGGAGAAAGCTAATAATTAGTCTGCATCATGTTTCTTTGTTACAAATGATTCACACAGACATGTAATAGGAGACAGAGATCGTTTCACGCGTCCGTTAAATGTGTGGATGTTGTTACGGTGCACTAAGTAGATGAGTTTCTGTTCTGTTCCGTGATGTTTTCACGTTTGTCACTTGTTGACAACTATTAGCAACATTTTAATAATCGGTTAACTCCAAGTCCACGCAAAGCTGCAAATTGCTTAGTCCTGTGGCAATGAGAGGGGTGGATTTGGTTGATACCTAATATTAGGTGTTATTCTGAACAAACCACCAAAATCAGCCCAACAACGCCACCTTGGGAATTCCACCCAAGGAATTAATAAGGAATGACCCAACAAAGAAGACAACAACCAATGATAACACAAAAATAACAACTAATATATGGCAGGCAGCTACCCAAATGAAACTTCTGAAAACTGACAATGTAAGCTGCCAAAAGAAATTAAACCACAGGCTAACCAAACTTTACAAACCAAATATTAATTTAAAGGAATTGAATTTCACTTATCTTAATCAGTAATGAAAAATGTAATTAAATGTAAGGTAACAGATGCAAAAATCACACCTATCTAAAGAAAGCAATCAGATCAGATTCACAAAATAAACACAGACAATATATCCAGAACTCAATATATAATAATCAAACAAACCCAAACAAAAGAACATAAATCAAACTGCAATTTGATCAAGAAAATCCGACTAAACAGTAGCACAAAAGCAAATAATATTGGGCGCCCACTTAGAGTGGTCCAAATACAAAACAGAAGAATAAGAAATGAAAGGAAAACCTAAATAATCAAGTGGACCCCAGCATTCCCTCAGTCCACAACTACAATCGGCCTGCTCACAGCCGAGAAGGTATATTGATGCGCGGTAGCATCCAGCTAACACCACGGGCTCAGGCTCAGCGAAGCTAAAGCTAAGCTAAAGCTAAGCTAAGCGTCTGCACACACAGACCGGGACCGGCCGCAGTACATCTGCACGCCGTCAGACAAGGAGACCACCAGACAAAAGCCTACAACACGCGAGAGACTACTTTAACAATTTCTTTAACTAATTTTGAGCAGCACATACAATGCAGCTACCGCTGCTTTACCTGCATCGGTGAGAAGACACCGGACATGAACGAGGCGAACCGGAAGTGCGTGTGTGTCCGTGTGTATGTGTGTCCGTGTGTATGTGTGTCGTCACCCTAGCAACTCTTCCTGCTTTATATGACGTCAAGCAGTTCCAAGACTTTAACATTTAAATGCCAAAGCAGCCTTTTAAGTGATGTTTTTACGCTGGAGAAGCTGAAATCTTCATTGTTATCAAAATAGAAAATAATGTCGAACTATCAGGCAATAACATCAATCCAAATGGACCATCCACCCAGGGGCCAGTTCCAGGCTACGACTGCCCTTAATTTTATCCACCTGCAGCTGGTGGAGCTGAACAAAGACTGTAGAGAGACGGCCAAGAGTGGTCTGGCCAGCCGGCAATTTTTCACGGAGCTTCAAGATAAACTGGAGAAGATTCTCCATGAAGTAAGTGTTTCTCATTATTTTATTTTATTTTTACTCAGCTACTTCATCATTTCACCTATTTAAATGCAATGTGTCTTCATTTAAAAAAAATAACTGTTTATGTTTCAGATGGACCTAACCTAATTTTTGCATACTTCATATAAAACACTACATTTATGTTCATGCAATATTTTTGTTTTGCTGGGCAATCTTTGTTCATAGCCTCTCTATGTCCATCTAGTGGTTCTGCTTATTATTGTAGTCACTTTAGTGATGTTTCTGTGTTTACTGTGGTAATTGTTGTAAGTTGAATTGTCGATTGTTTTTTGTTTCTTTTGTGTTTTCATGTTTATTTGTTATGTTATGTTAGAACCCCCTTGAAAACGAGATGATTCATCTCAAGGGGTTTATCCTTCTTAATAATAAAATTTATCCACATGGTAATCGCATGAAAACATTGATTGGACTGGGTAGGAATTTGAACAAAGTTTCATTTTACTTTTGATATTTTGTCACTCACACATTATCACCTTTTGGATTTTATTTATTTACGTGTCTTTCTTTCCTGTGTTTGATTTAGACCCGTTCGGCCTGCTGTCCTCCTTCAAAAGCACCAGTGATGAGTGACTTTGAGACACTCCAGTCCCTTGGCAGTGGCAGCTTTGGGTAAGTGAGAAGAACAGACTGTTTAATTTGTGTTTCTCTGACTGTCAAAGCAGGACAGACACTGAAACCAGCTTGTGATGTTGCTCTAGAATATTTTATTCTAAAATGATTGATAAACATATATATTTAGTCATAGAGGCTGCTCACATTCCTTTTTCCCTCTCGTCCAGGTCTGTAAACCTTGTGGGCCACAAGAAGACAGGTCAGACTTTCGCTATGAAGACCATCAAGCGGGAGTCAGTGTCCGAGAGGGCACGGGACAGGTTGTTGTCGGAGCGTGACATCCTCACCTTCAACAACAACCCATTTGTTGTCTCGATGTTTTGCTCCTTTGAGACAACGACCGACTTCTGCATGGTGATGGAGAATGTAGGAGGTAAGGAGGTTGCTGTGGATTGGTCATACAGACACATACAAGTGCCATGTTTGTTTAATTAGCCATGTGTAGTGCACTCTAAGACTTTATGTATCAAGTACATGTTTTAACTTTACACATCAAACAGGCTCCAAGACGTTAACGTGATATCTGACCTGACACTGTCTGTTCTTATGTCTCCTTCTGACCTCGTAGGCGGGGATTGTGCTGCTCTTCTTCACCGCAATGGGCCTCTTCCTGTGGACTTGGCCCGCTTGTATGTGGCGGAGACTACCCTGGCTTTGGAGTACGTCCACAGCTACGGCATTGTGCACCGAGACCTCAAACCTGCCAAGTGAGTACTCAATCTGTCCCAGGCGTGAGATTAGAATTAAGCTTTATTGTTTGTGTTTTTGACACAAAAAACAGTGATTTTTCATTTTTAACGTCAGAGGACAGAGAAACTCAGAGTTAGGTAAATGTTGGACTTGGAAGTCGATGCAGTAATGATGTAATAACGCTCTGTTATAACTGTAGGTAGACGGGCCTAATTAAAGTTGCTAAGCTGTGATTGGATAATTGTTGCTCAGAGGAGGGGTTTAGCCAATGGTCATTTACAGTAAAGCTTTCACATTATATTGCTATCTTCTTTAACTTTAGGTAACTTTAAAGAGTTGTCATATAATCTAACATTTTTCTTCTGTCTTCCATTTCAGTATGCTGATCAGTTCCATGGGCCACATCAAGCTGGCTGATTTTGGCCTGGCAGTGATCGGCCCTATAAATATGACGGTGGACCTGAAAAAAGAAGAGCTCGGGAACATTGTCAGAGAGTTTGATGGTGTTCAGGTTAGTCTCGTTTCTTCTTCTCTCTGTTAATTTAATGTGTATTGTTGTACTTATTAATCGTGTTCTAATTCCTCTCCTCATTCATTTCTTCTGACAGACGGCAGGGACTCCACTGTACTTTGCCCCTGAAATCATCATGCAGACTGGCTTTGGTAAACCTGTCGACTGGTGGGCCTTGGGAATCGTCTTGTTTCAATTCCTGACGTGTGACTTCCCCTTCGATGGAAACTCAATCTCACAGGTTTTTGATGAGGTTGTCGAAGGTAAGACGCTTCAGTTCAAATCAGTAATGAATAAATCTGTCTGTATTTTAACTATGATGAAAATGTACATTCTCATACTTTATACAGGTCTTAAGGTAGAATTTAATTCTTGCTTCTTTTAGCATTGGGATCTTCATGTGTACTCTATAGGTTTATGGTGTTTTATTCAAAAATTCTGCCATTCAGTCCTTTTGCTGATGTTGGTAACACATTTCTTGATCTGACTGTTGATATCTGCTTCTTTTCCAGGTGACATCACTTGGCCACCAGAGTTCAATGCCCTGCCAGCTGTTGCCCGGGACATAATTGACGATCTCCTGTATAAGGATCCTTTGTACCGCCTGGGCACAGGTTAGTGACAGCTCTACTAATGGTGGACAGAGGATTAAAGCACTATGACACATAAACTGCATATACTGTAGAGAGATTTGGTCAGGTGTAGCTTTTAGGACAGCCCATGATTTATAGATGTACAAACTACATTTATGATTATATGACTGTCTTACTGTTTTTCCAGGGGGAGCCAGTGAGGTGAAGGCACATCGGTTCTTCAAAGATCTGGACTGGAAAGACCTCTATAATACCGGTAAGCCTCAACAGACAGACAAACCCAGACTCATGTCTGACAGGAGCAGAATGTTTACCACTTTGCTAACAGGCTGTTAGAGTGTCTGTAATTTAAACATTGTTTGATTTTTAAGCACACAGTTAAATTTATGAACATAGTGCTCATAGACCAACTCTTGGGGTGTTTTTTTTCAGTGTTATTTGGTTGGAGATTTGATTTCTCAGAAATGTCTGGTGGGAAT
Organism: Chaunax sp. Z400; assembly: GCA_037577475.1. Lineage (NCBI taxonomy): Eukaryota > Metazoa > Chordata > Actinopteri > Lophiiformes > Chaunacidae > Chaunax > Chaunax sp. Z400. The sequence continues at coordinate 4,731,269 of CM075191.1, read as the reverse complement.
TTAATTTGGGATTAAGATAATAGCAGCCATTGTTTTCAGACTTTATACATAATGGATGTTGCTGTGTTCCCTACAGTCCAGTCCGATGAAGCCTCTGCGGTTCACATGACGTACGACGTCCCCCGTCATGAGGAGTCTCCTACTGATGAGCCTCCTGCTAATGTCTGCATCACCAAAGACAACCCCTGTCCTGATGTTTCCCCTGCTGAGGTTGAATCACCTGTGGAGCTCCTGGACTTCTGCGCTGTCGCCTTCCGCTTCAAGGAGGTAATTTTTTTTCTCCAACTCCTCAACCTGCACTAATGTTTGACATTGTCTAAAAGTATTTTGCACTATTGAATATATACAGTTCCAGCCAAACATTTGGACACATCTTCCCATTCACTTGAATATGTATTATGTATATACTTGTATATCTAATCTAAATGATAGAAACTGATGTGAATTCTTAGAAAAAGTACTCCTGGATGATCATCAACTACATAATGTGTAACTTTTACCCATGTCACCTCAAACTACAGGCGTACAGCAGCCCCGAGCACCTGTCCCTCGCCAACCTGCTGTCAGTCAAGCCAGGACACAGTAAGGTGGAGGAGGAAGAGAAGGAACAGCTGGGGCAGGAGTTTGAGCTGGAGGGCAGTGAACGCTATGAGGAGGAGGACTCTAAAGGCCTTCATCATAGGGAAGACCAGCAGCTGCTACCCCCAAACCAGTCCTCTGACTCCAGTGATGAGGATGAGTCGAGTCACCACGGAAACTCCTCTCATGATGGTTCCTCTAATGATGAGTTGGAGGATAAACAGAAGGAAAGGAAAAGTTGGAGCAGGAGTTTGAGCTGGAAGGCAGTGAGTGCTATGAGGTGGAGGACTCTAAAGGCCTTCATCATGAGGAAGACCAACAGCTGTCACCCCCAAAGCACCAAAATGTTTAATAATAAAATATAAAAATGAAAAATAGTGGTCTTTTGCTGTTTTGTTTGTTTAACATGCAAATGAAAATGAGTGTCTTATAATGATTGTGTGATGATTATGATGATGTACATATTTTTAAAGGAACTACAAATTTAGCAGTCAAACTGTGTGAATCATATTATCTCACTGTAACCTCCATCAAACCGTCCCCAGACCTCCCCTTAGTTCCTCCCACCTACCTGACTGCACCTGCAGCAGTCTGACCTCCTATCAGCTCCATTATTGGATCTATTACAATAGCTGTGTTGAACACATAGCCGTCTGAGGAGGAACGATTCTCTGGTTTCTTTCACTGAGGTGATTTTCTGTGGCTCAGAACTACTGATGTTCCCAATCTATAAAGATTGAAAAAAGATACTAACCACATGTAAATACACTTTCTTGATAAAGATGGAATTTCCCTTCAGAAAGTAACTTCATTTTTTTATTTAAAATTAACTGAAAAAAAATACATGAAAATAAAATCAGCAAGTAACATCAAATAGCTGCTTTTACTTTGTGAACTGTGTTGAGTTCAACCAAAGATGTTTCATAGGACGCGGGAAATAACAGAAAACTTACTCAAAGTATTGATATACTACGTAGCAGATTTAAAAAGACACAAAAAACAATTCAAAAACCTTTTGCAATCCAGAAACAGGTCATTTTAATCACATGAGACTTCATTCTATTTTTATTGCCATGTGCATCATGAAGATTAAAATATGACTCGTTGATGATTAGAACTCAATTGCCAAAATAATGACCTCTATCGTGTGTGTCATTCTATGATTAGATTCTTATTACAGATGCAGTATTGGGTATTTAGAATCTTATGTCATGGCTGGTTGAAGAAAGTTTAACACTTAATTTGTTAACAGTGCATTATATGTTTTTTCTTCAATGACCAGAGGTTAAAAACAACATGACAAGACTACAACATAGAATAGATGAGACTAGAAGAAATGAATAAATACATTTAAAAAGAAAAAACAACTAAAGTGTGTGACCATTTTAACTCACAGACATGTAAGAGCGAGTGCCCACAAAGGAGTTGGCCATGGAGTCTATAAGCTGTCCACTTACTCCAAAGTCACACAGCTTGATCTCACAGCAGGAATTCACTGTTGGACGGCTTGACATCTGAAAGAGGGTCATGCAGTATTGAGGAGAGCATTGTGGACAAGTGTTCAACAGGGAACAGTAAGCCCAGCTTCAGCGCACGTTGAGCCGACTGTCCCATTCTTGTGTGCTTTAACACTTTAAACGTTGGTATGTATGTGCAATACTGAGCACAACAAAGATCTAGTTCATGCATCTTTGACAGGAATTACTGTGAGGTGGCTCAACACTCAAATAGTGTTAAAATATAGCAATACCTTAAGACTTTAAAGATCATCTGACCTTTAAAAACATCATTATATTTATAGTATCCTTTAATGACCTAGAAAGACAAATATTGCATATCAGTCCAGTAAGAAATCACAAGATTTGGTAGTGAAAAAGAAATGATCTACAACTGCACGTATCAGTGATAACACAAAACAAATAGAGCTGTAGTGAGACGACTGGAGCATGAAACTGGTAGGAGAGGTGTTGGAGCTACTCACAGCGATGCTGACTTTGCCAAGGATCTTCTCTGGGATCTTCCCTGCCTTCTTCAGCGACTGGTCCAGGGAGCAACCGTCCTACAGCCAGCAGGGATGGAAAACATGGAGAGCAGAACAATATGATCTATGAAATTCAAGGCATCCAAACAAAATTGGTTTGTGTCAATAAAAGTGAGGTTGTACGTGGAAGAGAAAACATTTTCAATCATCTCTAAAGTAGCACTCAAAGTTAATGCTGTGCAAATACACTGGTAATCATAAAATATTAAGGAGAAGTACCACATGCTCCATGCAGATGTTGATTTCTCCATCGCTTTCTCTGTTATGGAGAAAGCTCCATAAAAGCCCACAATGTAGTAGGAGTTACACTCATGAAGCAGCTGCAGCTCCATAATGATCTGGTTCCTAATGGCTGGTTTGATCTCCAGGTGGATCAGCAGGAAAACAAAAGACTTCAGGTTTGATTTTATCGTCTCATGTCTCACAGTACATGAATGATAAGAGAGTCAGTCTTCCTTTGTGCAAACACACTGCTGTCCAAGTAACCAATATTCTGTTTTTCAAAACACTAAATTTGACACCACACTCTGAAAACAGACGAAGCCTGCAAAATATCAATTCCTGTTTGATCAGGCACTGCAACACAAATGTTTTTAAAGTTCTTTTTGGGGGCATTTCTGCCTTTTATGATAGTGACAGCTGAAGAGTTGACAGGAAATGCAGGAGAGAGAGAGTGTGTTGGGGGGGGGGGGACATGCTGAAAATGGCTAAGGGCGGAATCGAACCCACGGAAACCCCTAGAGGTCTATAGCTTCAGTTTATGGGGCACATGCTCTAAGCACGGCTCTATCTGCACCCCAAAAGTAGCATTTTGTGTTATATTTGTGAAAAGCACTTGTAATATATGTTGTATTGAGCTATTTAAACTGTTCTTGTGTGATTTGGTTATTGCAAACAGATGATAAATAGTCTACATATTTTGCCAGTGAACCGAATATACAATGGGGATCAAATAATTTTTCCTCAACTCTAAATATTATAGTTGAATGTATCACAAAGAAAGCTACATTTCATTTATCTTCACGTTGCAAATGTTTGTCTGCAGGAAAAGACAACAGCATTTCAAGTGAAGGCTAATTAATGCTTTTGCAATCAAGGGTGTTTATCTCGGGATACAGCAAACAAGCACCAATCTCTTTGTGTTCAAACAGGATATGGTGAATGGGTTCTAAACCATGAAGAATCAGCACCACAAATTATAGTTTGATTTCCCAAAATCTAAGCCCCGCCTTCTTCTCAAACGAGATTTTAAACATTTCTGTGAGCAAGCCTTTCTCCATGATTTAGTGCTCTATGACTAGAAAATAATTTCTCTAATTGATGACGTACAGCTGGCTTGGAAATATTTTTATGTTGCTTTTTTGAGTTTTATTGATAAACATGCACCATTAAAAAAATTCCAGGTTAAAAAGGAGAAACAATCCCTGGTTTTCACCTGAGATCTTAGAGAAAGAGATGTTGCTTGGGCCAGAGCAAGAAAAACTCAAGCTGAGGCAGATTGGCTCAGTAGCAAATCTGGTCTCCATGCTCAAGTTGAAACTGGGTTTCTACTACAGGACTAAATCCTGCTTTTCTTTTAGAGCATGAAAGTATCTTGTATTGTGCACCTTCTTGCCTCTGCTGGATTATGGAGATGTGTTATACATGGGTGCCTCTGCTCACTGTTTGCGGTCTCTGGACACTGTTTATAATTGTGCCTTGAGATATGTCACTGGATGTGGACGTCTTATGCATCATTGCACTTTATATGCTGCAGCTGACTGGCCGTCCTTATATGTACGCAGACGTACGCACTGGCTGACGTTCATTTACAAATCTCTTCTAGGACTGGTCCCTTCATACCTGTCTGCATATTTACTGAGAAGTCAAAATACATATGCACTGCGCTCACAAAATCTCCTGCACCTGACTGCTCCGCGTGCTCGGACAGAATTAGGGAAAAGAGCTTTAAAAGTTGCTGCTCCCACTGCTTGGAATAACCTACAGAAGGACCTAAAACTGCCAGAGCTGATCTCTGCGAATGACTTTGCTGGGATTTTAAAGGGACTCGAACCTGAGACCATTGGTCAGTGTAGTTGTACTTAGTGTCGCTTAATTACATGCATTTAATATTACGACCTGCACTTTAAATATGTTTCCATTACATGCTTGGCTGGCATTACTTGGGCCACTCAGTACACTTCTCTCATGACTGCCAGCCATTTCATGCTGAGCAAGCATTTGGACGGCAGTAATGGCAAGTCCTTTCTCATCGATGACATTAAGCTCATCTGCACCCAACATACAACACGTGTGACACCAATGTGAGCATCAGACCCTCCTGTATGCTGGTTCAAATCACCCAAAATAATGTCATCATTTCTATAAGTCCATTTTGAAACACAGTATTTCATCCCTTGTCGTATCATCCTTATATGCACAATACAGACCAGAACACTGTTAGAACTCCATTAAGCTTCTTCTGTTTTTGGGTCCTGCTATTGTCCATGCTGGCTCACTGTCACACTGTCATGGCTAACTGAGACATTTGAAAAGACCAGAGCCATTATCAATGTTGTTAGTAACTCCTGTGCTTTTTCTGCTATGAGCAGTCAGGAGGTCTGCTGCTCAGGAGGCCTAATGTGTGGAGCTTAGCAGAGAATCACATGAGGTCATTACTTCATCGATGATGATAGAGATGTACCTGGAGAGGGGGTATAATTAGCCAAAGTATGAAACACTTGTGGCAACGAACCAACCAAATATTCATGGTCAGGACTCCTAATTTGTTGGTTTTGTAAAGTCCAACTGACACCTTGAACAGACGAAAGTAGTGGCAGAAAAAAGACACCTTCTGACCTTGTGAGAACCCGTACAGGCCTCGTCCTCCAATCTTAAACATCATAACTATGGCAGCCCCAAGCAGACACACCCATCCTGTTACACCACATGTGGAGCAAAGAAATCTGCCTCTTCGTATTCAGTCCTTCCTTTTCACTGGTCTGCAAATGTTCAGCAAATCATCCGTCCATCTTTTGGTTCCTTAAGTCAGCTGCAGAACAATAATCAGGGAATCAAAAAATATCAAACATTTTTATTGTCATATTTGGCCTGTTAGTCATTTATAACGGTCTAACATGGCACTTTTGAAAGTACTGTACCTCTGTAATACTGACAAGTTCAGATCCCTTCTTGTTTCCTCTTACAACAAATTATAAGTGAGACATAAAGAACATTTATTCATCTTTAATAAGTGGAAACACTGCAGGTGAAATGATGAAGAGGGCGCTTTAGGACACATCTGCATTTGTTCATTCCTTGCTGGACTATTGTTATTCCCTATTATCAGGCTGTCCCAACAAGTCTCTAAAGACTCTCCAGCTGATCCAGAATGCTGCTGCAGGTGTTCTGACCAGAACAAGTATCAGAGATCATATCTCTCCTGTATCAGCCTCTCTGCATTGGCTCCCTGTAAGATCCAGAAGAGAATTTAAAATCCTTCTCATGTACAAAGCCCTTAATGGTCAGGCACCAACATACCTTCAGGAGCTCATAGGACCCTACTACCCATCTAGAACATCACGCTCCCTGGATGCAGGGTTACTTGTGATCCCTATAGAGTCTCCAAAAGTACAATGGGAGCCAGAGCCTTCAGTTATCAGGCTCCTCTCCTGTGGAACCATCTTCCAGTCTGGGTTCAGGAGGCAGACACCTTCTCTACATTTAAGAGGAGGCTTAAAACTTTCCTTATTGATAAAGCTTAGAATTAAGGCTGGCTTAGGCTAGTCTTTAGCTATGCTGCTATAGGCCTAGACTGCTGGGGAACTTCCCATGATGCACTGAACACCTCCTTCCTCCTCTCCCCCTTCTTCTTTACCAGGGTTGGGAGGGTTACTTTAAAAATGTATCCCGATACTATTACAAATTACTTCTAAACAAATGTATTCAGTAACTTAAACCAACTAGCACATTATTAAAGTAATGTAATTTGATTATTTTCCACTACTTTTGGATCACCTCAGTACCAAATATGCAAATAAATACATGAGAAAAGAAATGTCAGTAACATGGCTTTTATTTGAGAATATTCCAACAACAGAACAATAAAACATTGGAAGAGAAATGATTTTAAGTATCAAAAATATGTTCTCTGCTCTGCATTGTATCAAGAAAACATGGTTTTCAATTAGCTCATTTAGGCAGTAACCTGATAAACCTACAAAGAAAGAGCACAGCACATTACCTCATAGAACAGAGGAAGAGGAACCACTGTAACTTTTTTCTTTTACAAATGAGGAGTCCACCGACCAAATTTTCAAAAAGAAATAAAAACAAAACCACACATTGAATTTTGGTACAAGATTCTAAATTACAGTGCAAACCAACAATTTCAGATGACAGAGCTCAGCCAGTCAAAAGGAACATTTGCTGCCCTCACAAATACAGTTTAGTGTGTAACCACCATTAGGGAGAAACCCCAAGACGGGATGTACAGGTGCATCTCAATAAATTAGAATATCGTGGAAAAGTTCATTTATTTCAGTAATTCCATTCTAAAAGTGAAACTCATATATTTTATAGATTCATTACGCACAGAGTGAAATATTTCAAGCCTTTATTTCTTTTAATTTGGATGATTATGGCTTACAGCTAATGAAAACCCCAAATTCAGTATCTCCGAAAATTAGAATATTGTGAATAAGTGTTTGTGCATATTCTAGTGACATTTATTAAGATTTTTTTATTTATGGATATTAATCATTAAATGCTGTTACTATTATATAATTTATGGGTAATAGAAATTCTAATAAAAAACTGTGTAATTAGATATTTTACAGACAAAGAGTCACAGGAATTTACACTGTATCACAAGCTACAGCACACATGTCATTGTGCAAAATGTGAATGTTTTAATGTGAACAAAATGTTATGTCTGAAAGGTGTATATGTTTCATTTCTTCCAGAGCAGGACCCTAACCCAGACCACAACTGGACCTCACCCAGGCCAAGGCAGGACTCTCACATATAACTCAACTTCTGTTTGTTTGCACTCTTTACCTAGGATTGTATATATATATAGTGTATTGAATGTATATTGTGAGATTGTATATAGGAGTGTATATACTTACATTCTATTTTTATTCTTACATTCTATTTTTATTCTGGTCTATTTGGTTTATGTCTATTTTTGCTTGCACAGTGCGGGAGTTGTTGCAATCGCATTTCACTGCTGATTTACTTATTTAATGTACTTGTACATTCATGCATGTGACAAATAAAACGTCTTGAAGTCTTGAAGTCATATAATTGCTGCTGTAATTTGATTCTTTTAATAAGCCATGTAACTTGCTATGATCCCAGGTTTTGAATAGGTGTGATACTGGTGTGTGGCCACAGCGTGCACATCTGATGTTGCTCACAGTGGTCCTCAGTGTGCTCAGGGAACATGTGTGTCTGCCCAGACACATGAAAAATTAGAGGGAACCTTGGCTACAACTGTCCTCATGTCAAGCCACTCCTGAACCAGAGACAACGTCAGAAGCGTCTTACCTGGGCTAAGGAGAAAAAGAACTGGACTGTTGCTCAGTGGTCCAAAGTCCTCTTTTCAGATGAAAGTCCATTTTGCATTTCATTTGGAAATCAAGGTCCCAGAGTCTGGAGGAAGAGTGGAGAGGCACAGAATCCAAGTTGCTTGAAGTCCAGTGTGAAGTTTTCACAGTCAATGATGATTTGGGTGCCATGTCATCTGCTGGTGTTTGTCCATTGTGTTTTCTCAAGTCCAAAGTCAACGCAGCCGTCTATCAGGACATTTTAGAGCACTTCATGCTTCCTTCTGCTGACAAGCTTTATGGAGATGCTGATTTCATTTTCCAGCAGGACTTGGCACCTGCCCACACTGCCAAATGTACCAATACCTGGTTTAATGGCCATGGTATTACTGTGCTTGATTGGCCAGCAAACTTCAAGAGGAAGAAGAGAGACGCCAGACCCAACAATGCAGACGAGCTGAAGGCCGCTATCAAAGCAACCTTGGCTTCCACAGCACCTCAGCAGTGCCACAGGCTGATCGCATCCATGCCACGCCGCATTGATGCAGTAATTCATGCCAAAGGACCCCCGACCAAGTATTGAGTGATATACATGAACATACTTTTCAGAAGGCCGACATTTCTGTATTAAAAATCCTTTTTTTTATTGGTCTCATGTAATATTCTAATTTTGAGATACTAAATTTTGGGTTTTCATTAGCTGTGAGCCATGATCATCAAAATTAAAAGAAATAAAGGCTTGAAATATTTCACTCTGTGCCTAATGAATCTATATAATATATGAGTTTCACTTTTAGAATGGAATTATTGAAATAAATGAACTTTTCCACGATATTCTAATTTATTGAAATGCACCTGTATATGCATCCCAACTGTAGGCCTGCATTCAGTCAAAACTTAGCTTTGGGCAATATTTTCTGTTGTTACGAAGGAGGAGGACTTGCTCCATGTGTTCATCAGACATTCTGCCACCAGATGAGGTGAGTACATTTCCTCCATCACTGAACAGAAGTTCAACTGGAGCACTGGAAGGAAATGTAGTATAGTACTTCATGAAGAGCTGCTTAATCAAGGGAAATGCATGCAGGGAATCTATGCTCTGCACAGTATTATCGAGGAACCGCCGAACCTCTTCCTCCCCTGTGCCTTTATCAGCCCTCTTTGTTTTTCCAAACACAAGAAAATCCTCATGTGATCCCTCAGCCTCAGAGCTAATGTTCATTCCAACAGCAAAAGGTGCTCTGGATTCCAAAGAGGTTGCCTCCTGAATGGCTGTGTTGCACATTTCCTCTTTCTTCTCCGGAGGGAGCCAGCAAAAGCGAAAGTTTGGCATGGTGGTTGTTGCCATTTTTGCATCATGGCTGCTAAGTATGGCACTGAAGCGATTGTCAAGTGCATCAATTGCATCAATGACATCAACTTTAGGCTTAATATTGTTGGAATGAGGAACCCAAGATAGCACTTTTTCTCCCCCGGTAGAAGATCAATGGATTGAGCATGTGGCTACATATTCCCTCAGAAAAGTCATCTCATGAGGGTGCAGCCTGGGCACTTCCAGCTTTACACAGATGTTGCCCAGCTGGTCTTCTGTCAGTTCAATCAGTTTAGCAATGGCCATATATTCAGAGCTCCATCTTCTGACACATGGAACAGAAACCCTCACGTTGCATCTGCAGGTGCTGATGACCGGTGTGCCTTGTTCCAGATGGAAGCACATTTTCCCATTGCACTTCGGTACACTTTCTGAGATGGTCCTTTTGATGCTGCTTTATCTACTTCATTGGTGGCAATCAGGTTGAGTGTGTGTTCTGCACACATTTGATGAGGGGGTAGGAAAAAATGAAGTTCCTCATCCACCTCAACATCCAAGAATGTTATTCCATCATCCAACTCGTCTTGGTGCCGTCTCCTCGGTTGTCTCAAAGTCACGCACAGCTTTAACAAAGTTACTGCCTTTATCTGTCACTGTGGCTCTTACTTTGTGATGTATTTTGTATTCTGCGTGTATTTCACAGATTTCTGCAGCAATGACTTCAAAACTAAGGCATCCCTTCACACTTGCACAGGCCAATGCAGCAGACTTCCTCTGCATCATTCCCTCCTCAATCCAGTGGCAAGTCATACCAAAGAAGCTTCTTGTTATGTGCAGCCCATAAGTCTGCTGTTGTGCACACATTTGTCACCTTCTGAAGTGTCGCAGTCAACGTTTCTGTCACGGCAGCAAATTCCCTCTCAATACGCTGGACTCGTGTCTTTCTGAACATGACTGTTTTGCAACCACTGATTCCGTCAACAAGCTTTCTGAATGAAGGCTGCTCAACCAAGGAGAAAGACTGAACATCATCAATCACAAATTCAAAGATGAATCTACTGACTGTACTCTGGGATGTGCTGCTGTATCCACATTCAAATTTTGCTTGTTTGATGGGGGATGAGAGAACTCTTGTCCTTCTTCTCCCTGTTCACATTTATTGGGATGCTCGCTCATCTTGGGCTGACTTTTGTCTTCTTTGGTCAAAAGTGAGTCATTTGGATGCTTCCCCTGAGACACACAAAAGTGAAAATTAAAAATCAAGCAACGTTCTTTCCTCTACAGCAAACCAGAGTTGTTGTTTCCTTTTGATGAGCTGGAAATCACAAGTGCATTCTTGAAATGTTACTTGTTTTTCTTTATTCATTAATTCAAATTTAGTGCTAGTAAAACTGTTTAGCCTAATATAATGTATTGCTAACTGTAAGGTTTATCATTTGTTTGTCCAGCTCATCCTTTTTTTGTTATGTGTGAATGTGTTTTTAGATTAATAGCAGTCAATCATGCACATTGAACTTAAATGTACTTTTTTACATATGCTCGTAACACTTCATACTCAAACTTCACATAAACTGCCATTGAACTTGTCATGAACACACAAATCAGCCCAAACACACCATCTCAAGGCCTATTATCAAATAAACCTGCCTTATTCCTATTAGTCTGTCTTACTTTCACTTGATTCGGTTCCATAAAGCAAGTTCAACATAGTTTAAGCTCAGTTACAATGGTTGTTGTTTAGGAGTTCCTGTAACACTGATCGAAAGGCAAAGAGATGATTTTGCTATCGACTCGCTGATAACTTCTACAATAACATATACGGTCACTGTGAATACTATACGGATCAGTTTAAAAGAAATGTACAAATGGATGGAGTAATATCAATAATACACTTTAATAGTAGGAGCCTCAGTGCAAACCATTCAAAGCTTAAACACTGTCTAAGACAAGTGTTGAACAGGTTCACAGTAATTGCAATATCAGAGACTTGGGTCAGTGAGGAGCAAAGAGACTCAGTCGAGATTGAGGGATATGAAATGTATTACACAAACGGGACTAAATCAAGATTCAATGTACAGTACCAGCCAATATCCATCAATCATACGGCCAACCAGAATAACTACACACAGTGCTACACTCATCGATAATATCTTCACCAACGTTATTGACAGGAAAATAATTAGTGGATTAATCATAAACGACACAAGTGACCATCTGCCAGTCTTTGCAACCATACAGAGCCATATTAAGACCAAGAAAGACATCACAAGATTCAAAATAACTAGACACAAAACACTAGATGCTATAAATTCTTTTAAAGAAGACCTACTCAAACAAAACTGGAACAAAGTCTATGTAGAAGATGTAAATGAAGCCTATGACACATTTCTGACCATGACAACAGCATTATATGAAAAACATTGTCCTCTAGTAGAGAAAGTAGTAAAACAAAAATATGCTGATAAACCATGGCTAACCAAGGGAATATTAAATGCATGCAAGAAGAAAAACTCATTGTACAAAGAATTTATAAAGAAAAGGACAACAGAAGCCGATCAAAAATATAAGACATACAAAAACAAATTAACAAGAATAATGAGAAGTTGCAAAAAGGATTACTACGTGAAATTAATAGATGACAACAAAAACGATATTAAAAACACATGGTATATATTAAATACCATAATTATAAAGGGAAGTGGGAAAGCAGGTTACCCTAACCATTTCCTGTCAAATGACAACACAACTATAGACGACATGGCCCGGGTTGCCGATGAATTTAACAACTATTTTGTCAGTGTTGGTCCTGGTTTGGCTGAAGGGATTGCTAAGACTGGCAGCAGAGATGATGTGGAAAGCAGGGATAAACATGTCAAAGAAACAATATTTTTAAGAGGAACAGATGAAAAAGAAATTATTGACATAGTTAAAAACTTCAAGAACAAGAAGTCGATAGACTGTAATGGAATAGACATGTGTATGGTTAAAAATATCATTGAATGCATAGCAAAACCTCTGACTCACATCTGTAATCAGTCCCTACAAACTGGTGTATTTCCAAATAAAATTAAAACTGCTAAAGTCATACCAATATACAAATCCGGAGACAAATACATTCTCTCAAACTACAGACCTGTTTCCCTGCTTCCACAGTTCTCAAAAATACTCCAAAAAATATTCTTTATAAGACTAGATGACTTCATCACAAAGCACAATGTACTATATGATCAGCAATATGGTTTCAGAGCAAATAGGACAACTTCATATGCACTTATTGATTTCATTGAAAAAATAACAACGGCAATAGAAAATAAAGAATACGCAGTTGGGGTTTTCCAAGATCTTAAGTAAGCATTTGACACGGTAGACCATAATTTACTATTAATAAAACTACAAAGATATGGTATTAGAGGAACAACACTCTCCTGGTTAACCAACTACCTGCAGAATAGAACTCAATATGTGGAAATAAAAAAACTTCAACTCTCAACCACTGAAGGTTACCTGTGTGCCATTTTATTTGACTTTATAATCCAGTAATTTAAAATAAAAAATAAAGTTTAGACAACATAAACGTGACTAATACACTGAATAGATTATATGATGATAAATGAAAACATATAGACCTATATATGTTTATTTATATTCGTATGTGACATCAAACCTGTAAGACATACAGTAAGTCTCACTCAAGTCTTCCCTGATAGAATGAGCTATTTTTATATTAACAGTACAACTGCCGAAAATTATACTGACCACAAATGTAGTGTCTAGTATATATATATATACAGTACCAGTCAATAGTTTGGACACAGTTACCCATCCACTTGAATGGGAAACTGTGTCCAAATTTTTGACTGGTAGTGTATATATATAAAAAGAAAAAAATACGAGAGTTACGTATGTAACTATGGTTTTATTAATCCTGGATGATCCAGCCTGACCAACAAAGTCACCTGTGACCCCTGATGACCCCGGACAGGGTATATCTTCTGGTGTCGTCAGAGGATCTGTTCCTGCAGAATCTTCTCCTGAGGGCACGAGGATTCTGAGTGACTGAACGCGCTGGTGGTCATCCAGGATTCAGAGAACTGTAGTTACATACATAACTCTCGTTATATTTCATCCTTCCTGACCACCAGAGGCTGTGCTTCAAGCACTGGATGACCTATACCAACTGACTTTCGTATGTCGGCAGCACCAACCACGTACTGTAGGCTTTCAAGGCCCGCACAGGGCATAACAGCCACGACATATCGTTCCTTTCATCCGCAGAGAGCAGCTGCCACCTATTCTCATACTGCACCCGGGTAGATGGCGCACTGGCGTGCAGGATCGTAGTACGGACCGCATCCATGCATTCGTTCAGCAGCGGTTCAGGCCCTGCAGAGGCCAGACCAACAGCTGAAGGCGGCGAGGGTCGGGATGCCAGACCTGACCCCCTGTCGTCCCTGTCCGGGAGGCGCCACGGTGGGCTGCGACAGAGCCTGTGCAGCAGAGGGAACCACGTCCTCCCAGACCAGAAAGGGGCCACCAGAAACAGCCTGTAGCCTTGGTGAAGGACCATCTGAAGTCATTACATTCTTGCTATGTCATTACACAATCTAACAATAGTGTTGTTCCTAATTATTTGGCGCGTTTGGGTCGAAATATGAATGAAACCAGTCAGACTCTCCTCTCATGTTCCCTTTAAAAGCCAGGTGTGCTGAGGGACAGGAGATCTTTGGAGGACCCTCTGACTCCCCCGTCCGTTATGTGACCCCTGGGCTCTATTTTATAGAACAATCTCGAGGATATATACTAAAATGTAGGAACCAAAAATAATCTGATTTCTTAAATAATGCACTCACACCTGCAGACAAAGTTCCCTTTAAAAATCACAGTCCAACTGGAAATGTGGTCCAACAGCCTCACGCTCTCCACACACCCAAACATATCTATAAATGATCAATGCAAAGCAACTGGTGAGTGTTGATGCATAGTCGTCTGATCAATACTCATTCATGGTAAAACATGACAACAAGCGAGAGGAAAATCTTCTTTTTTTTTCTAAGAACATGCAGGGGGGGGGATGAGGGGCGTAGAAACCTCAGGTTTGACTCAGGTTAGGTTTAGGTTAAGGTTGGGAAAAGATCATGTTTTTAGTTTTAATGTTCCAGTCAAACAAATTAAATACGCTGTCAGTCAATATTTTAATGATTTGTTCTGTTTCAGCATTATTACAGAGGCCATATCGATTAATAACACTTCCTCATCATGTAAGGAGAAAGCTAATAATTAGTCTGCATCATGTTTCTTTGTTACAAATGATTCACACAGACATGTAATAGGAGACAGAGATCGTTTCACGCGTCCGTTAAATGTGTGGATGTTGTTACGGTGCACTAAGTAGATGAGTTTCTGTTCTGTTCCGTGATGTTTTCACGTTTGTCACTTGTTGACAACTATTAGCAACATTTTAATAATCGGTTAACTCCAAGTCCACGCAAAGCTGCAAATTGCTTAGTCCTGTGGCAATGAGAGGGGTGGATTTGGTTGATACCTAATATTAGGTGTTATTCTGAACAAACCACCAAAATCAGCCCAACAACGCCACCTTGGGAATTCCACCCAAGGAATTAATAAGGAATGACCCAACAAAGAAGACAACAACCAATGATAACACAAAAATAACAACTAATATATGGCAGGCAGCTACCCAAATGAAACTTCTGAAAACTGACAATGTAAGCTGCCAAAAGAAATTAAACCACAGGCTAACCAAACTTTACAAACCAAATATTAATTTAAAGGAATTGAATTTCACTTATCTTAATCAGTAATGAAAAATGTAATTAAATGTAAGGTAACAGATGCAAAAATCACACCTATCTAAAGAAAGCAATCAGATCAGATTCACAAAATAAACACAGACAATATATCCAGAACTCAATATATAATAATCAAACAAACCCAAACAAAAGAACATAAATCAAACTGCAATTTGATCAAGAAAATCCGACTAAACAGTAGCACAAAAGCAAATAATATTGGGCGCCCACTTAGAGTGGTCCAAATACAAAACAGAAGAATAAGAAATGAAAGGAAAACCTAAATAATCAAGTGGACCCCAGCATTCCCTCAGTCCACAACTACAATCGGCCTGCTCACAGCCGAGAAGGTATATTGATGCGCGGTAGCATCCAGCTAACACCACGGGCTCAGGCTCAGCGAAGCTAAAGCTAAGCTAAAGCTAAGCTAAGCGTCTGCACACACAGACCGGGACCGGCCGCAGTACATCTGCACGCCGTCAGACAAGGAGACCACCAGACAAAAGCCTACAACACGCGAGACACTACTTTAACAATTTCTTTAACTAATTTTGAGCAGCACATACAATGCAGCTACCGCTGCTTTACCTGCATCGGTGAGAAGACACCGGACATGAACGAGGCGAACCGGAAGTGCGTGTGTGTCCGTGTGTATGTGTGTCCGTGTGTATGTGTGTCGTCACCCTAGCAACTCTTCCTGCTTTATATGACGTCAAGCAGTTCCAAGACTTTAACATTTAAATGCCAAAGCAGCCTTTTAAGTGATGTTTTTACGCTGGAGAAGCTGAAATCTTCATTGTTATCAAAATAGAAAATAATGTCGAACTATCAGGCAATAACATCAATCCAAATGGACCATCCACCCAGGGGCCAGTTCCAGGCTACGACTGCCCTTAATTTTATCCACCTGCAGCTGGTGGAGCTGAACAAAGACTGTAGAGAGACGGCCAAGAGTGGTCTGGCCAGCCGGCAATTTTTCACGGAGCTTCAAGATAAACTGGAGAAGATTCTCCATGAAGTAAGTGTTTCTCATTATTTTATTTTATTTTTACTCAGCTACTTCATCATTTCACCTATTTAAATGCAATGTGTCTTCATTTAAAAAAAATAACTGTTTATGTTTCAGATGGACCTAACCTAATTTTTGCATACTTCATATAAAACACTACATTTATGTTCATGCAATATTTTTGTTTTGCTGGGCAATCTTTGTTCATAGCCTCTCTATGTCCATCTAGTGGTTCTGCTTATTATTGTAGTCACTTTAGTGATGTTTCTGTGTTTACTGTGGTAATTGTTGTAAGTTGAATTGTCGATTGTTTTTTGTTTCTTTTGTGTTTTCATGTTTATTTGTTATGTTATGTTAGAACCCCCTTGAAAACGAGATGATTCATCTCAAGGGGTTTATCCTTCTTAATAATAAAATTTATCCACATGGTAATCGCATGAAAACATTGATTGGACTGGGTAGGAATTTGAACAAAGTTTCATTTTACTTTTGATATTTTGTCACTCACACATTATCACCTTTTGGATTTTATTTATTTACGTGTCTTTCTTTCCTGTGTTTGATTTAGACCCGTTCGGCCTGCTGTCCTCCTTCAAAAGCACCAGTGATGAGTGACTTTGAGACACTCCAGTCCCTTGGCAGTGGCAGCTTTGGGTAAGTGACAAGAACAGACTGTTTAATTTGTGTTTCTCTGACTGTCAAAGCAGGACAGACACTGAAACCAGCTTGTGATGTTGCTCTAGAATATTTTATTCTAAAATGATTGATAAACATATATATTTAGTCATAGAGGCTGCTCACATTCCTTTTTCCCTCTCGTCCAGGTCTGTAAACCTTGTGGGCCACAAGAAGACAGGTCAGACTTTCGCTATGAAGACCATCAAGCGGGAGTCAGTGTCCGAGAGGGCACGGGACAGGTTGTTGTCGGAGCGTGACATCCTCACCTTCAACAACAACCCATTTGTTGTCTCGATGTTTTGCTCCTTTGAGACAACGACCGACTTCTGCATGGTGATGGAGAATGTAGGAGGTAAGGAGGTTGCTGTGGATTGGTCATACAGACACATACAAGTGCCATGTTTGTTTAATTAGCCATGTGTAGTGCACTCTAAGACTTTATGTATCAAGTACATGTTTTAACTTTACACATCTAACAGGCTCCAAGACGTTAACGTGATATCTGACCTGACACTGTCTGTTCTTATGTCTCCTTCTGACCTCGTAGGCGGGGATTGTGCTGCTCTTCTTCACCGCAATGGGCCTCTTCCTGTGGACTTGGCCCGCTTGTATGTGGCGGAGACTACCCTGGCTTTGGAGTACGTCCACAGCTACGGCATTGTGCACCGAGACCTCAAACCTGCCAAGTGAGTACTCAATCTGTCCCAGGCGTGAGATTAGAATTAAGCTTTATTGTTTGTGTTTTTGACACAAAAAACAGTGATTTTTCATTTTTAACGTCAGAGGACAGAGAAACTCAGAGTTAGGTAAATGTTGGACTTGGAAGTCGATGCAGTAATGATGTAATAACGCTCTGTTATAACTGTAGGTAGACGGGCCTAATTAAAGTTGCTAAGCTGTGATTGGATAATTGTTGCTCAGAGGAGGGGTTTAGCCAATGGTCATTTACAGTAAAGCTTTCACATTATATTGCTATCTTCTTTAACTTTAGGTAACTTTAAAGAGTTGTCATATAATCTAACATTTTTCTTCTGTCTTCCATTTCAGTATGCTGATCAGTTCCATGGGCCACATCAAGCTGGCTGATTTTGGCCTGGCAGTGATCGGCCCTATTAATATGACGGTGGACCTGAAAAAAGAAGAGCTCGGGAACATTGTCAGAGAGTTTGATGGTGTTCAGGTTAGTCTCGTTTCTTCTTCTCTCTGTTAATTTAATGTGTATTGTTGTACTTATTAATCGTGTTCTAATTCCTCTCCTCATTCATTTCTTCTGACAGACGGCAGGGACTCCACTGTACTTTGCCCCTGAAATCATCATGCAGACTGGCTTTGGTAAACCTGTCGACTGGTGGGCCTTGGGAATCGTCTTGTTTCAATTCCTGACGTGTGACTTCCCCTTCGATGGAAACTCAATCTCACAGGTTTTTGATGAGGTTGTCGAAGGTAAGACGCTTCAGTTCAAATCAGTAATGAATAAATCTGTCTGTATTTTAACTATGATGAAAATGTACATTCTCATACTTTATACAGGTCTTAAGGTAGAATTTAATTCTTGCTTCTTTTAGCATTGGGATCTTCATGTGTACTCTATAGGTTTATGGTGTTTTATTCAAAAATTCTGCCATTCAGTCCTTTTGCTGATGTTGGTAACACATTTCTTGATCTGACTGTTGATATCTGCTTCTTTTCCAGGTGACATCACTTGGCCACCAGAGTTCAATGCCCTGCCAGCTGTTGCCCGGGACATAATTGACGATCTCCTGTATAAGGATCCTTTGTACCGCCTGGGCACAGGTTAGTGACAGCTCTACTAATGGTGGACAGAGGATTAAAGCACTATGACACATAAACTGCATATACTGTAGAGAGATTTGGTCAGGTGTAGCTTTTAGGACAGCCCATGATTTATAGATGTACAAACTACATTTATGATTATATGACTGTCTTACTGTTTTTCCAGGGGGAGCCAGTGAGGTGAAGGCACATCGGTTCTTCAAAGATCTGGACTGGAAAGACCTCTATAATACCGGTAAGCCTCAACAGACAGACAAACCCAGACTCATGTCTGACAGGAGCAGAATGTTTACCACTTTGCTAACAGGCTGTTAGAGTGTCTGTAATTTAAACATTGTTTGATTTTTAAGCACACAGTTAAATTTATGAACATAGTGCTCATAGACCAACTCTTGGGGTGTTTTTTTTCAGTGTTATTTGGTTGGAGATTTGATTTCTCAGAAATGTCTGGTGGGAATTTAATTTGGGATTAAGATAATAGCAGCCATTGTTTTCAGACTTTATACATAATGGATGTTGCTGTGTTCCCTACAGTCCAGTCCGATGAAGCCTCTGCGGTTCACATGACGTACGACGTCCCCCGTCATGAGGAGTCTCCTACTGATGAGCCTCCTGCTAATGTCTGCATCACCAAAGACAACCCCTGTCCTGATGTTTCCCCTGCTGAGGTTGAATCACCTGTGGAGCTCCTGGACTTCTGCGCTGTCGCCTTCCGCTTCAAGGAGGTAATTTTTTTTCTCCAACTCCTCAACCTGCACTAATGTTTGACATTGTCTAAAAGTATTTTGCACTATTGAATATATACAGTTCCAGCCAAACATTTGGACACATCTTCCCATTCACTTGAATATGTATTATGTATATACTTGTATATCTAATCTAAATGATAGAAACTGATGTGAATTCTTAGAAAAAGTACTCCTGGATGATCATCAACTACATAATGTGTAACTTTTACCCATGTCACCTCAAACTACAGGCGTACAGCAGCCCCGAGCACCTGTCCCTCGCCAACCTGCTGTCAGTCAAGCCAGGACACAGTAAGGTGGAGGAGGAAGAGAAGGAACAGCTGGGGCAGGAGTTTGAGCTGGAGGGCAGTGAACGCTATGAGGAGGAGGACTCTAAAGGCCTTCATCATAGGGAAGACCAGCAGCTGCTACCCCCAAACCAGTCCTCTGACTCCAGTGATGAGGATGAGTCGAGTCACCACGGAAACTCCTCTCATGATGGTTCCTCTAATGATGAGTTGGAGGATAAACAGAAGGAAAGGAAAAGTTGGAGCAGGAGTTTGAGCTGGAAGGCAGTGAGTGCTATGAGGTGGAGGACTCTAAAGGCCTTCATCATGAGGAAGACCAACAGCTGTCACCCCCAAAGCACCAAAATGTTTAATAATAAAATATAAAAATGAAAAATAGTGGTCTTTTGCTGTTTTGTTTGTTTAACATGCAAATGAAAATGAGTGTCTTATAATGATTGTGTGATGATTATGATGATGTACATATTTTTAAAGGAACTACAAATTTAGCAGTCAAACTGTGTGAATCATATTATCTCACTGTAACCTCCATCAAACCGTCCCCAGACCTCCCCTTAGTTCCTCCCACCTACCTGACTGCACCTGCAGCAGTCTGACCTCCTATCAGCTCCATTATTGGATCTATTACAATAGCTGTGTTGAACACATAGCCGTCTGAGGAGGAACGATTCTCTGGTTTCTTTCACTGAGGTGATTTTCTGTGGCTCAGAACTACTGATGTTCCCAATCTATAAAGATTGAAAAAAGATACTAACCACATGTAAATACACTTTCTTGATAAAGATGGAATTTCCCTTCAGAAAGTAACTTCATTTTTTTATTTAAAATTAACTGAAAAAAAATACATGAAAATAAAATCAGCAAGTAACATCAAATAGCTGCTTTTACTTTGTGAACTGTGTTGAGTTCAACCAAAGATGTTTCATAGGACGCGGGAAATAACAGAAAACTTACTCAAAGTATTGATATACTACGTAGCAGATTTAAAAAGACACAAAAAACAATTCAAAAACCTTTTGCAATCCAGAAACAGGTCATTTTAATCACATGAGACTTCATTCTATTTTTATTGCCATGTGCATCATGAAGATTAAAATATGACTCGTTGATGATTAGAACTCAATTGCCAAAATAATGACCTCTATCGTGTGTGTCATTCTATGATTAGATTCTTATTACAGATGCAGTATTGGGTATTTAGAATCTTATGTCATGGCTGGTTGAAGAAAGTTTAACACTTAATTTGTTAACAGTGCATTATATGTTTTTTCTTCAATGACCAGAGGTTAAAAACAACATGACAAGACTACAACATAGAATAGATGAGACTAGAAGAAATGAATAAATACATTTAAAAAGAAAAAACAACTAAAGTGTGTGACCATTTTAACTCACAGACATGTAAGAGCGAGTGCCCACAAAGGAGTTGGCCATGGAGTCTATAAGCTGTCCACTTACTCCAAAGTCACACAGCTTGATCTCACAGCAGGAATTCACTGTTGGACGGCTTGACATCTGAAAGAGGGTCATGCAGTATTGAGGAGAGCATTGTGGACAAGTGTTCAACAGGGAACAGTAAGCCCAGCTTCAGCGCACGTTGAGCCGACTGTCCCATTCTTGTGTGCTTTAACACTTTAAACGTTGGTATGTATGTGCAATACTGAGCACAACAAAGATCTAGTTCATGCATCTTTGACAGGAATTACTGTGAGGTGGCTCAACACTCAAATAGTGTTAAAATATAGCAATACCTTAAGACTTTAAAGATCATCTGACCTTTAAAAACATCATTATATTTATAGTATCCTTTAATGACCTAGAAAGACAAATATTGCATATCAGTCCAGTAAGAAATCACAAGATTTGGTAGTGAAAAAGAAATGATCTACAACTGCACGTATCAGTGATAACACAAAACAAATAGAGCTGTAGTGAGACGACTGGAGCATGAAACTGGTAGGAGAGGTGTTGGAGCTACTCACAGCGATGCTGACTTTGCCAAGGATCTTCTCTGGGATCTTCCCTGCCTTCTTCAGCGACTGGTCCAGGGAGCAACCGTCCTACAGCCAGCAGGGATGGAAAACATGGAGAGCAGAACAATATGATCTATGAAATTCAAGGCATCCAAACAAAATTGGTTTGTGTCAATAAAAGTGAGGTTGTACGTGGAAGAGAAAACATTTTCAATCATCTCTAAAGTAGCACTCAAAGTTAATGCTGTGCAAATACACTGGTAATCATAAAATATTAAGGAGAAGTACCACATGCTCCATGCAGATGTTGATTTCTCCATCGCTTTCTCTGTTATGGAGAAAGCTCCATAAAAGCCCACAATGTAGTAGGAGTTACACTCATGAAGCAGCTGCAGCTCCATAATGATCTGGTTCCTAATGGCTGGTTTGATCTCCAGGTGGATCAGCAGGAAAACAAAAGACTTCAGGTTTGATTTTATCGTCTCATGTCTCACAGTACATGAATGATAAGAGAGTCAGTCTTCCTTTGTGCAAACACACTGCTGTCCAAGTAACCAATATTCTGTTTTTCAAAACACTAAATTTGACACCACACTCTGAAAACAGACGAAGCCTGCAAAATATCAATTCCTGTTTGATCAGGCACTGCAACACAAATGTTTTTAAAGTTCTTTTTGGGGGCATTTCTGCCTTTTATGATAGTGACAGCTGAAGAGTTGACAGGAAATGCAGGAGAGAGAGAGTGTGTTGGGGGGGGGGGGACATGCTGAAAATGGCTAAGGGCGGAATCGAACCCACGGAAACCCCTAGAGGTCTATAGCTTCAGTTTATGGGGCACATGCTCTAAGCACGGCTCTATCTGCACCCCAAAAGTAGCATTTTGTGTTATATTTGTGAAAAGCACTTGTAATATATGTTGTATTGAGCTATTTAAACTGTTCTTGTGTGATTTGGTTATTGCAAACAGATGATAAATAGTCTACATATTTTGCCAGTGAACCGAATATACAATGGGGATCAAATAATTTTTCCTCAACTCTAAATATTATAGTTGAATGTATCACAAAGAAAGCTACATTTCATTTATCTTCACGTTGCAAATGTTTGTCTGCAGGAAAAGACAACAGCATTTCAAGTGAAGGCTAATTAATGCTTTTGCAATCAAGGGTGTTTATCTCGGGATACAGCAAACAAGCACCAATCTCTTTGTGTTCAAACAGGATATGGTGAATGGGTTCTAAACCATGAAGAATCAGCACCACAAATTATAGTTTGATTTCCCAAAATCTAAGCCCCGCCTTCTTCTCAAACGAGATTTTAAACATTTCTGTGAGCAAGCCTTTCTCCATGATTTAGTGCTCTATGACTAGAAAATAATTTCTCTAATTGATGACGTACAGCTGGCTTGGAAATATTTTTATGTTGCTTTTTTGAGTTTTATTGATAAACATGCACCATTAAAAAAATTCCAGGTTAAAAAGGAGAAACAATCCCTGGTTTTCACCTGAGATCTTAGAGAAAGAGATGTTGCTTGGGCCAGAGCAAGAAAAACTCAAGCTGAGGCAGATTGGCTCAGTAGCAAATCTGGTCTCCATGCTCAAGTTGAAACTGGGTTTCTACTACAGGACTAAATCCTGCTTTTCTTTTAGAGCATGAAAGTATCTTGTATTGTGCACCTTCTTGCCTCTGCTGGATTATGGAGATGTGTTATACATGGGTGCCTCTGCTCACTGTTTGCGGTCTCTGGACACTGTTTATAATTGTGCCTTGAGATATGTCACTGGATGTGGACGTCTTATGCATCATTGCACTTTATATGCTGCAGCTGACTGGCCGTCCTTATATGTACGCAGACGTACGCACTGGCTGACGTTCATTTACAAATCTCTTCTAGGACTGGTCCCTTCATACCTGTCTGCATATTTACTGAGAAGTCAAAATACATATGCACTGCGCTCACAAAATCTCCTGCACCTGACTGCTCCGCGTGCTCGGACAGAATTAGGGAAAAGAGCTTTAAAAGTTGCTGCTCCCACTGCTTGGAATAACCTACAGAAGGACCTAAAACTGCCAGAGCTGATCTCTGCGAATGACTTTGCTGGGATTTTAAAGGGACTCGAACCTGAGACCATTGGTCAGTGTAGTTGTACTTAGTGTCGCTTAATTACATGCATTTAATATTACGACCTGCACTTTAAATATGTTTCCATTACATGCTTGGCTGGCATTACTTGGGCCACTCAGTACACTTCTCTCATGACTGCCAGCCATTTCATGCTGAGCAAGCATTTGGACGGCAGTAATGGCAAGTCCTTTCTCATCGATGACATTAAGCTCATCTGCACCCAACATACAACACGTGTGACACCAATGTGAGCATCAGACCCTCCTGTATGCTGGTTCAAATCACCCAAAATAATGTCATCATTTCTATAAGTCCATTTTGAAACACAGTATTTCATCCCTTGTCGTATCATCCTTATATGCACAATACAGACCAGAACACTGTTAGAACTCCATTAAGCTTCTTCTGTTTTTGGGTCCTGCTATTGTCCATGCTGGCTCACTGTCACACTGTCATGGCTAACTGAGACATTTGAAAAGACCAGAGCCATTATCAATGTTGTTAGTAACTCCTGTGCTTTTTCTGCTATGAGCAGTCAGGAGGTCTGCTGCTCAGGAGGCCTAATGTGTGGAGCTTAGCAGAGAATCACATGAGGTCATTACTTCATCGATGATGATAGAGATGTACCTGGAGAGGGGGTATAATTAGCCAAAGTATGAAACACTTGTGGCAACGAACCAACCAAATATTCATGGTCAGGACTCCTAATTTGTTGGTTTTGTAAAGTCCAACTGACACCTTGAACAGACGAAAGTAGTGGCAGAAAAAAGACACCTTCTGACCTTGTGAGAACCCGTACAGGCCTCGTCCTCCAATCTTAAACATCATAACTATGGCAGCCCCAAGCAGACACACCCATCCTGTTACACCACATGTGGAGCAAAGAAATCTGCCTCTTCGTATTCAGTCCTTCCTTTTCACTGGTCTGCAAATGTTCAGCAAATCATCCGTCCATCTTTTGGTTCCTTAAGTCAGCTGCAGAACAATAATCAGGGAATCAAAAAATATCAAACATTTTTATTGTCATATTTGGCCTGTTAGTCATTTATAACGGTCTAACATGGCACTTTTGAAAGTACTGTACCTCTGTAATACTGACAAGTTCAGATCCCTTCTTGTTTCCTCTTACAACAAATTATAAGTGAGACATAAAGAACATTTATTCATCTTTAATAAGTGGAAACACTGCAGGTGAAATGATGAAGAGGGCGCTTTAGGACACATCTGCATTTGTTCATTCCTTGCTGGACTATTGTTATTCCCTATTATCAGGCTGTCCCAACAAGTCTCTAAAGACTCTCCAGCTGATCCAGAATGCTGCTGCAGGTGTTCTGACCAGAACAAGTATCAGAGATCATATCTCTCCTGTATCAGCCTCTCTGCATTGGCTCCCTGTAAGATCCAGAAGAGAATTTAAAATCCTTCTCATGTACAAAGCCCTTAATGGTCAGGCACCAACATACCTTCAGGAGCTCATAGGACCCTACTACCCATCTAGAACATCACGCTCCCTGGATGCAGGGTTACTTGTGATCCCTATAGAGTCTCCAAAAGTACAATGGGAGCCAGAGCCTTCAGTTATCAGGCTCCTCTCCTGTGGAACCATCTTCCAGTCTGGGTTCAGGAGGCAGACACCTTCTCTACATTTAAGAGGAGGCTTAAAACTTTCCTTATTGATAAAGCTTAGAATTAAGGCTGGCTTAGGCTAGTCTTTAGCTATGCTGCTATAGGCCTAGACTGCTGGGGAACTTCCCATGATGCACTGAACACCTCCTTCCTCCTCTCCCCCTTCTTCTTTACCAGGGTTGGGAGGGTTACTTTAAAAATGTATCCCGATACTATTACAAATTACTTCTAAACAAATGTATTCAGTAACTTAAACCAACTAGCACATTATTAAAGTAATGTAATTTGATTATTTTCCACTACTTTTGGATCACCTCAGTACCAAATATGCAAATAAATACATGAGAAAAGAAATGTCAGTAACATGGCTTTTATTTGAGAATATTCCAACAACAGAACAATAAAACATTGGAAGAGAAATGATTTTAAGTATCAAAAATATGTTCTCTGCTCTGCATTGTATCAAGAAAACATGGTTTTCAATTAGCTCATTTAGGCAGTAACCTGATAAACCTACAAAGAAAGAGCACAGCACATTACCTCATAGAACAGAGGAAGAGGAACCACTGTAACTTTTTTCTTTTACAAATGAGGAGTCCACCGACCAAATTTTCAAAAAGAAATAAAAACAAAACCACACATTGAATTTTGGTACAAGATTCTAAATTACAGTGCAAACCAACAATTTCAGATGACAGAGCTCAGCCAGTCAAAAGGAACATTTGCTGCCCTCACAAATACAGTTTAGTGTGTAACCACCATTAGGGAGAAACCCCAAGACGGGATGTACAGGTGCATCTCAATAAATTAGAATATCGTGGAAAAGTTCATTTATTTCAGTAATTCCATTCTAAAAGTGAAACTCATATATTTTATAGATTCATTACGCACAGAGTGAAATATTTCAAGCCTTTATTTCTTTTAATTTGGATGATTATGGCTTACAGCTAATGAAAACCCCAAATTCAGTATCTCCGAAAATTAGAATATTGTGAATAAGTGTTTGTGCATATTCTAGTGACATTTATTAAGATTTTTTTATTTATGGATATTAATCATTAAATGCTGTTACTATTATATAATTTATGGGTAATAGAAATTCTAATAAAAAACTGTGTAATTAGATATTTTACAGACAAAGAGTCACAGGAATTTACACTGTATCACAAGCTACAGCACACATGTCATTGTGCAAAATGTGAATGTTTTAATGTGAACAAAATGTTATGTCTGAAAGGTGTATATGTTTCATTTCTTCCAGAGCAGGACCCTAACCCAGACCACAACTGGACCTCACCCAGGCCAAGGCAGGACTCTCACATATAACTCAACTTCTGTTTGTTTGCACTCTTTACCTAGGATTGTATATATATATAGTGTATTGAATGTATATTGTGAGATTGTATATAGGAGTGTATATACTTACATTCTATTTTTATTCTTACATTCTATTTTTATTCTGGTCTATTTGGTTTATGTCTATTTTTGCTTGCACAGTGCGGGAGTTGTTGCAATCGCATTTCACTGCTGATTTACTTATTTAATGTACTTGTACATTCATGCATGTGACAAATAAAACGTCTTGAAGTCTTGAAGTCATATAATTGCTGCTGTAATTTGATTCTTTTAATAAGCCATGTAACTTGCTATGATCCCAGGTTTTGAATAGGTGTGATACTGGTGTGTGGCCACAGCGTGCACATCTGATGTTGCTCACAGTGGTCCTCAGTGTGCTCAGGGAACATGTGTGTCTGCCCAGACACATGAAAAATTAGAGGGAACCTTGGCTACAACTGTCCTCATGTCAAGC
This sequence comes from Chaunax sp. Z400, assembly GCA_037577475.1. NCBI lineage: Eukaryota > Metazoa > Chordata > Actinopteri > Lophiiformes > Chaunacidae > Chaunax > Chaunax sp. Z400. The sequence goes on along the minus strand of CM075191.1, from coordinate 4,703,948 downwards.
CACTCCTGAACCAGAGACAACGTCAGAAGCGTCTTACCTGGGCTAAGGAGAAAAAGAACTGGACTGTTGCTCAGTGGTCCAAAGTCCTCTTTTCAGATGAAAGTCCATTTTGCATTTCATTTGGAAATCAAGGTCCCAGAGTCTGGAGGAAGAGTGGAGAGGCACAGAATCCAAGTTGCTTGAAGTCCAGTGTGAAGTTTTCACAGTCAATGATGATTTGGGTGCCATGTCATCTGCTGGTGTTTGTCCATTGTGTTTTCTCAAGTCCAAAGTCAACGCAGCCGTCTATCAGGACATTTTAGAGCACTTCATGCTTCCTTCTGCTGACAAGCTTTATGGAGATGCTGATTTCATTTTCCAGCAGGACTTGGCACCTGCCCACACTGCCAAATGTACCAATACCTGGTTTAATGGCCATGGTATTACTGTGCTTGATTGGCCAGCAAACTTCAAGAGGAAGAAGAGAGACGCCAGACCCAACAATGCAGACGAGCTGAAGGCCGCTATCAAAGCAACCTTGGCTTCCACAGCACCTCAGCAGTGCCACAGGCTGATCGCATCCATGCCACGCCGCATTGATGCAGTAATTCATGCCAAAGGACCCCCGACCAAGTATTGAGTGATATACATGAACATACTTTTCAGAAGGCCGACATTTCTGTATTAAAAATCCTTTTTTTTATTGGTCTCATGTAATATTCTAATTTTGAGATACTAAATTTTGGGTTTTCATTAGCTGTGAGCCATGATCATCAAAATTAAAAGAAATAAAGGCTTGAAATATTTCACTCTGTGCCTAATGAATCTATATAATATATGAGTTTCACTTTTAGAATGGAATTATTGAAATAAATGAACTTTTCCACGATATTCTAATTTATTGAAATGCACCTGTATATGCATCCCAACTGTAGGCCTGCATTCAGTCAAAACTTAGCTTTGGGCAATATTTTCTGTTGTTACGAAGGAGGAGGACTTGCTCCATGTGTTCATCAGACATTCTGCCACCAGATGAGGTGAGTACATTTCCTCCATCACTGAACAGAAGTTCAACTGGAGCACTGGAAGGAAATGTAGTATAGTACTTCATGAAGAGCTGCTTAATCAAGGGAAATGCATGCAGGGAATCTATGCTCTGCACAGTATTATCGAGGAACCGCCGAACCTCTTCCTCCCCTGTGCCTTTATCAGCCCTCTTTGTTTTTCCAAACACAAGAAAATCCTCATGTGATCCCTCAGCCTCAGAGCTAATGTTCATTCCAACAGCAAAAGGTGCTCTGGATTCCAAAGAGGTTGCCTCCTGAATGGCTGTGTTGCACATTTCCTCTTTCTTCTCCGGAGGGAGCCAGCAAAAGCGAAAGTTTGGCATGGTGGTTGTTGCCATTTTTGCATCATGGCTGCTAAGTATGGCACTGAAGCGATTGTCAAGTGCATCAATTGCATCAATGACATCAACTTTAGGCTTAATATTGTTGGAATGAGGAACCCAAGATAGCACTTTTTCTCCCCCGGTAGAAGATCAATGGATTGAGCATGTGGCTACATATTCCCTCAGAAAAGTCATCTCATGAGGGTGCAGCCTGGGCACTTCCAGCTTTACACAGATGTTGCCCAGCTGGTCTTCTGTCAGTTCAATCAGTTTAGCAATGGCCATATATTCAGAGCTCCATCTTCTGACACATGGAACAGAAACCCTCACGTTGCATCTGCAGGTGCTGATGACCGGTGTGCCTTGTTCCAGATGGAAGCACATTTTCCCATTGCACTTCGGTACACTTTCTGAGATGGTCCTTTTGATGCTGCTTTATCTACTTCATTGGTGGCAATCAGGTTGAGTGTGTGTTCTGCACACATTTGATGAGGGGGTAGGAAAAAATGAAGTTCCTCATCCACCTCAACATCCAAGAATGTTATTCCATCATCCAACTCGTCTTGGTGCCGTCTCCTCGGTTGTCTCAAAGTCACGCACAGCTTTAACAAAGTTACTGCCTTTATCTGTCACTGTGGCTCTTACTTTGTGATGTATTTTGTATTCTGCGTGTATTTCACAGATTTCTGCAGCAATGACTTCAAAACTAAGGCATCCCTTCACACTTGCACAGGCCAATGCAGCAGACTTCCTCTGCATCATTCCCTCCTCAATCCAGTGGCAAGTCATACCAAAGAAGCTTCTTGTTATGTGCAGCCCATAAGTCTGCTGTTGTGCACACATTTGTCACCTTCTGAAGTGTCGCAGTCAACGTTTCTGTCACGGCAGCAAATTCCCTCTCAATACGCTGGACTCGTGTCTTTCTGAACATGACTGTTTTGCAACCACTGATTCCGTCAACAAGCTTTCTGAATGAAGGCTGCTCAACCAAGGAGAAAGACTGAACATCATCAATCACAAATTCAAAGATGAATCTACTGACTGTACTCTGGGATGTGCTGCTGTATCCACATTCAAATTTTGCTTGTTTGATGGGGGATGAGAGAACTCTTGTCCTTCTTCTCCCTGTTCACATTTATTGGGATGCTCGCTCATCTTGGGCTGACTTTTGTCTTCTTTGGTCAAAAGTGAGTCATTTGGATGCTTCCCCTGAGACACACAAAAGTGAAAATTAAAAATCAAGCAACGTTCTTTCCTCTACAGCAAACCAGAGTTGTTGTTTCCTTTTGATGAGCTGGAAATCACAAGTGCATTCTTGAAATGTTACTTGTTTTTCTTTATTCATTAATTCAAATTTAGTGCTAGTAAAACTGTTTAGCCTAATATAATGTATTGCTAACTGTAAGGTTTATCATTTGTTTGTCCAGCTCATCCTTTTTTTGTTATGTGTGAATGTGTTTTTAGATTAATAGCAGTCAATCATGCACATTGAACTTAAATGTACTTTTTTACATATGCTCGTAACACTTCATACTCAAACTTCACATAAACTGCCATTGAACTTGTCATGAACACACAAATCAGCCCAAACACACCATCTCAAGGCCTATTATCAAATAAACCTGCCTTATTCCTATTAGTCTGTCTTACTTTCACTTGATTCGGTTCCATAAAGCAAGTTCAACATAGTTTAAGCTCAGTTACAATGGTTGTTGTTTAGGAGTTCCTGTAACACTGATCGAAAGGCAAAGAGATGATTTTGCTATCGACTCGCTGATAACTTCTACAATAACATATACGGTCACTGTGAATACTATACGGATCAGTTTAAAAGAAATGTACAAATGGATGGAGTAATATCAATAATACACTTTAATAGTAGGAGCCTCAGTGCAAACCATTCAAAGCTTAAACACTGTCTAAGACAAGTGTTGAACAGGTTCACAGTAATTGCAATATCAGAGACTTGGGTCAGTGAGGAGCAAAGAGACTCAGTCGAGATTGAGGGATATGAAATGTATTACACAAACGGGACTAAATCAAGATTCAATGTACAGTACCAGCCAATATCCATCAATCATACGGCCAACCAGAATAACTACACACAGTGCTACACTCATCGATAATATCTTCACCAACGTTATTGACAGGAAAATAATTAGTGGATTAATCATAAACGACACAAGTGACCATCTGCCAGTCTTTGCAACCATACAGAGCCATATTAAGACCAAGAAAGACATCACAAGATTCAAAATAACTAGACACAAAACACTAGATGCTATAAATTCTTTTAAAGAAGACCTACTCAAACAAAACTGGAACAAAGTCTATGTAGAAGATGTAAATGAAGCCTATGACACATTTCTGACCATGACAACAGCATTATATGAAAAACATTGTCCTCTAGTAGAGAAAGTAGTAAAACAAAAATATGCTGATAAACCATGGCTAACCAAGGGAATATTAAATGCATGCAAGAAGAAAAACTCATTGTACAAAGAATTTATAAAGAAAAGGACAACAGAAGCCGATCAAAAATATAAGACATACAAAAACAAATTAACAAGAATAATGAGAAGTTGCAAAAAGGATTACTACGTGAAATTAATAGATGACAACAAAAACGATATTAAAAACACATGGTATATATTAAATACCATAATTATAAAGGGAAGTGGGAAAGCAGGTTACCCTAACCATTTCCTGTCAAATGACAACACAACTATAGACGACATGGCCCGGGTTGCCGATGAATTTAACAACTATTTTGTCAGTGTTGGTCCTGGTTTGGCTGAAGGGATTGCTAAGACTGGCAGCAGAGATGATGTGGAAAGCAGGGATAAACATGTCAAAGAAACAATATTTTTAAGAGGAACAGATGAAAAAGAAATTATTGACATAGTTAAAAACTTCAAGAACAAGAAGTCGATAGACTGTAATGGAATAGACATGTGTATGGTTAAAAATATCATTGAATGCATAGCAAAACCTCTGACTCACATCTGTAATCAGTCCCTACAAACTGGTGTATTTCCAAATAAAATTAAAACTGCTAAAGTCATACCAATATACAAATCCGGAGACAAATACATTCTCTCAAACTACAGACCTGTTTCCCTGCTTCCACAGTTCTCAAAAATACTCCAAAAAATATTCTTTATAAGACTAGATGACTTCATCACAAAGCACAATGTACTATATGATCAGCAATATGGTTTCAGAGCAAATAGGACAACTTCATATGCACTTATTGATTTCATTGAAAAAATAACAACGGCAATAGAAAATAAAGAATACGCAGTTGGGGTTTTCCAAGATCTTAAGTAAGCATTTGACACGGTAGACCATAATTTACTATTAATAAAACTACAAAGATATGGTATTAGAGGAACAACACTCTCCTGGTTAACCAACTACCTGCAGAATAGAACTCAATATGTGGAAATAAAAAAACTTCAACTCTCAACCACTGAAGGTTACCTGTGTGCCATTTTATTTGACTTTATAATCCAGTAATTTAAAATAAAAAATAAAGTTTAGACAACATAAACGTGACTAATACACTGAATAGATTATATGATGATAAATGAAAACATATAGACCTATATATGTTTATTTATATTCGTATGTGACATCAAACCTGTAAGACATACAGTAAGTCTCACTCAAGTCTTCCCTGATAGAATGAGCTATTTTTATATTAACAGTACAACTGCCGAAAATTATACTGACCACAAATGTAGTGTCTAGTATATATATATATACAGTACCAGTCAATAGTTTGGACACAGTTACCCATCCACTTGAATGGGAAACTGTGTCCAAATTTTTGACTGGTAGTGTATATATATAAAAAGAAAAAAATACGAGAGTTACGTATGTAACTATGGTTTTATTAATCCTGGATGATCCAGCCTGACCAACAAAGTCACCTGTGACCCCTGATGACCCCGGACAGGGTATATCTTCTGGTGTCGTCAGAGGATCTGTTCCTGCAGAATCTTCTCCTGAGGGCACGAGGATTCTGAGTGACTGAACGCGCTGGTGGTCATCCAGGATTCAGAGAACTGTAGTTACATACATAACTCTCGTTATATTTCATCCTTCCTGACCACCAGAGGCTGTGCTTCAAGCACTGGATGACCTATACCAACTGACTTTCGTATGTCGGCAGCACCAACCACGTACTGTAGGCTTTCAAGGCCCGCACAGGGCATAACAGCCACGACATATCGTTCCTTTCATCCGCAGAGAGCAGCTGCCACCTATTCTCATACTGCACCCGGGTAGATGGCGCACTGGCGTGCAGGATCGTAGTACGGACCGCATCCATGCATTCGTTCAGCAGCGGTTCAGGCCCTGCAGAGGCCAGACCAACAGCTGAAGGCGGCGAGGGTCGGGATGCCAGACCTGACCCCCTGTCGTCCCTGTCCGGGAGGCGCCACGGTGGGCTGCGACAGAGCCTGTGCAGCAGAGGGAACCACGTCCTCCCAGACCAGAAAGGGGCCACCAGAAACAGCCTGTAGCCTTGGTGAAGGACCATCTGAAGTCATTACATTCTTGCTATGTCATTACACAATCTAACAATAGTGTTGTTCCTAATTATTTGGCGCGTTTGGGTCGAAATATGAATGAAACCAGTCAGACTCTCCTCTCATGTTCCCTTTAAAAGCCAGGTGTGCTGAGGGACAGGAGATCTTTGGAGGACCCTCTGACTCCCCCGTCCGTTATGTGACCCCTGGGCTCTATTTTATAGAACAATCTCGAGGATATATACTAAAATGTAGGAACCAAAAATAATCTGATTTCTTAAATAATGCACTCACACCTGCAGACAAAGTTCCCTTTAAAAATCACAGTCCAACTGGAAATGTGGTCCAACAGCCTCACGCTCTCCACACACCCAAACATATCTATAAATGATCAATGCAAAGCAACTGGTGAGTGTTGATGCATAGTCGTCTGATCAATACTCATTCATGGTAAAACATGACAACAAGCGAGAGGAAAATCTTCTTTTTTTTTCTAAGAACATGCAGGGGGGGGGATGAGGGGCGTAGAAACCTCAGGTTTGACTCAGGTTAGGTTTAGGTTAAGGTTGGGAAAAGATCATGTTTTTAGTTTTAATGTTCCAGTCAAACAAATTAAATACGCTGTCAGTCAATATTTTAATGATTTGTTCTGTTTCAGCATTATTACAGAGGCCATATCGATTAATAACACTTCCTCATCATGTAAGGAGAAAGCTAATAATTAGTCTGCATCATGTTTCTTTGTTACAAATGATTCACACAGACATGTAATAGGAGACAGAGATCGTTTCACGCGTCCGTTAAATGTGTGGATGTTGTTACGGTGCACTAAGTAGATGAGTTTCTGTTCTGTTCCGTGATGTTTTCACGTTTGTCACTTGTTGACAACTATTAGCAACATTTTAATAATCGGTTAACTCCAAGTCCACGCAAAGCTGCAAATTGCTTAGTCCTGTGGCAATGAGAGGGGTGGATTTGGTTGATACCTAATATTAGGTGTTATTCTGAACAAACCACCAAAATCAGCCCAACAACGCCACCTTGGGAATTCCACCCAAGGAATTAATAAGGAATGACCCAACAAAGAAGACAACAACCAATGATAACACAAAAATAACAACTAATATATGGCAGGCAGCTACCCAAATGAAACTTCTGAAAACTGACAATGTAAGCTGCCAAAAGAAATTAAACCACAGGCTAACCAAACTTTACAAACCAAATATTAATTTAAAGGAATTGAATTTCACTTATCTTAATCAGTAATGAAAAATGTAATTAAATGTAAGGTAACAGATGCAAAAATCACACCTATCTAAAGAAAGCAATCAGATCAGATTCACAAAATAAACACAGACAATATATCCAGAACTCAATATATAATAATCAAACAAACCCAAACAAAAGAACATAAATCAAACTGCAATTTGATCAAGAAAATCCGACTAAACAGTAGCACAAAAGCAAATAATATTGGGCGCCCACTTAGAGTGGTCCAAATACAAAACAGAAGAATAAGAAATGAAAGGAAAACCTAAATAATCAAGTGGACCCCAGCATTCCCTCAGTCCACAACTACAATCGGCCTGCTCACAGCCGAGAAGGTATATTGATGCGCGGTAGCATCCAGCTAACACCACGGGCTCAGGCTCAGCGAAGCTAAAGCTAAGCTAAAGCTAAGCTAAGCGTCTGCACACACAGACCGGGACCGGCCGCAGTACATCTGCACGCCGTCAGACAAGGAGACCACCAGACAAAAGCCTACAACACGCGAGACACTACTTTAACAATTTCTTTAACTAATTTTGAGCAGCACATACAATGCAGCTACCGCTGCTTTACCTGCATCGGTGAGAAGACACCGGACATGAACGAGGCGAACCGGAAGTGCGTGTGTGTCCGTGTGTATGTGTGTCCGTGTGTATGTGTGTCGTCACCCTAGCAACTCTTCCTGCTTTATATGACGTCAAGCAGTTCCAAGACTTTAACATTTAAATGCCAAAGCAGCCTTTTAAGTGATGTTTTTACGCTGGAGAAGCTGAAATCTTCATTGTTATCAAAATAGAAAATAATGTCGAACTATCAGGCAATAACATCAATCCAAATGGACCATCCACCCAGGGGCCAGTTCCAGGCTACGACTGCCCTTAATTTTATCCACCTGCAGCTGGTGGAGCTGAACAAAGACTGTAGAGAGACGGCCAAGAGTGGTCTGGCCAGCCGGCAATTTTTCACGGAGCTTCAAGATAAACTGGAGAAGATTCTCCATGAAGTAAGTGTTTCTCATTATTTTATTTTATTTTTACTCAGCTACTTCATCATTTCACCTATTTAAATGCAATGTGTCTTCATTTAAAAAAAATAACTGTTTATGTTTCAGATGGACCTAACCTAATTTTTGCATACTTCATATAAAACACTACATTTATGTTCATGCAATATTTTTGTTTTGCTGGGCAATCTTTGTTCATAGCCTCTCTATGTCCATCTAGTGGTTCTGCTTATTATTGTAGTCACTTTAGTGATGTTTCTGTGTTTACTGTGGTAATTGTTGTAAGTTGAATTGTCGATTGTTTTTTGTTTCTTTTGTGTTTTCATGTTTATTTGTTATGTTATGTTAGAACCCCCTTGAAAACGAGATGATTCATCTCAAGGGGTTTATCCTTCTTAATAATAAAATTTATCCACATGGTAATCGCATGAAAACATTGATTGGACTGGGTAGGAATTTGAACAAAGTTTCATTTTACTTTTGATATTTTGTCACTCACACATTATCACCTTTTGGATTTTATTTATTTACGTGTCTTTCTTTCCTGTGTTTGATTTAGACCCGTTCGGCCTGCTGTCCTCCTTCAAAAGCACCAGTGATGAGTGACTTTGAGACACTCCAGTCCCTTGGCAGTGGCAGCTTTGGGTAAGTGACAAGAACAGACTGTTTAATTTGTGTTTCTCTGACTGTCAAAGCAGGACAGACACTGAAACCAGCTTGTGATGTTGCTCTAGAATATTTTATTCTAAAATGATTGATAAACATATATATTTAGTCATAGAGGCTGCTCACATTCCTTTTTCCCTCTCGTCCAGGTCTGTAAACCTTGTGGGCCACAAGAAGACAGGTCAGACTTTCGCTATGAAGACCATCAAGCGGGAGTCAGTGTCCGAGAGGGCACGGGACAGGTTGTTGTCGGAGCGTGACATCCTCACCTTCAACAACAACCCATTTGTTGTCTCGATGTTTTGCTCCTTTGAGACAACGACCGACTTCTGCATGGTGATGGAGAATGTAGGAGGTAAGGAGGTTGCTGTGGATTGGTCATACAGACACATACAAGTGCCATGTTTGTTTAATTAGCCATGTGTAGTGCACTCTAAGACTTTATGTATCAAGTACATGTTTTAACTTTACACATCTAACAGGCTCCAAGACGTTAACGTGATATCTGACCTGACACTGTCTGTTCTTATGTCTCCTTCTGACCTCGTAGGCGGGGATTGTGCTGCTCTTCTTCACCGCAATGGGCCTCTTCCTGTGGACTTGGCCCGCTTGTATGTGGCGGAGACTACCCTGGCTTTGGAGTACGTCCACAGCTACGGCATTGTGCACCGAGACCTCAAACCTGCCAAGTGAGTACTCAATCTGTCCCAGGCGTGAGATTAGAATTAAGCTTTATTGTTTGTGTTTTTGACACAAAAAACAGTGATTTTTCATTTTTAACGTCAGAGGACAGAGAAACTCAGAGTTAGGTAAATGTTGGACTTGGAAGTCGATGCAGTAATGATGTAATAACGCTCTGTTATAACTGTAGGTAGACGGGCCTAATTAAAGTTGCTAAGCTGTGATTGGATAATTGTTGCTCAGAGGAGGGGTTTAGCCAATGGTCATTTACAGTAAAGCTTTCACATTATATTGCTATCTTCTTTAACTTTAGGTAACTTTAAAGAGTTGTCATATAATCTAACATTTTTCTTCTGTCTTCCATTTCAGTATGCTGATCAGTTCCATGGGCCACATCAAGCTGGCTGATTTTGGCCTGGCAGTGATCGGCCCTATAAATATGACGGTGGACCTGAAAAAAGAAGAGCTCGGGAACATTGTCAGAGAGTTTGATGGTGTTCAGGTTAGTCTCGTTTCTTCTTCTCTCTGTTAATTTAATGTGTATTGTTGTACTTATTAATCGTGTTCTAATTCCTCTCCTCATTCATTTCTTCTGACAGACGGCAGGGACTCCACTGTACTTTGCCCCTGAAATCATCATGCAGACTGGCTTTGGTAAACCTGTCGACTGGTGGGCCTTGGGAATCGTCTTGTTTCAATTCCTGACGTGTGACTTCCCCTTCGATGGAAACTCAATCTCACAGGTTTTTGATGAGGTTGTCGAAGGTAAGACGCTTCAGTTCAAATCAGTAATGAATAAATCTGTCTGTATTTTAACTATGATGAAAATGTACATTCTCATACTTTATACAGGTCTTAAGGTAGAATTTAATTCTTGCTTCTTTTAGCATTGGGATCTTCATGTGTACTCTATAGGTTTATGGTGTTTTATTCAAAAATTCTGCCATTCAGTCCTTTTGCTGATGTTGGTAACACATTTCTTGATCTGACTGTTGATATCTGCTTCTTTTCCAGGTGACATCACTTGGCCACCAGAGTTCAATGCCCTGCCAGCTGTTGCCCGGGACATAATTGACGATCTCCTGTATAAGGATCCTTTGTACCGCCTGGGCACAGGTTAGTGACAGCTCTACTAATGGTGGACAGAGGATTAAAGCACTATGACACATAAACTGCATATACTGTAGAGAGATTTGGTCAGGTGTAGCTTTTAGGACAGCCCATGATTTATAGATGTACAAACTACATTTATGATTATATGACTGTCTTACTGTTTTTCCAGGGGGAGCCAGTGAGGTGAAGGCACATCGGTTCTTCAAAGATCTGGACTGGAAAGACCTCTATAATACCGGTAAGCCTCAACAGACAGACAAACCCAGACTCATGTCTGACAGGAGCAGAATGTTTACCACTTTGCTAACAGGCTGTTAGAGTGTCTGTAATTTAAACATTGTTTGATTTTTAAGCACACAGTTAAATTTATGAACATAGTGCTCATAGACCAACTCTTGGGGTGTTTTTTTTCAGTGTTATTTGGTTGGAGATTTGATTTCTCAGAAATGTCTGGTGGGAATTTAATTTGGGATTAAGATAATAGCAGCCATTGTTTTCAGACTTTATACATAATGGATGTTGCTGTGTTCCCTACAGTCCAGTCCGATGAAGCCTCTGCGGTTCACATGACGTACGACGTCCCCCGTCATGAGGAGTCTCCTACTGATGAGCCTCCTGCTAATGTCTGCATCACCAAAGACAACCCCTGTCCTGATGTTTCCCCTGCTGAGGTTGAATCACCTGTGGAGCTCCTGGACTTCTGCGCTGTCGCCTTCCGCTTCAAGGAGGTAATTTTTTTTCTCCAACTCCTCAACCTGCACTAATGTTTGACATTGTCTAAAAGTATTTTGCACTATTGAATATATACAGTTCCAGCCAAACATTTGGACACATCTTCCCATTCACTTGAATATGTATTATGTATATACTTGTATATCTAATCTAAATGATAGAAACTGATGTGAATTCTTAGAAAAAGTACTCCTGGATGATCATCAACTACATAATGTGTAACTTTTACCCATGTCACCTCAAACTACAGGCGTACAGCAGCCCCGAGCACCTGTCCCTCGCCAACCTGCTGTCAGTCAAGCCAGGACACAGTAAGGTGGAGGAGGAAGAGAAGGAACAGCTGGGGCAGGAGTTTGAGCTGGAGGGCAGTGAACGCTATGAGGAGGAGGACTCTAAAGGCCTTCATCATAGGGAAGACCAGCAGCTGCTACCCCCAAACCAGTCCTCTGACTCCAGTGATGAGGATGAGTCGAGTCACCACGGAAACTCCTCTCATGATGGTTCCTCTAATGATGAGTTGGAGGATAAACAGAAGGAAAGGAAAAGTTGGAGCAGGAGTTTGAGCTGGAAGGCAGTGAGTGCTATGAGGTGGAGGACTCTAAAGGCCTTCATCATGAGGAAGACCAACAGCTGTCACCCCCAAAGCACCAAAATGTTTCATAATAAAATATAAAAATGAAAAATAGTGGTCTTTTGCTGTTTTGTTTGTTTAACATGCAAATGAAAATGAGTGTCTTATAATGATTGTGTGATGATTATGATGATGTACATATTTTTAAAGGAACTACAAATTTAGCAGTCAAACTGTGTGAATCATATTATCTCACTGTAACCTCCATCAAACCGTCCCCAGACCTCCCCTTAGTTCCTCCCACCTACCTGACTGCACCTGCAGCAGTCTGACCTCCTATCAGCTCCATTATTGGATCTATTACAATAGCTGTGTTGAACACATAGCCGTCTGAGGAGGAACGATTCTCTGGTTTCTTTCACTGAGGTGATTTTCTGTGGCTCAGAACTACTGATGTTCCCAATCTATAAAGATTGAAAAAAGATACTAACCACATGTAAATACACTTTCTTGATAAAGATGGAATTTCCCTTCAGAAAGTAACTTCATTTTTTTATTTAAAATTAACTGAAAAAAAATACATGAAAATAAAATCAGCAAGTAACATCAAATAGCTGCTTTTACTTTGTGAACTGTGTTGAGTTCAACCAAAGATGTTTCATAGGACGCGGGAAATAACAGAAAACTTACTCAAAGTATTGATATACTACGTAGCAGATTTAAAAAGACACAAAAAACAATTCAAAAACCTTTTGCAATCCAGAAACAGGTCATTTTAATCACATGAGACTTCATTCTATTTTTATTGCCATGTGCATCATGAAGATTAAAATATGACTCGTTGATGATTAGAACTCAATTGCCAAAATAATGACCTCTATCGTGTGTGTCATTCTATGATTAGATTCTTATTACAGATGCAGTATTGGGTATTAAGAATCTTATGTCATGGCTGGTTGAAGAAAGTTTAACACTTAATTTGTTAACAGTGCATTATATGTTTTTTCTTCAATGACCAGAGGTTAAAAACAACATGACAAGACTACAACATAGAATAGATGAGACTAGAAGAAATGAATAAATACATTTAAAAAGAAAAAACAACTAAAGTGTGTGACCATTTTAACTCACAGACATGTAAGAGCGAGTGCCCACAAAGGAGTTGGCCATGGAGTCTATAAGCTGTCCACTTACTCCAAAGTCACACAGCTTGATCTCACAGCAGGAATTCACTGTTGGACGGCTTGACATCTGAAAGAGGGTCATGCAGTATTGAGGAGAGCATTGTGGACAAGTGTTCAACAGGGAACAGTAAGCCCAGCTTCAGCGCACGTTGAGCCGACTGTCCCATTCTTGTGTGCTTTAACACTTTAAACGTTGGTATGTATGTGCAATACTGAGCACAACAAAGATCTAGTTCATGCATCTTTGACAGGAATTACTGTGAGGTGGCTCAACACTCAAATAGTGTTAAAATATAGCAATACCTTAAGACTTTAAAGATCATCTGAACTATAAAAACGTCATTATATTTATAGTATCCTTTAATGACCTAGAAAAACAAATATTGCATATCAGTCCAGTAAGAAATCACAAGATTTGGTAGTGAAAAAGAAATGATCTACAACTGCACGTATCAGTGATAACACAAAACAAATAGAGCTGTAGTGAGACGACTGGAGCATGAAACTGGTAGGAGAGGTGTTGGAGCTACTCACAGCGATGCTGACTTTGCCAAGGATCTTCTCTGGGATCTTCCCTGCCTTCTTCAGCGACTGGTCCAGGGAGCCACCGTCCTACAGCCAGCAGGGATGGAAAACATGGAGAGCAGAACAATATGATCTATGAAATTCAAGGCATCCAAACAAAATTGGTTTGTGTCAATAAAAGTGAGGTTGTACGTGGAAGAGAAAACATTTTCAATCATCTCTAAAGTAGCACTCAAAGTTAATGCTGTGCAAATACACTGGTAATCATAAAATATTAAGGAGAAGTACCACATGCTCCATGCAGATGTTGATTTCTCCATCGCTTTCTCTGTTATGGAGAAAGCTCCATAAAAGCCCACAATGTAGTAGGAGTTACACTCATGAAGCAGCTGCAGCTCCATAATGATCTGGTTCCTAATGGCTGGTTTGATCTCCACGTGGATCAGCAGGAAAACAAAAGACTTCAGGTTTGATTTTATCGTCTCATGTCTCACAGTACATGAATGATAAGAGAGTCAGTCTTCTTTTGTGCAAACACACTGCTGTCCAAGTAACCAATATTCTGTTTTTCAAAACACTAAATTTGACACCACACTCTGAAAACAGACGAAGCCTGCAAAATATCAATTCCTGTTTGATCAGGCACTGCAACACAAATGTTTTTAAAGTTCTTTTTGGGGGCATTTCTGCCTTTTATGATAGTGACAGCTGAAGAGTTGACAGGAAATGCAGGAGAGAGAGAGTGTGTTGGGGGGGGGACATGCTGAAAATGGCTAAGGGCGGAATCGAACCCACGGAAACCCCTAGAGGTCTATAGCTTCAGTTTATGGGGCACATGCTCTAAGCACGGCTCTATCTGCACCCCAAAAGTAGCATTTTGTGTTATATTTGTGAAAAGCACTTGTAATATATGTTGTATTGAGCTATTTAAACTGTTCTTGTGTGATTTGGTTATTGCAAACAGATGATTAATAGTCTACATATTTTGCCAGTGAACCGAATATACAATGGGGATCAAATAATTTTTCCTCAACTCTAAATATTATAGTTTAATGTATCACAAAGAAAGCTACATTTCATTTATCTTCACGTTGCAAATGTTTGTCTGCAGGAAAAGACAACAGCATTTCAAGTGAAGGCTAATTAATGCTTTTGCAATCAAGGGTGTTTATCTCAGGATACAGCAAACAAGCACCAATCCCTTTGTGTTCAAACAGGATATGGTGAATGGGTTCTAAACCATGAAGAATCAGCACCACAAATTATAGTTTGATTTCCCTAAATCTAAGCCCCGCCTTCTTCTGAAACGAGATTTTAAACATTTCTGTGAGCAAGCACACTCTTAGTGCTCTATGACTAGAAAATAATTTCTCTAATTGATGACGTACAGCTGGCTTGGAAATATTTTTATGTTGCTTTTTTGAGTTTTATTGATAAACATGCACCATTAAAAAAATTCCAGGTTAAAAAGGAGAAACAATCCCTGGTTTTCACCTGAGATCTTAGAGAAAGAGATGTTGCTTGGGCCAGAGCAAGAAAAACTCAGCTGAGGCAGATTGGCTCAGTAGTGAATCTGGTCTCCAAGCTCAAGTTGAAACTGGGTTTCTACTACAGGACTAAATCCTGCTTTTCTTTTAGAGCAAGAAAGTATCTTGTATTGTGCACCTTCTTGCCTCTGCTGGATTATGGAGATGTGTTATACATGGGTGCCTCTGCTGACTGTTTGCGGTCTCTGGACACTGTTTATAATTGTGCCTTGAGATATGTCACTGGATGTGGACGTCTTATGCATCATTGCACTTTATATGCTGCAGCTGACTGGCCGTCCTTATATGTACGCAGACGTACGACGTCCATTTTGAAACACAGTATTTCATCCCTTGTCGTATCATCCTTATATGCACAATACAGACCAGAACACTGTTAGAACTTCATTAAGCTTCTTCTGTTTCTGGGTCCTGCTATTGTCCATGCTGGCTCACTGTCACACTGTCATGGCTAACTGAGACATTTGAAAAGACCAGAGCCATTATCAATGTTGTTAGTAACTCCTGTGCTTTTTCTGCTATGAGCAGTCAGGAGGTCTGCTGCTCAGGAGGCCTAATGTGTGGAGCTTAGCAGAGAATCACATGAGGTCATTACTTCATCGATGATGATAGAGATGTACCTGGAGAGGGGGTATAATTAGCCAAAATATGAAACACTTGTGGCAACGAACCAACCAAATATTCATGGTCTGTGACATTATTTTATCTCTATATATTTAGCTCTTACTTAAAGAATAACAGACGGACAGACGGTGTAAAGTTGCAGCCCAAGGACTCCTAATTTGTTGGTTTTGTAAAGTCCAACTGACACCTTGAACAGACGAAAGTAGTGGCAGAAAAAAGACACCTTCTGACCTTGTGAGAACCCGTACAGGCCTCGTACTCCAATCTTAAACATCATAACTATGGCAGCCCCAAGCAGACACACCCATCCTGTTACACCACATGTGGAGCAAAGTAATCTGCCTCTTCGTATTCAGTCCTTCCTTTTCACTGGTCTGCAAATGTTCAGCAAATCATCCGTCCATCTTTTGGTTCCTTAAGTCAGCTGCAGAACAATAATCAGGGAATCAAAAAATATCAAACATTTTTATTGTCATATTTGGCCTGTTAGTCATTTATAACGGTCTAACATGGCACTTTTGAAAGTACTGTACCTCTGTAATACTGACAAGTTCAGATCCCTTCTTGTTTCCTCTTACAACAAATTATAAGTGAGACATAAAGAACATTTATTCATCTTTAATAAGTGGAAACACTGCAGGTGAAATGATGAAGAGGGCGCTTTAGGACACATCTGCATTTGTTCATTCCTTGCTGGACTACTGTTATTCCCTATTATCAGGCTGTCCCAACAAGTCTCTAAAGACTCTCCAGCTGATCCAGAATGCTGCTGCAGGTGTTCTGACCAGAACAAGTATCAGAGATCATATCTCTCCTGTATCAGCCTCTCTGCATTGGCTCCCTGTAAGATCCAGAAGAGAATTTAAAATCCTTCTCATGTACAAAGCCCTTAATGGTCAGGCACCAACATACCTTCAGGAGCTCATAGGACCCTACTACCCATCTAGAACATTACGCTCCCTGGATGCAGGGTTACTTGTGATCCCTATAGAGTCTCCAAAAGTACAGTGGGAGCCAGAGCCTTCAGTTATCAGGCTCCTCTCCTGTGGAACCATCTTCCAGTCTGGGTTCAGGAGGCAGACACCTTCTCTGCATTTAAGAGGAGGCTTAAAACTTTCCTTATTGATAAAGCTTAGAATTAAGGCTGGCTTAGGCTAGTCTTTAGCTATGCTGCTATAGGCCTAGACTGCTGGGGAACTTCCCATGATGCACTGAACACCTCCTTCCTCCTCTCCCCCTTCTTCTTTACCAGGGTTGGGAGGGTTACTTTAAAAATGTATCCCGATACTATTACAAATTACTTCTAAACAAATGTATTCAGTAACTTAAACCAACTAGCACATTATTAAAGTAATGTAATTTGATTATTTTCCACTACTTTTGGATCACCTCAGTACCAAATATGCAAATAAATACATGAGAAAAGAAATGTCAGTAACATGGCTTTTATTTGAGAATATTCCAACAACAGAACAATAAAACATTGGAAGAGAAATGATTTTAAGTATCAAAAATATGTTCTCTGCTCTGCATTGTATCAGGAAAACATGGTTTTCAATTAGCTCATTTAGGCAGTAACCCGATAAACCTACAAAGAAAGAGCACAGCACATTACCTCATAGAACAGAGGAAGAGGAACCACTGTAACTTTTTTCTTTTACAAATGAGGAGTCCACCGACCAAATTTTCAAAAAGAAATAAAAACAAAACCACACATTGAATTTTGGTACAAGATTCTAAATTACAGTGCAAACCAACAATTTCAGATGACAGAGCTCAGCCAGTCAAAAGGAACATTTGCTGCCCTCACAAATACAGTTTAGTGTGTAACCACCATTAGGGAGAAACCCCAAGACGGGATGTACAGGTGCATCTCAATAAATTAGAATATCGTGGAAAAGTTCATTTATTTCAGTAATTCCATTCTAAAAGTGAAACTCATATATTTTATAGATTCATTACGCACAGAGTGAAATATTTCAAGCCTTTATTTCTTTTAATTTGGATGATTATGGCTTACAGCTAATGAAAACCCCAAATTCAGTATCTCCGAAAATTAGAATATTGTGAATAAGTGTTTGTGCATATTCTAGTGACATTTATTAAGATTTTTTTATTTATGGATATTAATCATTAAATGCTGTTACTATTATATAATTTATGGGTAATAGAAATTCTAATAAAAAACTGTGTAATTAGATATTTTACAGACAAAGAGTCACAGGAATTTACACTGTATCACAAGCTACAGCACACATGTCATTGTGCAAAATGTGAATGTTTTAATGTGAACAAAATGTTATGTCTGAAAGGTGTATATGTTTCATTTCTTCCAGAGCAGGACCCTAACCCAGACCACAACTGGACCTCACCCAGGCCAAGGCAGGACTCTCACATATAACTCAACTTCTGTTTGTTTGCACTCTTTACCTAGGATTGTATATATATATAGTGTATTGAATGTA
The DNA here is from genome assembly GCA_037577475.1 of Chaunax sp. Z400. NCBI lineage: Eukaryota > Metazoa > Chordata > Actinopteri > Lophiiformes > Chaunacidae > Chaunax > Chaunax sp. Z400. Next base: position 4,685,664 of record CM075191.1, on the reverse strand, counting down.
TATTGTGAGATTGTATATAGGAGTGTATATACTTACATTCTATTTTTATTCTTACACTCTATTTTTATTCTGGTCTATTTGGTTTATGTCTATTTTTGCTTGCACAGTGCAGGAGTTGTTGCAATCGCATTTCACTGCTGATTTACTTATTTAATGTACTTGTACATTCATGCATGTGACAAATAAAACGTCTTGAAGTCTTGAAGTCATATAATTGCTGCTGTAATTTGATTCTTTTAATAAGCCATGTAACTTGCTATGATCCCAGGTTTTGAATAGGTGTGATACTGGTGTGTGGCCACAGCGTGCACATCTGATGTTGCTCACAGTGGTCCTCAGTGTGCTCAGGGAACATGTGTGTCTGCCCAGACACATGAAAAATTAGAGGGAACCTTGGCTACAACTGTCCTCATGTCAAGCCACTCCTGAACCAGAGACAACGTCAGAAGCGTCTTACCTGGGCTAAGGAGAAAAAGAACTGGACTGTTGCTCAGTGGTCCAAAGTCCTCTTTTCAGATGAAAGTCCATTTTGCATTTCATTTGGAAATCAAGGTCCCAGAGTCTGGAGGAAGAGTGGAGAGGCACAGAATCCAAGTTGCTTGAAGTCCAGTGTGAAGTTTTCACAGTCAATGATGATTTGGGTGCCATGTCATCTGCTGGTGTTTGTCCATTGTGTTTTCTCAAGTCCAAAGTCAACGCAGCCGTCTATCAGGACATTTTAGAGCACTTCATGCTTCCTTCTGCTGACAAGCTTTATGGAGATGCTGATTTCATTTTCCAGCAGGACTTGGCACCTGCCCACACTGCCAAATGTACCAATACCTGGTTTAATGGCCATGGTATTACTGTGCTTGATTGGCCAGCAAACTTCAAGAGGAAGAAGAGAGACGCCAGACCCAACAATGCAGACGAGCTGAAGGCCGCTATCAAAGCAACCTTGGCTTCCACAGCACCTCAGCAGTGCCACAGGCTGATCACATCCATGCCACGCCGCATTGATGCAGTAATTCATGCCAAAGGACCCCCGACCAAGTATTGAGTGATATACATGAACATACTTTTCAGAAGGCCGACATTTCTGTTTTAAAAATCCTTTTTTTTATTGGTCTCATGTAATATTCTAATTTTGAGATACTAAATTTTGGGTTTTCATTAGCTTTGAGCCATGATCATCAAAATTAAAAGAAATAAAGGCTTGAAATATTTCACTCTGTGAATAATGAATAATGAATCTATATAATATATGAGTTTCACTTTTAGAATGGAATTATTGAAATAAATGAACTTTTCCACGATATTCTAATTTATTGAAATGCACCTGTATATGCATCCCAACTGTAGGCCTGCATTCAGTCAAAACTTAGCTTTGGGCAATATTTTCTGTTGTTACGAAGGAGGAGGACTTGCTCCATGTGTTCATCAGACATTCTGCCACCAGATGAGGTGAGTACATTTCCTCCATCACTGAACAGAAGTTCAACTGGAGCACTGGAAGGAAATGTAGTATAGTACTTCATGAAGAGCTGCTTAATCAAGGGAAATGCATGCAGGGAATCTATGCTCTGCACAGTATTATCGAGGAACCGCCGAACCTCTTCCTCCCCTGTGCCTTTATCAGCCCTCTTTGTTTTTCCAAACACAAGAAAATCCTCATGTGATCCCTCAGCCTCAGAGCTAATGTTCATTCCAACAGCAAAAGGTGCTCTGGATTCCAAAGAGGTTGCCTCCTGAATGGCTGTGTTGCACATTTCCTCTTTCTTCTCCGGAGGGAGCCAGCAAAAGCGAAAGTTTGGCATGGTGGTTGTTGCCATTTTTGCATCATGGCTGCTAAGTATGGCACTGAAGCGATTGTCAAGTGCATCAATTGCATCAATGACATCAACTTTAGGCTTAATATTGTTGGAATGAGGAACCCAAGATAGCACTTTTTCTCCCCCGGTAGAAGATCAATGGATTGAGCATGTGGCTACATATTCCCTCAGAAAAGTCATCTCATGAGGGTGCAGCCTGGGCACTTCCAGCTTTACACAGATGTTGCCCAGCTGGTCTTCTGTCAGTTCAATCAGTTTAGCAATGGCCATATATTCAGAGCTCCATCTTCTGACACATGGAACAGAAACCCTCACGTTGCATCTGCAGGTGCTGATGACCGGTGTGCCTTGTTCCAGATGGAAGCACATTTTCCCATTGCACTTCGGTACACTTTCTGAGATGGTCCTTTTGATGCTGCTTTATCTACTTCATTGGTGGCAATCAGGTTGAGTGTGTGTTCTGCACACCTTTGATGAGGGGGTAGGAAAAAATGAAGTTCCTCATCCACCTCAACATCCAAGAATGTTATTCCATCATCCAACTCGTCTTGGTGCCGTCTCCTCGGTTGTCTCAAAGTCACGCACAGCTTTAACAAAGTTACTGCCTTTATCTGTCACTGTGGCTCTTACTTTGTGATGTATTTTGTATTCTGCGTGTATTTCACAGATTTCTGCAGCAATGACTTCAAAACTAAGGCTTCCCTTCACACTTGCACAGGCCAATGCAGCAGACTTCCTCTGCATCATTCCCTCCTCAATCCAGTGGCAAGTCATACCAAAGAAGCTTCTTGTTATGTGCAGCCCATAAGTCTGCTGTTGTGCACACATTTGTCACCTTCTGAAGTGTCGCAGTCAACGTTTCTGTCACGGCAGCAAATTCCCTCTCAATACGCTGGACTCGTGTCTTTCTGAACATGACTGTTTTGCAACCACTGATTCCGTCAACAAGCTTTCTGAATGAAGGCTGCTCAACCAAGGAGAAAGACTGAACATCATCAATCACAAATTCAAAGATGAATCTACTGACTGTACTCTGGGATGTGCTGCTGTATCCACATTCAAATTTTGCTTGTTTGATGGGGGATGAGAGAACTCTTGTCCTTCTTCTCCCTGTTCACATTTATTGGGATGCTCGCTCATCTTGGGCTGACTTTTGTCTTCTTTGGTCAAAAGTGAGTCATTTGGATGCTTCCCCTGAGACACACAAAAGTGAAAATTAAAAATCAAGCAACGTTCTTTCCTCTACAGCAAACCAGAGTTGTTGTTTCCTTTTGATGAGCTGGAAATCACAAGTGCATTCTTGAAATGTTACTTGTTTTTCTTTATTCATTAATTCAAATTTAGTGCTAGTAAAACTGTTTAGCCTAATATAATGTATTGCTAACTGTAAGGTTTATCATTTGTTTGTCCAGCTCATCCTTTTTTTGTTATGTGTGAATGTGTTTTTAGATTAATAGCAGTCAATCATGCACATTGAACTTAAATGTACTTTTTTACATATGCTCGTAACACTTCATACTCAAACTTCACATAAACTGCCATTGAACTTGTCATGAACACACAAATCAGCCCAAACACACCATCTCAAGGCCTATTATCAAATAAACCTGCCTTATTCCTATTAGTCTGTCTTACTTTCACTTGATTCGGTTCCATAAAGCAAGTTCAACATAGTTTAAGCTCAGTTACAATGGTTGTTGTTTAGGAGTTCCTGTAACACTGATCGAAAGGCAAAGAGATGATTTTGCTATCGACTCGCTGATAACTTCTACAATAACATATACGGTCACTGTGAATACTATACGGATCAGTTTAAAAGAAATGTACAAATGGATGGAGTAATATTAATAATACACTTTAATAGTAGGAGCCTCAGTGCAAACCATTCAAAGCTTAAACACTGTCTAAGACAAGTGTTGAACAGGTTCACAGTAATTGCAATATCAGAGACTTGGGTCAGTGAGGAGCAAAGAGACTCAGTCGAGATTGAGGGATATGAAACGTATTACACAAACGGGACTAAATCAAGATTCAATGTACAGTACCAGTCAATATCCATCAAGCATACGGCCAACCAGAATAACTACACACAGTGCTACACTCATCGATAATATCTTCACCAACGTTATTGACAGGAAAATAATTAGTGGATTAATCATAAACGACACAAGTGACCATCTGCCAGTCTTTGCAACCATACAGAGCCATATTAAGACCAAGAAAGACATCACAAGATTCAAAATAACTAGACACAAAACACTAGATGCTATAAATTCTTTTAAAGAAGACCTACTCAAACAAAACTGGAACAAAGTCTATGTAGAAGATGTAAATGAAGCCTATGACACATTTCTGACCATGACAACAGCATTATATGAAAAACATTGTCCTCTAGTAGAGAAAGTAGTAAAACAAAAATATGCTGATAAACCATGGCTAACCAAGGGAATATTAAATGCATGCAAGAAGAAAAACTCATTGTACAAAGAATTTATAAAGAAAAGGACAACAGAAGCCGATCAAAAATATAAGACATACAAAAACAAATTAACAAGAATAATGAGAAGTTGCAAAAAGGATTACTACGTGAAATTAATAGATGACAACAAAAACGATATTAAAAACACATGGTATATATTAAATACCATTATTAAAAAGGGAAGTGGGAAAGCAGGTTACCCTAACCATTTCCTGTCAAATGACAACACAACTATAGACGACATGGCCCGGGTTGCCGATGAATTTAACAACTATTTTGTCAGTGTTGGTCCTGGTTTGGCTGAAGGGATTGCTAAGACTGGCAGCAGAGATGATGTGGAAAGCAGGGATAAACATGTCAAAGAAACAATATTTTTAAGAGGAACAGATGAAAAAGAAATTATTGACATAGTTAAAAACTTCAAGAACAAGAAGTCGATAGACTGTAATGGAATAGACATGTGTATGGTTAAAAATATCATTGAATGCATAGCAAAACCTCTGACTCACATCTGTAATCAGTCCCTACAAACCGGTGTATTTCCAAATAAAATTAAAACTGCTAAAGTCATACCAATATACAAATCCGGAGACAAATACATTCTCTCAAACTACAGACCTGTTTCCCTGCTTCCACAGTTCTCAAAAATACTCCAAAAAATATTCTTTATAAGACTAGATGACTTCATCACAAAGCACAATGTACTATATGATCAGCAATATGGTTTCAGAGCAAATAGGACAACTTCATATGCACTTATTGATTTCATTGAAAAAATAACAACGGCAATAGAAAATAAAGAATACGCAGTTGGGGTTTTCCAAGATCTTAAGTAAGCATTTGACACGGTAGACCATAATTTACTATTAATAAAACTACAAAGATATGGTATTAGAGGAACAACACTCTCCTGGTTAACCAACTACCTGCAGAATAGAACTCAATATGTGGAAATAAAAAAACTTCAACTCTCAACCACTGAAGGTTACCTGTGTGCCATTTTATTTGACTTTATAATCCAGTCATTTAAAATAAAAAATAAAGTTTAGACAACATAAACGTGACTAATACACTGAATAGATTATATGATGATAAATGAAAACATATAGACCTATATATGTTTATTTAAATTAGTATGTGACATCAAACCTGTAAGACATACAGTAAGTCTCTCAAGTCTTCCCTGATAGAATGAGCTATTTTTATATTAACAGTGCAACTGCCGAAAATTATACTGACCACAAATGTAGTGTCTAGTGTATATATATATATATATATATATATATATAAAAAGAAAAAAATACGAGAGTTACGTATGTAACTATGGTTTTATTAATCCTGGATGATCCAGCCTGACCAACAAAGTCACCTGTGACCCCTGATGACCCCGGACAGGGTATATCTTCTGGTGTCGTCAGAGGATCTGTTCCTGCAGAATCTTCTCCTGAGGGCACGAGGATTCTGAGTGACTGAACGCGCTGGTGGTCATCCAGGATTCAGAGAACTGTAGTTACATACATAACTCTCGTTATATTTCATCCTTCCTGACCACCAGAGGCTGTGCTTCAAGCACTGGATGACCTATACCAACTGACTTTCGTATGTCGGCAGCACCAACCACGTACTGTAGGCTTTCAAGGCCCGCACAGGGCATAACAGCCACGACATATCGTTCCTTTCATCCGCAGAGAGCAGCTGCCACCTATTCTCATACTGCACCCGGGTAGATGGCGCACTGGCGTGCAGGATCGTAGTACGGACCGCATCCATGCATTCGTTCAGCAGCGGTTCAGGCCCTGCAGAGGCCAGACCAACAGCTGAAGGCGGCGAGGGTCGGGATGCCAGACCTGACCCCCTGTCGTCCCTGTCCGGGAGGCGCCACGGTGGGCTGCGACAGAGCCTGTGCAGCAGAGGGAACCACGTCCTCCCAGACCAGAAAGGGGCCACCAGAAACAGCCTGTAGCCTTGGTGAAGGACCATCTGAAGTCATTACATTCTTGCTATGTCATTACACAATCTAACAATAGTGTTGTTCCTAATTATTTGGCGCGTTTGGGTCGAAATATGAATGAAACCAGTCAGACTCTCCTCTCATGTTCCCTTTAAAAGCCAGGTGTGCTGAGGGACAGGAGATCTTTGGAGGACCCTCTGACTCCCCCGTCCGTTATGTGACCCCTGGGCTCTATTTTATAGAACAATCTCGAGGATATATACTAAAATGTAGGAACCAAAAATAATCTGATTTCTTAAATAATGCACTCACACCTGCAGACAAAGTTCCCTTTAAAAATCACAGTCCAACTGGAAATGTGGTCCAACAGCCTCACGCTCTCCACACACCCAAACATATCTATAAATGATCAATGCAAAGCAACTGGTGAGTGTTGATGCATAGTCGTCTGATCAATACTCATTCATGGTAAAACATGACAACAAGCGAGAGGAAAATCTTCTTTTTTTTTCTAAGAACATGCAGGGGGGGGGATGAGGGGCGTAGAAACCTCAGGTTTGACTCAGGTTAGGTTTAGGTTAAGGTTGGGAAAAGATCATGTTTTTAGTTTTAATGTTCCAGTCAAACAAATTAAATACGCTGTCAGTCAATATTTTAATGATTTGTTCTGTTTCAGCATTATTACAGAGGCCATATCGATTAATAACACTTCCTCATCATGTAAGGAGAAAGCTAATAATTAGTCTGCATCATGTTTCTTTGTTACAAATGATTCACACAGACATGTAATAGGAGACAGAGATCGTTTCACGCGTCCGTTAAATGTGTGGATGTTGTTACGGTGCACTAAGTAGATGAGTTTCTGTTCTGTTCCGTGATGTTTTCACGTTTGTCACTTGTTGACAACTATTAGCAACATTTTAATAATCGGTTAACTCCAAGTCCACGCAAAGCTGCAAATTGCTTAGTCCTGTGGCAATGAGAGGGGTGGATTTGGTTGATACCTAATATTAGGTGTTATTCTGAACAAACCACCAAAATCAGCCCAACAACGCCACCTTGGGAATTCCACCCAAGGAATTAATAAGGAATGACCCAACAAAGAAGACAACAACCAATGATAACACAAAAATAACAACTAATATATGGCAGGCAGCTACCCAAATGAAACTTCTGAAAACTGACAATGTAAGCTGCCAAAAGAAATTAAACCACAGGCTAACCAAACTTTACAAACCAAATATTAATTTAAAGGAATTGAATTTCACTTATCTTAATCAGTAATGAAAAATGTAATTAAATGTAAGGTAACAGATGCAAAAATCACACCTATCTAAAGAAAGCAATCAGATCAGATTCACAAAATAAACACAGACAATATATCCAGAACTCAATATATAATAATCAAACAAACCCAAACAAAAGAACATAAATCAAACTGCAATTTGATCAAGAAAATCCGACTAAACAGTAGCACAAAAGCAAATAATATTGGGCGCCCACTTAGAGTGGTCCAAATACAAAACAGAAGAATAAGAAATGAAAGGAAAACCTAAATAATCAAGTGGACCCCAGCATTCCCTCAGTCCACAACTACAATCGGCCTGCTCACAGCCGAGAAGGTATATTGATGCGCGGTAGCATCCAGCTAACACCACGGGCTCAGGCTCAGCGAAGCTAAAGCTAAGCTAAAGCTAAGCTAAGCGTCTGCACACACAGACCGGGACCGGCCGCAGTACATCTGCACGCCGTCAGACAAGGAGACCACCAGACAAAAGCCTACAACACGCGAGACACTACTTTAACAATTTCTTTAACTAATTTTGAGCAGCACATACAATGCAGCTACCGCTGCTTTACCTGCATCGGTGAGAAGACACCGGACATGAACGAGGCGAACCGGAAGTGCGTGTGTGTCCGTGTGTATGTGTGTCCGTGTGTATGTGTGTCGTCACCCTAGCAACTCTTCCTGCTTTATATGACGTCAAGCAGTTCCAAGACTTTAACATTTAAATGCCAAAGCAGCCTTTTAAGTGATGTTTTTACGCTGGAGAAGCTGAAATCTTCATTGTTATCAAAATAGAAAATAATGTCGAACTATCAGGCAATAACATCAATCCAAATGGACCATCCACCCAGGGGCCAGTTCCAGGCTACGACTGCCCTTAATTTTATCCACCTGCAGCTGGTGGAGCTGAACAAAGACTGTAGAGAGACGGCCAAGAGTGGTCTGGCCAGCCGGCAATTTTTCACGGAGCTTCAAGATAAACTGGAGAAGATTCTCCATGAAGTAAGTGTTTCTCATTATTTTATTTTATTTTTACTCAGCTACTTCATCATTTCACCTATTTAAATGCAATGTGTCTTCATTTAAAAAAAATAACTGTTTATGTTTCAGATGGACCTAACCTAATTTTTGCATACTTCATATAAAACACTACATTTATGTTCATGCAATATTTTTGTTTTGCTGGGCAATCTTTGTTCATAGCCTCTCTATGTCCATCTAGTGGTTCTGCTTATTATTGTAGTCACTTTAGTGATGTTTCTGTGTTTACTGTGGTAATTGTTGTAAGTTGAATTGTCGATTGTTTTTTGTTTCTTTTGTGTTTTCATGTTTATTTGTTATGTTATGTTAGAACCCCCTTGAAAACGAGATGATTCATCTCAAGGGGTTTATCCTTCTTAATAATAAAATTTATCCACATGGTAATCGCATGAAAACATTGATTGGACTGGGTAGGAATTTGAACAAAGTTTCATTTTACTTTTGATATTTTGTCACTCACACATTATCACCTTTTGGATTTTATTTATTTACGTGTCTTTCTTTCCTGTGTTTGATTTAGACCCGTTCGGCCTGCTGTCCTCCTTCAAAAGCACCAGTGATGAGTGACTTTGAGACACTCCAGTCCCTTGGCAGTGGCAGCTTTGGGTAAGTGAGAAGAACAGACTGTTTAATTTGTGTTTCTCTGACTGTCAAAGCAGGACAGACACTGAAACCAGCTTGTGATGTTGCTCTAGAATATTTTATTCTAAAATGATTGATAAACATATATATTTAGTCATAGAGGCTGCTCACATTCCTTTTTCCCTCTCGTCCAGGTCTGTAAACCTTGTGGGCCACAAGAAGACAGGTCAGACTTTCGCTATGAAGACCATCAAGCGGGAGTCAGTGTCCGAGAGGGCACGGGACAGGTTGTTGTCGGAGCGTGACATCCTCACCTTCAACAACAACCCATTTGTTGTCTCGATGTTTTGCTCCTTTGAGACAACGACCGACTTCTGCATGGTGATGGAGAATGTAGGAGGTAAGGAGGTTGCTGTGGATTGGTCATACAGACACATACAAGTGCCATGTTTGTTTAATTAGCCATGTGTAGTGCACTCTAAGACTTTATGTATCAAGTACATGTTTTAACTTTACACATCTAACAGGCTCCAAGACGTTAACGTGATATCTGACCTGACACTGTCTGTTCTTATGTCTCCTTCTGACCTCGTAGGCGGGGATTGTGCTGCTCTTCTTCACCGCAATGGGCCTCTTCCTGTGGACTTGGCCCGCTTGTATGTGGCGGAGACTACCCTGGCTTTGGAGTACGTCCACAGCTACGGCATTGTGCACCGAGACCTCAAACCTGCCAAGTGAGTACTCAATCTGTCCCAGGCGTGAGATTAGAATTAAGCTTTATTGTTTGTGTTTTTGACACAAAAAACAGTGATTTTTCATTTTTAACGTCAGAGGACAGAGAAACTCAGAGTTAGGTAAATGTTGGACTTGGAAGTCGATGCAGTAATGATGTAATAACGCTCTGTTATAACTGTAGGTAGACGGGCCTAATTAAAGTTGCTAAGCTGTGATTGGATAATTGTTGCTCAGAGGAGGGGTTTAGCCAATGGTCATTTACAGTAAAGCTTTCACATTATATTGCTATCTTCTTTAACTTTAGGTAACTTTAAAGAGTTGTCATATAATCTAACATTTTTCTTCTGTCTTCCATTTCAGTATGCTGATCAGTTCCATGGGCCACATCAAGCTGGCTGATTTTGGCCTGGCAGTGATCGGCCCTATAAATATGACGGTGGACCTGAAAAAAGAAGAGCTCGGGAACATTGTCAGAGAGTTTGATGGTGTTCAGGTTAGTCTCGTTTCTTCTTCTCTCTGTTAATTTAATGTGTATTGTTGTACTTATTAATCGTGTTCTAATTCCTCTCCTCATTCATTTCTTCTGACAGACGGCAGGGACTCCACTGTACTTTGCCCCTGAAATCATCATGCAGACTGGCTTTGGTAAACCTGTCGACTGGTGGGCCTTGGGAATCGTCTTGTTTCAATTCCTGACGTGTGACTTCCCCTTCGATGGAAACTCAATCTCACAGGTTTTTGATGAGGTTGTCGAAGGTAAGACGCTTCAGTTCAAATCAGTAATGAATAAATCTGTCTGTATTTTAACTATGATGAAAATGTACATTCTCATACTTTATACAGGTCTTAAGGTAGAATTTAATTCTTGCTTCTTTTAGCATTGGGATCTTCATGTGTACTCTATAGGTTTATGGTGTTTTATTCAAAAATTCTGCCATTCAGTCCTTTTGCTGATGTTGGTAACACATTTCTTGATCTGACTGTTGATATCTGCTTCTTTTCCAGGTGACATCACTTGGCCACCAGAGTTCAATGCCCTGCCAGCTGTTGCCCGGGACATAATTGACGATCTCCTGTATAAGGATCCTTTGTACCGCCTGGGCACAGGTTAGTGACAGCTCTACTAATGGTGGACAGAGGATTAAAGCACTATGACACATAAACTGCATATACTGTAGAGAGATTTGGTCAGGTGTAGCTTTTAGGACAGCCCATGATTTATAGATGTACAAACTACATTTATGATTATATGACTGTCTTACTGTTTTTCCAGGGGGAGCCAGTGAGGTGAAGGCACATCGGTTCTTCAAAGATCTGGACTGGAAAGACCTCTATAATACCGGTAAGCCTCAACAGACAGACAAACCCAGACTCATGTCTGACAGGAGCAGAATGTTTACCACTTTGCTAACAGGCTGTTAGAGTGTCTGTAATTTAAACATTGTTTGATTTTTAAGCACACAGTTAAATTTATGAACATAGTGCTCATAGACCAACTCTTGGGGTGTTTTTTTTCAGTGTTATTTGGTTGGAGATTTGATTTCTCAGAAATGTCTGGTGGGAATTTAATTTGGGATTAAGATAATAGCAGCCATTGTTTTCAGACTTTATACATAATGGATGTTGCTGTGTTCCCTACAGTCCAGTCCGATGAAGCCTCTGCGGTTCACATGACGTACGACGTCCCCCGTCATGAGGAGTCTCCTACTGATGAGCCTCCTGCTAATGTCTGCATCACCAAAGACAACCCCTGTCCTGATGTTTCCCCTGCTGAGGTTGAATCACCTGTGGAGCTCCTGGACTTCTGCGCTGTCGCCTTCCGCTTCAAGGAGGTAATTTTTTTTCTCCAACTCCTCAACCTGCACTAATGTTTGACATTGTCTAAAAGTATTTTGCACTATTGAATATATACAGTTCCAGCCAAACATTTGGACACATCTTCCCATTCACTTGAATATGTATTATGTATATACTTGTATATCTAATCTAAATGATAGAAACTGATGTGAATTCTTAGAAAAAGTACTCCTGGATGATCATCAACTACATAATGTGTAACTTTTACCCATGTCACCTCAAACTACAGGCGTACAGCAGCCCCGAGCACCTGTCCCTCGCCAACCTGCTGTCAGTCAAGCCAGGACACAGTAAGGTGGAGGAGGAAGAGAAGGAACAGCTGGGGCAGGAGTTTGAGCTGGAGGGCAGTGAACGCTATGAGGAGGAGGACTCTAAAGGCCTTCATCATAGGGAAGACCAGCAGCTGCTACCCCCAAACCAGTCCTCTGACTCCAGTGATGAGGATGAGTCGAGTCACCACGGAAACTCCTCTCATGATGGTTCCTCTAATGATGAGTTGGAGGATAAACAGAAGGAAAGGAAAAGTTGGAGCAGGAGTTTGAGCTGGAAGGCAGTGAGTGCTATGAGGTGGAGGACTCTAAAGGCCTTCATCATGAGGAAGACCAACAGCTGTCACCCCCAAAGCACCAAAATGTTTCATAATAAAATATAAAAATGAAAAATAGTGGTCTTTTGCTGTTTTGTTTGTTTAACATGCAAATGAAAATGAGTGTCTTATAATGATTGTGTGATGATTATGATGATGTACATATTTTTAAAGGAACTACAAATTTAGCAGTCAAACTGTGTGAATCATATTATCTCACTGTAACCTCCATCAAACCGTCCCCAGACCTCCCCTTAGTTCCTCCCACCTACCTGACTGCACCTGCAGCAGTCTGACCTCCTATCAGCTCCATTATTGGATCTATTACAATAGCTGTGTTGAACACATAGCCGTCTGAGGAGGAACGATTCTCTGGTTTCTTTCACTGAGGTGATTTTCTGTGGCTCAGAACTACTGATGTTCCCAATCTATAAAGATTGAAAAAAGATACTAACCACATGTAAATACACTTTCTTGATAAAGATGGAATTTCCCTTCAGAAAGTAACTTCATTTTTTTATTTAAAATTAACTGAAAAAAAATACATGAAAATAAAATCAGCAAGTAACATCAAATAGCTGCTTTTACTTTGTGAACTGTGTTGAGTTCAACCAAAGATGTTTCATAGGACGCGGGAAATAACAGAAAACTTACTCAAAGTATTGATATACTACGTAGCAGATTTAAAAAGACACAAAAAACAATTCAAAAACCTTTTGCAATCCAGAAACAGGTCATTTTAATCACATGAGACTTCATTCTATTTTTATTGCCATGTGCATCATGAAGATTAAAATATGACTCGTTGATGATTAGAACTCAATTGCCAAAATAATGACCTCTATCGTGTGTGTCATTCTATGATTAGATTCTTATTACAGATGCAGTATTGGGTATTAAGAATCTTATGTCATGGCTGGTTGAAGAAAGTTTAACACTTAATTTGTTAACAGTGCATTATATGTTTTTTCTTCAATGACCAGAGGTTAAAAACAACATGACAAGACTACAACATAGAATAGATGAGACTAGAAGAAATGAATAAATACATTTAAAAAGAAAAAAACAACTAAAGTGTGTGACCATTATAACTCACAGACATGTAAGAGCGAGTGCCCACAAAGGAGTTGGCCATGGAGTCTATAAGCTGTCCACTTACTCCAAAGTCACACAGCTTGATCTCACAGCAGGAATTCACTGTTGGACGGCTTGACATCTGAAAGAGGGTCATGCAGTATTGAGGAGAGCATTGTGGACAAGTGTTCAACAGGGAACAGTAAGCCCAGCTTCAGCGCACGTTGAGCCGACTGTCCCATTCTTGTGTGCTTTAACACTTTAAACGTTGGTATGTATGTGCAATACTGAGCACAACAAAGATCTAGTTCATGCATCTTTGACAGGAATTACTGTGAGGTGGCTCAACACTCAAATAGTGTTAAAATATAGCAATACCTTAAGACTTTAAAGATCATCTGAACTATAAAAACGTCATTATATTTATAGTATCCTTTAATGACCTAGAAAAACAAATATTGCATATCAGTCCAGTAAGAAATCACAAGATTTGGTAGTGAAAAAGAAATGATCTACAACTGCACGTATCAGTGATAACACAAAACAAATAGAGCTGTAGTGAGACGACTGGAGCATGAAACTGGTAGGAGAGGTGTTGGAGCTACTCACAGCGATGCTGACTTTGCCAAGGATCTTCTCTGGGATCTTCCCTGCCTTCTTCAGCGACTGGTCCAGGGAGCCACCGTCCTACAGCCAGCAGGGATGGAAAACATGGAGAGCAGAACAATATGATCTATGAAATTCAAGGCATCCAAACAAAATTGGTTTGTGTCAATAAAAGTGAGGTTGTACGTGGAAGAGAAAACATTTTCAATCATCTCTAAAGTAGCACTCAAAGTTAATGCTGTGCAAATACACTGGTAATCATAAAATATTAAGGAGAAGTACCACATGCTCCATGCAGATGTTGATTTCTCCATCGCTTTCTCTGTTATGGAGAAAGCTCCATAAAAGCCCACAATGTAGTAGGAGTTACACTCATGAAGCAGCTGCAGCTCCATAATGATCTGGTTCCTAATGGCTGGTTTGATCTCCACGTGGATCAGCAGGAAAACAAAAGACTTCAGGTTTGATTTTATCGTCTCATGTCTCACAGTACATGAATGATAAGAGAGTCAGTCTTCTTTTGTGCAAACACACTGCTGTCCAAGTAACCAATATTCTGTTTTTCAAAACACTAAATTTGACACCACACTCTGAAAACAGACGAAGCCTGCAAAATATCAATTCCTGTTTGATCAGGCAGTGCAACACAAATGTTTTTAAAGTTCTTTTTGGGGGCATTTCTGCCTTTTATGATAGTGACAGCTGAAGAGTTGACAGGAAATGCAGGAGAGAGAGAGTGTGTTGGGGGGGGGACATGCTGAAAATGGCTAAGGGCGGAATCGAACCCACGGAAACCCCTAGAGGTCTATAGCTTCAGTTTATGGGGCACATGCTCTAAGCACGGCTCTATCTGCACCCCAAAAGTAGCATTTTGTGTTATATTTGTGAAAAGCACTTGTAATATATGTTGTATTGAGCTATTTAAACTGTTCTTGTGTGATTTGGTTATTGCAAACAGATGATTAATAGTCTACATATTTTGCCAGTGAACCGAATATACAATGGGGATCAAATAATTTTTCCTCAACTCTAAATATTATAGTTTAATGTATCACAAAGAAAGCTACATTTCATTTATCTTCACGTTGCAAATGTTTGTCTGCAGGAAAAGACAACAGCATTTCAAGTGAAGGCTAATTAATGCTTTTGCAATCAAGGGTGTTTATCTCAGGATACAGCAAACAAGCACCAATCCCTTTGTGTTCAAACAGGATATGGTGAATGGGTTCTAAACCATGAAGAATCAGCACCACAAATTATAGTTTGATTTCCCTAAATCTAAGCCCCGCCTTCTTCTGAAACGAGATTTTAAACATTTCTGTGAGCAAGCACACTCTTAGTGCTCTATGACTAGAAAATAATTTCTCTAATTGATGACGTACAGCTGGCTTGGAAATATTTTTATGTTGCTTTTTTGAGTTTTATTGATAAACATGCACCATTAAAAAAATTCCAGGTTAAAAAGGAGAAACAATCCCTGGTTTTCACCTGAGATCTTAGAGAAAGAGATGTTGCTTGGGCCAGAGCAAGAAAAACTCAGCTGAGGCAGATTGGCTCAGTAGTGAATCTGGTCTCCAAGCTCAAGTTGAAACTGGGTTTCTACTACAGGACTAAATCCTGCTTTTCTTTTAGAGCATGAAAGTATCTTGTATTGTGCACCTTCTTGCCTCTGCTGGATTATGGAGATGTGTTATACATGGGTGCCTCTGCTCACTGTTTGCGGTCTCTGGACACTGTTTATAATTGTGCCTTGAGATATGTCACTGGATGTGGACGTCTTATGCATCATTGCACTTTATATGCTGCAGCTGACTGGCCGTCCTTATATGTACGCAGACGTACGACGTCCATTTTGAAACACAGTATTTCATCCCTTGTCGTATCATCCTTATATGCACAATACAGACCAGAACACTGTTAGAACTCCATTAAGCTTCTTCTGTTTCTGGGTCCTGCTATTGTCCATGCTGGCTCACTGTCACACTGTCATGGCTAACTGAGACATTTGAAAAGACCAGAGCCATTATCAATGTTGTTAGTAACTCCTGTGCTTTTTCTGCTATGAGCAGTCAGGAGGTCTGCTGCTCAGGAGGCCTAATGTGTGGAGCTTAGCAGAGAATCACATGAGGTCATTACTTCATCGATGATGATAGAGATGTACCTGGAGAGGGGGTATAATTAGCCAAAATATGAAACACTTGTGGCAATGAACCAACCAAATATTCATGGTCTGTGACATTATTTTATCTCTATATATTTAGCTCTTACTTAAAGAATAACAGACGGACAGATGGTGTAAAGTTGCAGCCCAAGGACTCCTAATTTGTTGGTTTTGTAAAGTCCAACTGACACCTTGAACAGACGAAAGTAGTGGCAGAAAAAAGACACCTTCTGACCTTGTGAGAACCCGTACAGGCCTCGTACTCCAATCTTAAACATCATAACTATGGCAGCCCCAAGCAGACACACCCATCCTGTTACACCACATGTGGAGCAAAGTAATCTGCCTCTTCGTATTCAGTCCTTCCTTTTCACTGGTCTGCAAATGTTCAGCAAATCATCCGTCCATCTTTTGGTTCCTTAAGTCAGCTGCAGAACAATAATCAGGGAATCAAAAAATATCAAACATTTTTATTGTCATATTTGGCCTGTTAGTCATTTATAACGGTCTAACATGGCACTTTTGAAAGTACTGTACCTCTGTAATACTGACAAGTTCAGATCCCTTCTTGTTTCCTCTTACAACAAATTATAAGTGAGACATAAAGAACATTTATTCATCTTTAATAAGTGGAAACACTGCAGGTGAAAAGATGAAGAGGGCGCTTTAGGACACATCTGCATTTGTTCATTCCTTGCTGGACTATTGTTATTCCCTATTATCAGGCTGTCCCAACAAGTCTCTAAAGACTCTCCAGCTGATCCAGAATGCTGCTGCAGGTGTTCTGACCAGAACAAGTATCAGAGATCATATCTCTCCTGTATCAGCCTCTCTGCATTGGCTCCCTGTAAGATCCAGAAGATAATTTAAAATCCTTCTCATGTACAAAGCCCTTAATGGTCAGGCACCAACATACCTTCAGGAGCTCATAGGACCCTACTACCCATCTAGAACATCACGCTCCCTGGATGCAGGGTTACTTGTGATCCCTATAGAGTCTCCAAAAGTACAATGGGAGCCAGAGCCTTCAGTTATCAGGCTCCTCTCCTGTGGAACCATCTTCCAGTCTGGGTTCAGGAGGCAGACACCTTCTCTACATTTAAGAGGAGGCTTAAAACTTTCCTTATTGATAAAGCTTAGAATTAAGGCTGGCTTAGGCTAGTCTTTAGCTATGCTGCTATAGGCCTAGACTGCTGGGGAACTTCCCATGATGCACTGAACACCTCCTTCCTCCTCTCCCCCTTCTTCTTTACCAGGGTTGGGAGGGTTACTTTAAAAATGTATCCCGATACTATTACAAATTACTTCTAAACAAATGTATTCAGTAACTTAAACCAACTAGCACATTATTAAAGTAATGTAATTTGATTATTTTCCACTACTTTTGGATCACCTCAGTACCAAATATGCAAATAAATACATGAGAAAAGAAATGTCAGTAACATGGCTTTTATTTGAGAATATTCCAACAACAGAACAATAAAACATTGGAAGAGAAATGATTTTAAGTATCAAAAATATGTTCTCTGCTCTGCATTGTATCAGGAAAACATGGTTTTCAATTAGCTCATTTAGGCAGTAACCTGATAAACCTACAAAGAAAGAGCACAGCACATTACCTCATAGAACAGAGGAAGAGGAACCACTGTAACTTTTTTCTTTTACAAATGAGGAGTCCACCGACCAAATTTTCAAAAAGAAATAAAAACAAAACCACACATTGAATTTTGGTACAAGATTCTAAATTACAGTGCAAACCAACAATTTCAGATGACAGAGCTCAGCCAGTCAAAAGGAACATTTGCTGCCCTCACAAATACAGTTTAGTGTGTAACCACCATTAGGGAGAAACCCCAAGACGGGATGTACAGGTGCATCTCAATAAATTAGAATATCGTGGAAAAGTTCATTTATTTCAGTAATTCCATTCTAAAAGTGAAACTCATATATTTTATAGATTCATTACGCACAGAGTGAAATATTTCAAGCCTTTATTTCTTTTAATTTGGATGATTATGGCTTACAGCTAATGAAAACCCCAAATTCAGTATCTCCGAAAATTAGAATATTGTGAATAAGTGTTTGTGCATATTCTAGTGACATTTATTAAGATTTTTTTATTTATGGATATTAATCATTAAATGCTGTTACTATTATATAATTTATGGGTAATAGAAATTCTAATAAAAAACTGTGTAATTAGATATTTTACAGACAAAGAGTCACAGGAATTTACACTGTATCACAAGCTACAGCACACATGTCATTGTGCAAAATGTGAATGTTTTAATGTGAACAAAATGTTATGTCTGAAAGGTGTATATGTTTCATTTCTTCCAGAGCAGGACCCTAACCCAGACCACAACTGGACCTCACCCAGGCCAAGGCAGGACTCTCACATATAACTCAACTTCTGTTTGTTTGCACTCTTTACCTAGGATTGTATATATATATAGTGTATTGAATGTATATTGTGAGATTGTATATAGGAGTGTATATACTTACATTCTATTTTTATTCTTACACTCTATTTTTATTCTGGTCTATTTGGTTTATGTCTATTTTTGCTTGCACAGTGCAGGAGTTGTTGCAATCGCATTTCACTGCTGATTTACTTATTTAATGTACTTGTACATTCATGCATGTGACAAATAAAACGTCTTGAAGTCTTGAAGTCATATAATTGCTGCTGTAATTTGATTCTTTTAATAAGCCATGTAACTTGCTATGATCCCAGGTTTTGAATAGGTGTGATACTGGTGTGTGGCCACAGCGTGCACATCTGATGTTGCTCACAGTGGTCCTCAGTGTGCTCAGGGAACATGTGTGTCTGCCCAGACACATGAAAAATTAGAGGGAACATTGGCTACAACTGTCCTCATGTCAAGCCACTCCTGAACCAGAGACAACGTCAGAAGCGTCTTACCTGGGCTAAGGAGAAAAAGAACTGGACTGTTGCTCAGTGGTCCAAAGTCCTCTTTTCAGATGAAAGTCCATTTTGCATTTCATTTGGAAATCAAGGTCCCAGAGTCTGGAGGAAGAGTGGAGAGGCACAGAATCCAAGTTGCTTGAAGTCCAGTGTGAAGTTTTCACAGTCAATGATGATTTGGGTGCCATGTCATCTGCTGGTGTTTGTCCATTGTGTTTTCTCAAGTCCAAAGTCAACGCAGCCGTCTATCAGGACATTTTAGAGCACTTCATGCTTCCTTCTGCTGACAAGCTTTATGGAGATGCTGATTTCATTTTCCAGCAGGACTTGGCACCTGCCCACACTGCCAAATGTACCAATACCTGGTTTAATGGCCATGGTATTACTGTGCTTGATTGGCCAGCAAACTTCAAGAGGAAGAAGAGAGACGCCAGACCCAACAATGCAGACGAGCTGAAGGCCGCTATCAAAGCAACCTTGGCTTCCACAGCACCTCAGCAGTGCCACAGGCTGATCACATCCATGCCACGCCGCATTGATGCAGTAATTCATGCCAAAGGACCCCCGACCAAGTATTGAGTGATATACATGAACATACTTTTCAGAAGGCCGACATTTCTGTTTTAAAAATCCTTTTTTTTATTGGTCTCATGTAATATTCTAATTTTGAGACCCTAAATTTTGGGTTTTCATTAGCTTTGAGCCATGATCATCAAAATTAAAAGAAATAAAGGCTTGAAATATTTCACTCTGTGAATAATGAATAATGAATCTATATAATATATGAGTTTCACTTTTAGAATGGAATTATTGAAATAAATGAACTTTTCCACGATATTCTAATTTATTGAAATGCACCTGTATATGCACCCCAACTGTAGGCCTGCATTCAGTCAAAACTTAGCTTTGGGCAATATTTTCTGTTGTTACGAAGGAGGAGGACTTGCTCCATGTGTTCATCAGACATTCTGTCACCAGATGAGGTGAGTACATTTCCTCCATCACTGAACAGAAGTTCAACTGGAGCACTGGAAGGAAATGTAGTATAGTACTTCATGAAGAGCTGCTTAATCAAGGGAAATGCATGCAGGGAATCTATGCTCTGCACAGTATTATCGAGGAACCGCCGAACCTCTTCCTCCCCTGTGCCTTTATCAGCCCTCTTTGTTTTTCCAAACACAAGAAAATCCTCATGTGATCCCTCAGCCTCAGAGCTATTGTTCTATTTTGTTATGTGTGAATGTGTTTTTAGATTAATAGCAGTTAATCATGCACATTGAACTTAAATGTACTTTTTTACATATGCTCGTAACACTTCATACTCAAACTTCACATAAACTGCCATTGAACTTGTCATGAACACACAAATCAGCCCAAACACACCATCTCAAGGCCTATTATCAAATAAACCTGCCTTATTCCTATTAGTCTGTCTTACTTTCACTTGATTCGGTTCCATAAAGCAAGTTCAACATAGTTTAAGCTCAGTTACAATGGTTGTTGTTTAGGAGTTCCTGTAACACTGATCGAAAGGCAAAGAGATGATTTTGCTATCGCCTCGCTGATAACTTCTACAATAACATATACGGTCACTGTGAATACTATACGGATCAGTTTAAGAGAAATGTACAAATGGATGGAGTAATATCAATAATACACTTTAATAGTAGGAGCCTCAGTGCAAACCATTCAAAGCTTAAACACTGTCTAAGACAAGTGTTGAACAGGTTCACAGTAATTGCAATATCAGAGACTTGGGTCAGTGAGGAGCAAAGAGACTCAGTCGAGATTGAGGGATATGAAACGTATTACACAAACGGGACTAAATCAAGATTCAATGTAGAGTACCAGTCAATATCCATCAATCATACGGCCAACCAGAATAACTACACACAGTGCTACACTCATCGATAATATCTTCACCAACGTTATTGACAGGAAAATAATTAGTGGATTAATCATAAACGACACAAGTGACCATCTGCCAGTCTTTGCAACCATACAGAGCCATATTAAGACCAAGAAAGACATCACAAGATTCAAAATAACTAGACACAAAACACTAGATGCTATAAATTCTTTTAAAGAAGACCTACTCAAACAAAACTGGAACAAAGTCTATGTAGAAGATGTAAATGAAGCCTATGACACATTTCTGACCATGACAACAGCATTATATGAAAAACATTGTCCTCTAGTAGAGAAAGTAGTAAAACAAAAATATGCTGATAAACCATGGCTAACCAAGGGAATATTAAATGCATGCAAGAAGAAAAACTCATTGTACAAAGAATTTATAAAGAAAAGGACAACAGAAGCCGATCAAAAATATAAGACATACAAAAACAAATTAACAAGAATAATGAGAAGTTGCAAAAAGGATTACTACGTGAAATTAATAGATGACAACAAAAACGATATTAAAAACACATGGTATATATTAAATACCATTATTAAAAAGGGAAGTGGGAAAGCAGGTTACCCTAACCATTTCCTGTCAAATGACAACACAACTATAGACGACATGGCCCGGGTTGCCGATGAATTTAACAACTATTTTGTCAGTGTTGGTCCTGGTTTGGCTGAAGGGATTGCTAAGACTGGCAGCAGAGATGATGTGGAAAGCAGGGATAAACATGTCAAAGAAACAATATTTTTAAGAGGAACAGATGAAAAAGAAATTATTGACATAGTTAAAAACTTCAAGAACAAGAAGTCGATAGACTGTAATGGAATAGACATGTGTATGGTTAAAAATATCATTGAATGCATAGCAAAACCTCTGACTCACATCTGTAATCAGTCCCTACAAACTGGTGTATTTCCAAATAAAATTAAAACTGCTAAAGTCATACCAATATACAAATCCGGAGACAAATACATTCTCTCAAACTACAGACCTGTTTCCCTGCTTCCACAGTTCTCAAAAATACTCCAAAAAATATTCTTTATAAGACTAGATGACTTCATCACAAAGCACAATGTACTATATGATCAGCAATATGGTTTCAGAGCAAATAGGACAACTTCATATGCACTTATTGATTTCATTGAAAAAATAACAACGGCAATAGAAAATAAAGAATACGCAGTTGGGGTTTTCCAAGATCTTAAGAAAGCATTTGACACGGTAGACCATAATTTACTATTAATAAAACTACAAAGATATGGTATTAGAGGAACAACACTCTCCTGGTTAACCAACTACCTGCAGAATAGAACTCAATATGTGGAAATAAAAAAACTTCAACTCTCAACCACTGAAGGTTACCTGTGTGCCATTTTATTTGACTTTATAATCCAGTAATTTAAAATAAAAAATAAAGTTTAGACAACATAAACGTGACTAATACACTGAATAGATTATATGATGATAAATGAAAACATATAGACCTATATATGTTTATTTATATTCGTATGTGACATCAAACCTGTAAGACATACAGTAAGTCTCACTCAAGTCTTCCCTGATAGAATGAGCTATTTTTATATTAACAGTACAACTGCCGAAAATTATACTGACCACAAATGTAGTGTCTAGTATATATATATATACAGTACCAGTCAATAGTTTGGACACAGTTACCCATCCACTTGAATGGGAAACTGTGTCCAAATTTTTGACTGGTAGTGTATATATATAAAAAGAAAAAAATACGAGAGTTACGTATGTAACTATGGTTTTATTAATCCTGGATGATCCAGCCTGACCAACAAAGTCACCTGTGACCCCTGATGACCCCGGACAGGGTATATCTTCTGGTGTCGTCAGAGGATCTGTTCCTGCAGAATCTTCTCCTGAGGGCACGAGGATTCTGAGTGACTGAACGCGCTGGTGGTCATCCAGGATTCAGAGAACTGTAGTTACATACATAACTCTCGTTATATTTCATCCTTCCTGACCACCAGAGGCTGTGCTTCAAGCACTGGATGACCTATACCAACTGACTTTCGTATGTCGGCAGCACCAACCACGTACTGTAGGCTTTCAAGGCCCGCACAGGGCATAACAGCCACGACATATCGTTCCTTTCATCCGCAGAGAGCAGCTGCCACCTATTCTCATACTGCACCCGGGTAGATGGCGCACTGGCGTGCAGGATCGTAGTACGGACCGCATCCATGCATTCGTTCAGCAGCGGTTCAGGCCCTGCAGAGGCCAGACCAACAGCTGAAGGCGGCGAGGGTCGGGATGCCAGACCTGACCCCCTGTCGTCCCTGTCCGGGAGGCGCCACGGTGGGCTGCGACAGAGCCTGTGCAGCAGAGGGAACCACGTCCTCCCAGACCAGAAAGGGGCCACCAGAAACAGCCTGTAGCCTTGGTGAAGGACCATCTGAAGTCATTACATTCTTGCTATGTCATTACACAATCTAACAATAGTGTTGTTCCTAATTATTTGGCGCGTTTGGGTCGAAATATGAATGAAACCAGTCAGACTCTCCTCTCATGTTCCCTTTAAAAGCCAGGTGTGCTGAGGGACAGGAGATCTTTGGAGGACCCTCTGACTCCCCCGTCCGTTATGTGACCCCTGGGCTCTATTTTATAGAACAATCTCGAGGATATATACTAAAATGTAGGAACCAAAAATAATCTGATTTCTTAAATAATGCACTCACACCTGCAGACAAAGTTCCCTTTAAAAATCACAGTCCAACTGGAAATGTGGTCCAACAGCCTCACGCTCTCCACACACCCAAACATATCTATAAATGATCAATGCAAAGCAACTGGTGAGTGTTGATGCATAGTCGTCTGATCAATACTCATTCATGGTAAAACATGAGCGAGAGGAAAATCTTCTTTTTTTTTCTAAGAACATGCAGGGGGGGGGATGAGGGGCGTAGAAACCTCAGGTTTGACTCAGGTTAGGTTTAGGTTAAGGTTGGGAAAAGATCATGTTTTTAGTTTTAATGTTCCAGTCAAACAAATTAAATACGCTGTCAGTCAATATTTTAATGATTTGTTCTGTTTCAGCATTATTACAGAGGCCATATCGATTAATAACACTTCCTCATCATGTAAGGAGAAAGCTAATAATTAGTCTGCATCATGTTTCTTTGTTACAAATGATTCACACAGACATGTAATAGGAGACAGAGATCGTTTCACGCGTCCGTTAAATGTGTGGATGTTGTTACGGTGCACTAAGTAGATGAGTTTCTGTTCTGTTCCGTGATGTTTTCACGTTTGTCACTTGTTGACAACTATTAGCAACATTTTAATAATCGGTTAACTCCAAGTCCACGCAAAGCTGCAAATTGCTTAGTCCTGTGGCAATGAGAGGGGTGGATTTGGTTGATACCTAATATTAGGTGTTATTCTGAACAAACCACCAAAATCAGCCCAACAACGCCACCTTGGGAATTCCACCCAAGGAATTAATAAGGAATGACCCAACAAAGAAGACAACAACCAATGATAACACAAAAATAACAACTAATATATGGCAGGCAGCTACCCAAATGAAACTTCTGAAAACTGACAATGTAAGCTGCCAAAAGAAATTAAACCACAGGCTAACCAAACTTTACAAACCAAATATTAATTTAAAGGAATTGAATTTCACTTATCTTAATCAGTAATGAAAAATGTAATTAAATGTAAGGTAACAGATGCAAAAATCACACCTATCTAAAGAAAGCAATCAGATCAGATTCACAAAATAAACACAGACAATATATCCAGAACTCAATATATAATAATCAAACAAACCCAAACAAAAGAACATAAATCAAACTGCAATTTGATCAAGAAAATCCGACTAAACAGTAGCACAAAAGCAAATAATATTGGGCGCCCACTTAGAGTGGTCCAAATACAAAACAGAAGAATAAGAAATGAAAGGAAAACCTAAATAATCAAGTGGACCCCAGCATTCCCTCAGTCCACAACTACAATCGGCCTGCTCACAGCCGAGAAGGTATATTGATGCGCGGTAGCATCCAGCTAACACCACGGGCTCAGGCTCAGCGAAGCTAAAGCTAAGCTAAAGCTAAGCTAAGCGTCTGCACACACAGACCGGGACCGGCCGCAGTACATCTGCACGCCGTCAGACAAGGAGACCACCAGACAAAAGCCTACAACACGCGAGACACTACTTTAACAATTTCTTTAACTAATTTTGAGCAGCACATACAATGCAGCTACCGCTGCTTTACCTGCATCGGTGAGAAGACACCGGACATGAACGAGGCGAACCGGAAGTGCGTGTGTGTCCGTGTGTATGTGTGTCCGTGTGTATGTGTGTCGTCACCCTAGCAACTCTTCCTGCTTTATATGACGTCAAGCAGTTCCAAGACTTTAACATTTAAATGCCAAAGCAGCCTTTTAAGTGATGTTTTTACGCTGGAGAAGCTGAAATCTTCATTGTTATCAAAATAGAAAATAATGTCGAACTATCAGGCAATAACATCAATCCAAATGGACCATCCACCCAGGGGCCAGTTCCAGGCTACGACTGCCCTTAATTTTATCCACCTGCAGCTGGTGGAGCTGAACAAAGACTGTAGAGAGACGGCCAAGAGTGGTCTGGCCAGCCGGCAATTTTTCACGGAGCTTCAAGATAAACTGGAGAAGATTCTCCATGAAGTAAGTGTTTCTCATTATTTTATTTTATTTTTACTCAGCTACTTCATCATTTCACCTATTTAAATGCAATGTGTCTTCATTTAAAAAAAATAACTGTTTATGTTTCAGATGGACCTAACCTAATTTTTGCATACTTCATATAAAACACTACATTTATGTTCATGCAATATTTTTGTTTTGCTGGGCAATCTTTGTTCATAGCCTCTCTATGTCCATCTAGTGGTTCTGCTTATTATTGTAGTCACTTTAGTGATGTTTCTGTGTTTACTGTGGTAATTGTTGTAAGTTGAATTGTCGATTGTTTTTTGTTTCTTTTGTGTTTTCATGTTTATTTGTTATGTTATGTTAGAACCCCCTTGAAAACGAGATGATTCATCTCAAGGGGTTTATCCTTCTTAATAATAAAATTTATCCACATGGTAATCGCATGAAAACATTGATTGGACTGGGTAGGAATTTGAACAAAGTTTCATTTTACTTTTGATATTTTGTCACTCACACATTATCACCTTTTGGATTTTATTTATTTACGTGTCTTTCTTTCCTGTGTTTGATTTAGACCCGTTCGGCCTGCTGTCCTCCTTCAAAAGCACCAGTGATGAGTGACTTTGAGACACTCCAGTCCCTTGGCAGTGGCAGCTTTGGGTAAGTGACAAGAACAGACTGTTTAATTTGTGTTTCTCTGACTGTCAAAGCAGGACAGACACTGAAACCAGCTTGTGATGTTGCTCTAGAATATTTTATTCTAAAATGATTGATAAACATATATATTTAGTCATAGAGGCTGCTCACATTCCTTTTTCCCTCTCGTCCAGGTCTGTAAACCTTGTGGGCCACAAGAAGACAGGTCAGACTTTCGCTATGAAGACCATCAAGCGGGAGTCAGTGTCCGAGAGGGCACGGGACAGGTTGTTGTCGGAGCGTGACATCCTCACCTTCAACAACAACCCATTTGTTGTCTCGATGTTTTGCTCCTTTGAGACAACGACCGACTTCTGCATGGTGATGGAGAATGTAGGAGGTAAGGAGGTTGCTGTGGATTGGTCATACAGACACATACAAGTGCCATGTTTGTTTAATTAGCCATGTGTAGTGCACTCTAAGACTTTATGTATCAAGTACATGTTTTAACTTTACACATCTAACAGGCTCCAAGACGTTAACGTGATATCTGACCTGACACTGTCTGTTCTTATGTCTCCTTCTGACCTCGTAGGCGGGGATTGTGCTGCTCTTCTTCACCGCAATGGGCCTCTTCCTGTGGACTTGGCCCGCTTGTATGTGGCGGAGACTACCCTGGCTTTGGAGTACGTCCACAGCTACGGCATTGTGCACCGAGACCTCAAACCTGCCAAGTGAGTACTCAATCTGTCCCAGGCGTGAGATTAGAATTAAGCTTTATTGTTTGTGTTTTTGACACAAAAAACAGTGATTTTTCATTTTTAACGTCAGAGGACAGAGAAACTCAGAGTTAGGTAAATGTTGGACTTGGAAGTCGATGCAGTAATGATGTAATAACGCTCTGTTATAACTGTAGGTAGACGGGCCTAATTAAAGTTGCTAAGCTGTGATTGGATAATTGTTGCTCAGAGGAGGGGTTTAGCCAATGGTCATTTACAGTAAAGCTTTCACATTATATTGCTATCTTCTTTAACTTTAGGTAACTTTAAAGAGTTGTCATATAATCTAACATTTTTCTTCTGTCTTCCATTTCAGTATGCTGATCAGTTCCATGGGCCACATCAAGCTGGCTGATTTTGGCCTGGCAGTGATCGGCCCTATTAATATGACGGTGGACCTGAAAAAAGAAGAGCTCGGGAACATTGTCAGAGAGTTTGATGGTGTTCAGGTTAGTCTCGTTTCTTCTTCTCTCTGTTAATTTAATGTGTATTGTTGTACTTATTAATCGTGTTCTAATTCCTCTCCTCATTCATTTCTTCTGACAGACGGCAGGGACTCCACTGTACTTTGCCCCTGAAATCATCATGCAGACTGGCTTTGGTAAACCTGTCGACTGGTGGGCCTTGGGAATCGTCTTGTTTCAATTCCTGACGTGTGACTTCCCCTTCGATGGAAACTCAATCTCACAGGTTTTTGATGAGGTTGTCGAAGGTAAGACGCTTCAGTTCAAATCAGTAATGAATAAATCTGTCTGTATTTTAACTATGATGAAAATGTACATTCTCATACTTTATACAGGTCTTAAGGTAGAATTTAATTCTTGCTTCTTTTAGCATTGGGATCTTCATGTGTACTCTATAGGTTTATGGTGTTTTATTCAAAAATTCTGCCATTCAGTCCTTTTGCTGATGTTGGTAACACATTTCTTGATCTGACTGTTGATATCTGCTTCTTTTCCAGGTGACATCACTTGGCCACCAGAGTTCAATGCCCTGCCAGCTGTTGCCCGGGACATAATTGACGATCTCCTGTATAAGGATCCTTTGTACCGCCTGGGCACAGGTTAGTGACAGCTCTACTAATGGTGGACAGAGGATTAAAGCACTATGACACATAAACTGCATATACTGTAGAGAGATTTGGTCAGGTGTAGCTTTTAGGACAGCCCATGATTTATAGATGTACAAACTACATTTATGATTATATGACTGTCTTACTGTTTTTCCAGGGGGAGCCAGTGAGGTGAAGGCACATCGGTTCTTCAAAGATCTGGACTGGAAAGACCTCTATAATACCGGTAAGCCTCAACAGACAGACAAATCCAGACTCATGTCTGACAGGAGCAGAATGTTTACTACTTTGCTAACAGGCTGTTAGAGTGTCTGTAATTTAAACATTGTTTGATTTTTAAGCACACAGTTAAATTTATGAACATAGTGCTCATAGACCAACTCTTGGGGTGTTTTTTTTCAGTGTTATTTGGTTGGAGATTTGATTTCTCAGAAATGTCTGGTGGGAATTTAATTTGGGATTAAGATAATAGCAGCCATTGTTTTCAGACTTTATACATAATGGATGTTGCTGTGTTCCCTACAGTCCAGTCCGATGAAGCCTCTGCGGTTCACATGACGTACGACGTCCCCCGTCATGAGGAGTCTCCTACTGATGAGCCTCCTGCTAATGTCTGCATCACCAAAGACAACCCCTGTCCTGATGTTTCCCCTGCTGAGGTTGAATCACCTGTGGAGCTCCTGGACTTCTGCGCTGTCGCCTTCCGCTTCAAGGAGGTAATTTTTTTTCTCCAACTCCTCAACCTGCACTAATGTTTGACATTGTCTAAAAGTATTTTGCACTATTGAATATATACAGTTCCAGCCAAACATTTGGACACATCTTCCCATTCACTTGAATATGTATTATGTATATACTTGTATATCTAATCTAAATGATAGAAACTGATGTGAATTCTTAGAAAAAGTACTCCTGGATGATCATCAACTACATAATGTGTAACTTTTACCCATGTCACCTCAAACTACAGGCGTACAGCAGCCCCGAGCACCTGTCCCTCGCCAACCTGCTGTCAGTCAAGCCAGGACACAGTAAGGTGGAGGAGGAAGAGAAGGAACAGCTGGGGCAGGAGTTTGAGCTGGAGGGCAGTGAACGCTATGAGGAGGAGGACTCTAAAGGCCTTCATCATAGGGAAGACCAGCAGCTGCTACCCCCAAACCAGTCCTCTGACTCCAGTGATGAGGATGAGTCGAGTCACCACGGAAACTCCTCTCATGATGGTTCCTCTAATGATGAGTTGGAGGATAAACAGAAGGAAAGGAAAAGTTGGAGCAGGAGTTTGAGCTGGAAGGCAGTGAGTGCTATGAGGTGGAGGACTCTAAAGGCCTTCATCATGAGGAAGACCAACAGCTGTCACCCCCAAAGCACCAAAATGTTTCATAATAAAATATAAAAATGAAAAATAGTGGTCTTTTGCTGTTTTGTTTGTTTAACATGCAAATGAAAATGAGTGTCTTATAATGATTGTGTGATGATTATGATGATGTACATATTTTTAAAGGAACTACAAATTTAGCAGTCAAACTGTGTGAATCATATTATCTCACTGTAACCTCCATCAAACCGTCCCCAGACCTCCCCTTAGTTCCTCCCACCTACCTGACTGCACCTGCAGCAGTCTGACCTCCTATCAGCTCCATTATTGGATCTATTACAATAGCTGTGTTGAACACATAGCCGTCTGAGGAGGAACGATTCTCTGGTTTCTTTCACTGAGGTGATTTTCTGTGGCTCAGAACTACTGATGTTCCCAATCTATAAAGATTGAAAAAAGATACTAACCACATGTAAATACACTTTCTTGATAAAGATGGAATTTCCCTTCAGAAAGTAACTTCATTTTTTTATTTAAAATTAACTGAAAAAAAATACATGAAAATAAAATCAGCAAGTAACATCAAATAGCTGCTTTTACTTTGTGAACTGTGTTGAGTTCAACCAAAGATGTTTCATAGGACGCGGGAAATAACAGAAAACTTACTCAAAGTATTGATATACTACGTAGCAGATTTAAAAAGACACAAAAAACAATTCAAAAACCTTTTGCAATCCAGAAACAGGTCATTTTAATCACATGAGACTTCATTCTATTTTTATTGCCATGTGCATCATGAAGATTAAAATATGACTCGTTGATGATTAGAACTCAATTGCCAAAATAATGACCTCTATCGTGTGTGTCATTCTATGATTAGATTCTTATTACAGATGCAGTATTGGGTATTAAGAATCTTATGTCATGGCTGGTTGAAGAAAGTTTAACACTTAATTTGTTAACAGTGCATTATATGTTTTTTCTTCAATGACCAGAGGTTAAAAACAACATGACAAGACTACAACATAGAATAGATGAGACTAGAAGAAATGAATAAATACATTTAAAAAGAAAAAACAACTAAAGTGTGTGACCATTTTAACTCACAGACATGTAAGAGCGAGTGCCCACAAAGGAGTTGGCCATGGAGTCTATAAGCTGTCCACTTACTCCAAAGTCACACAGCTTGATCTCACAGCAGGAATTCACTGTTGGACGGCTTGACATCTGAAAGAGGGTCATGCAGTATTGAGGAGAGCATTGTGGACAAGTGTTCAACAGGGAACAGTAAGCCCAGCTTCAGCGCACGTTGAGCCGACTGTCCCATTCTTGTGTGCTTTAACACTTTAAACGTTGGTATGTATGTGCAATACTGAGCACAACAAAGATCTAGTTCATGCATCTATGACAGGAATTACTGTGAGGTGGCTCAACACTCAAATAGTGTTAAAATATAGCAATACCTTAAGACTTTAAAGATCATCTGAACTATAAAAACGTCATTATATTTATAGTATCCTTTAATGACCTAGAAAAACAAATATTGCATATCAGTCCAGTAAGAAATCACAAGATTTGGTAGTGAAAAAGAAATGATCTACAACTGCACGTATCAGTGATAACACAAAACAAATAGAGCTGTAGTGAGACGACTGGAGCATGAAACTGGTAGGAGAGGTGTTGGAGCTACTCACAGCGATGCTGACTTTGCCAAGGATCTTCTCTGGGATCTTCCCTGCCTTCTTCAGCGACTGGTCCAGGGAGCCACCGTCCTACAGCCAGCAGGGATGGAAAACATGGAGAGCAGAACAATATGATCTATGAAATTCAAGGCATCCAAACAAAATTGGTTTGTGTCAATAAAAGTGAGGTTGTACGTGGAAGAGAAAACATTTTCAATCATCTCTAAAGTAGCACTCAAAGTTAATGCTGTGCAAATACACTGGTAATCATAAAATATTAAAGAGAAGTACCACATGCTCCATGCAGATGTTGATTTCTCCATCGCTTTCTCTGTTATGGAGAAAGCTCCATAAAAGCCCACAATGTAGTAGGAGTTACACTCATGAAGCAGCTGCAGCTCCATAATGATCTGGTTCCTAATGGCTGGTTTGATCTCCACGTGGATCAGCAGGAAAACAAAAGACTTCAGGTTTGATTTTATCGTCTCATGTCTCACAGTACATGAATGATAAGAGAGTCAGTCTTCCTTTGTGCAAACACACTGCTGTCCAAGTAACCAATATTCTGTTTTTCAAAACACTAAATTTGACACCACACTCTGAAAACAGACGAAGCCTGCAAAATATCAATTCCTGTTTGATCAGGCAGTGCAACACAAATGTTTTTAAAGTTCTTTTTGGGGGCATTTCTGCCTTTTATGATAGTGACAGCTGAAGAGTTGACAGGAAATGCAGGAGAGAGAGAGTGTGTTGGGGGGGGGACATGCTGAAAATGGCTAAGGGCGGAATCGAACCCACGGAAACCCCTAGAGGTCTATAGCTTCAGTTTATGGGGCACATGCTCTAAGCACGGCTCTATCTGCACCCCAAAAGTAGCATTTTGTGTTATATTTGTGAAAAGCACTTGTAATATATGTTGTATTGAGCTATTTAAACTGTTCTTGTGTGATTTGGTTATTGCAAACAGATGATTAATAGTCTACATATTTTGCCAGTGAACCGAATATACAATGGGGATCAAATAATTTTTCCTCAACTCTAAATATTATAGTTTAATGTATCACAAAGAAAGCTACATTTCATTTATCTTCACGTTGCAAATGTTTGTCTGCAGGAAAAGACAACAGCATTTCAAGTGAAGGCTAATTAATGCTTTTGCAATCAAGGGTGTTTATCTCAGGATACAGCAAACAAGCACCAATCCCTTTGTGTTCAAACAGGATATGGTGAATGGGTTCTAAACCATGAAGAATCAGCACCACAAATTATAGTTTGATTTCCCTAAATCTAAGCCCCGCCTTCTTCTGAAACGAGATTTTAAACATTTCTGTGAGCAAGCCTTTCTCCATGATTTAGTGCTCTATGACTAGAAAATAATTTCTCTAATTGATGACGTACAGCTGGCTTGGAAATATTTTTATGTTGCTTTTTTGAGTTTTATTGATAAACATGCACCATTAAAAAAATTCCAGGTTAAAAAGGAGAAACAATCCCTGGTTTTCACCTGAGATCTTAGAGAAAGAGATGTTGCTTGGGCCAGAGCAAGAAAAACTCAGCTGAGGCAGATTGGCTCAGTAGTGAATCTGGTCTCCAAGCTCAAGTTGAAACTGGGTTTCTACTACAGGACTAAATCCTGCTTTTCTTTTAGAGCAAGAAAGTATCTTGTATTGTGCACCTTCTTGCCTCTGCTGGATTATGGAGATGTGTTATACATGGGTGCCTCTGCTGACTGTTTGCGGTCTCTGGACACTGTTTATAATTGTGCCTTGAGATATGTCACTGGATGTGGACGTCTTATGCATCATTGCACTTTATATGCTGCAGCTGACTGGCCGTCCTTATATGTACGCAGACGTACGACGTCCATTTTGAAACACAGTATTTCATCCCTTGTCGTATCATCCTTATATGCACAATACAGACCAGAACACTGTTAGAACTTCATTAAGCTTCTTCTGTTTCTGGGTCCTGCTATTGTCCATGCTGGCTCACTGTCACACTGTCATGGCTAACTGAGACATTTGAAAAGACCAGAGCCATTATCAATGTTGTTAGTAACTCCTGTGCTTTTTCTGCTATGAGCAGTCAGGAGGTCTGCTGCTCAGGAGGCCTAATGTGTGGAGCTTAGCAGAGAATCACATGAGGTCATTACTTCATCGATGATGATAGAGATGTACCTGGAGAGGGGGTATAATTAGCCAAAATATGAAACACTTGTGGCAACGAACCAACCAAATATTCATGGTCTGTGACATTATTTTATCTCTATATATTTAGCTCTTACTTAAAGAATAACAGACGGACAGACGGTGTAAAGTTGCAGCCCAAGGACTCCTAATTTGTTGGTTTTGTAAAGTCCAACTGACACCTTGAACAGACGAAAGTAGTGGCAGAAAAAAGACACCTTCTGACCTTGTGAGAACCCGTACAGGCCTCGTCCTCCAATCTTAAACATCATAACTATGGCAGCCCCAAGCAGACACACCCATCCTGTTACACCACATGTGGAGCAAAGTAATCTGCCTCTTCGTATTCAGTCCTTCCTTTTCACTGGTCTGCAAATGTTCAGCAAATCATCCGTCCATCTTTTGGTTCCTTAAGTCAGCTGCAGAACAATAATCAGGGAATCAAAAAATATCAAACATTTTTATTGTCATATTTGGCCTGTTAGTCATTTATAACGGTCTAACATGGCACTTTTGAAAGTACTGTACCTCTGTAATACTGACAAGTTCAGATCCCTTCTTGTTTCCTCTTACAACAAATTATAAGTGAGACATAAAGAACATTTATTCATCTTTAATAAGTGGAAACACTGCAGGTGAAATGATGAAGAGGGCGCTTTAGGACACATCTGCATTTGTTCATTCCTTGCTGGACTACTGTTATTCCCTATTATCAGGCTGTCCCAACAAGTCTCTAAAGACTCTCCAGCTGATCCAGAATGCTGCTGCAGGTGTTCTGACCAGAACAAGTATCAGAGATCATATCTCTCCTGTATCAGCCTCTCTGCATTGGCTCCCTGTAAGATCCAGAAGAGAATTTAAAATCCTTCTCATGTACAAAGCCCTTAATGGTCAGGCACCAACATACCTTCAGGAGCTCATAGGACCCTACTACCCATCTAGAACATTACGCTCCCTGGATGCAGGGTTACTTGTGATCCCTATAGAGTCTCCAAAAGTACAGTGGGAGCCAGAGCCTTCAGTTATCAGGCTCCTCTCCTGTGGAACCATCTTCCAGTCTGGGTTCAGGAGGCAGACACCTTCTCTACATTTAAGAGGAGGCTTAAAACTTTCCTTATTGATAAAGCTTAGAATTAAGGCTGGCTTAGGCTAGTCTTTAGCTATGCTGCTATAGGCCTAGACTGCTGGGGAACTTCCCATGATGCACTGAACACCTCCTTCCTCCTCTCCCCCTTCTTCTTTACCAGGGTTGGGAGGGTTACTTTAAAAATGTATCCCGATACTATTACAAATTACTTCTAAACAAATGTATTCAGTAACTTAAACCAACTAGCACATTATTAAAGTAATGTAATTTGATTATTTTCCACTACTTTTGGATCACCTCAGTACCAAATATGCAAATAAATACATGAGAAAAGAAATGTCAGTAACATGGCTTTTATTTGAGAATATTCCAACAACAGAACAATAAAACATTGGAAGAGAAATGATTTTAAGTATCAAAAATATGTTCTCTGCTCTGCATTGTATCAAGAAAACATGGTTTTCAATTAGCTCATTTAAGCAGTAACCTGATAAACCTACAAAGAAAGAGCACAGCACATTACCTCATAGAACAGAGGAAGAGGAACCACTGTAACTTTTTTCTTTTACAAATGAGGAGTCCACCGACCAAATTTTCAAAAAGAAATAAAAACAAAACCACACATTGAATTTTGGTACAAGATTCTAAATTACAGTGCAAACCAACAATTTCAGATGACAGAGCTCAGCCAGTCAAAAGGAACATTTGCTGCCCTCACAAATACAGTTTAGTGTGTAACCACCATTAGGGAGAAACCCCAAGACGGGATGTACAGGTGCATCTCAATAAATTAGAATATCGTGGAAAAGTTCATTTATTTCAGTAATTCCATTCTAAAAGTGAAACTCATATATTTTATAGATTCATTACGCACAGAGTGAAATATTTCAAGCCTTTATTTCTTTTAATTTGGATGATTATGGCTTACAGCTAATGAAAACCCCAAATTCAGTATCTCCGAAAATTAGAATATTGTGAATAAGTGTTTGTGCATATTCTAGTGACATTTATTAAGATTTTTTTATTTATGGATATTAATCATTAAATGCTGTTACTATTATATAATTTATGGGTAATAGAAATTCTAATAAAAAACTGTGTAATTAGATATTTTACAGACAAAGAGTCACAGGAATTTACACTGTATCACAAGCTACAGCACACATGTCATTGTGCAAAATGTGAATGTTTTAATGTGAACAAAATGTTATGTCTGAAAGGTGTATATGTTTCATTTCTTCCAGAGCAGGACCCTAACCCAGACCACAACTGGACCTCACCCAGGCCAAGGCAGGACTCTCACATATAACTCAACTTCTGTTTGTTTGCACTCTTTACCTAGGATTGTATATATATATAGTGTATTGAATGTATATTGTGAGATTGTATATAGGAGTGTATATACTTACATTCTATTTTTATTCTTACACTCTATTTTTATTGTGGTCTATTTGGTTTATGTCTATTTTTGCTTGCACAGTGCAGGAGTTGTTGCAATCGCATTTCACTGCTGATTTACTTATTTAATGTACTTGTACATTCATGCATGTGACAAATAAAACGTCTTGAAGTCTTGAAGTCATATAATTGCTGCTGTAATTTGATTCTTTTAATAAGCCATGTAACTTGCTATGATCCCAGGTTTTGAATAGGTGTGATACTGGTGTGTGGCCACAGCGTGCACATCTGATGTTGCTCACAGTGGTCCTCAGTGTGCTCAGGGAACATGTGTGTCTGCCCAGACACATGAAAAATTAGAGGGAACATTGGCTACAACTGTCCTCATGTCAAGCCACTCCTGAACCAGAGACAACGTCAGAAGCGTCTTACCTGGGCTAAGGAGAAAAAGAACTGGACTGTTGCTCAGTGGTCCAAAGTCCTCTTTTCAGATGAAAGTCCATTTTGCATTTCATTTGGAAATCAAGGTCCCAGAGTCTGGAGGAAGAGTGGAGAGGCACAGAATCCAAGTTGCTTGAAGTCCAGTGTGAAGTTTTCACAGTCAATGATGATTTGGGTGCCATGTCATCTGCTGGTGTTTGTCCATTGTGTTTTCTCAAGTCCAAAGTCAACGCAGCCGTCTATCAGGACATTTTAGAGCACTTCATGCTTCCTTCTGCTGACAAGCTTTATGGAGATGCTGATTTCATTTTCCAGCAGGACTTGGCACCTGCCCACACTGCCAAATGTACCAATACCTGGTTTAATGGCCATGGTATTACTGTGCTTGATTGGCCAGCAAACTTCAAGAGGAAGAAGAGAGACGCCAGACCCAACAATGCAGACGAGCTGAAGGCCGCTATCAAAGCAACCTTGGCTTCCACAGCACCTCAGCAGTGCCACAGGCTGATCGCATCCATGCCACGCCGCATTGATGCAGTAATTCATGCCAAAGGACCCCCGACCAAGTATTGAGTGATATACATGAACATACTTTTCAGAAGGCCGACATTTCTGTTTTAAAAATCCTTTTTTTTATTGGTCTCATGTAATATTCTAATTTTGAGATACTAAATTTTGGGTTTTCATTAGCTTTGAGCCATGATCATCAAAATTAAAAGAAATAAAGGCTTGAAATATTTCACTCTGTGAATAATGAATAATGAATCTATATAATATATGAGTTTCACTTTTAGAATGGAATTATTGAAATAAATGAACTTTTCCACGATATTCTAATTTATTGAAATGCACCTGTATATGCACCCCAACTGTAGGCCTGCATTCAGTCAAAACTTAGCTTTGGGCAATATTTTCTGTTGTTACGAAGGAGGAGGACTTGCTCCATGTGTTCATCAGACATTCTGCCACCAGATGAGGTGAGTACATTTCCTCCATCACTGAACAGAAGTTCAACTGGAGCACTGGAAGGAAATGTAGTATAGTACTTCATGAAGAGCTGCTTAATCAAGGGAAATGCATGCAGGGAATCTATGCTCTGCACAGTATTATCGAGGAACCGCCGAACCTCTTCCTCCCCTGTGCCTTTATCAGCCCTCTTTGTTTTTCCAAACACAAGAAAATCCTCATGTGATCCCTCAGCCTCAGAGCTAATGTTCATTCCAACAGCAAAAGGTGCTCTGGATTCCAAAGAGGTTGCCTCCTGAATGGCTGTGTTGCACATTTCCTCTTTCTTCTCCGGAGGGAGCCAGCAAAAGCGAAAGTTTGGCATGGTGGTTGTTGCCATTTTTGCATCATGGCTGCTAAGTATGGCACTGAAGCGATTGTCAAGTGCATCAATTGCATCAATGACATCAACTTTAGGCTTAATATTGTTGGAATGAGGAACCCAAGATAGCACTTTTTCTCCCCCGGTAGAAGATCAATGGATTGAGCATGTGGCTACATATTCCCTCAGAAAAGTCATCTCATGAGGGTGCAGCCTGGGCACTTCCAGCTTTACACAGATGTTGCCCAGCTGGTCTTCTGTCAGTTCAATCAGTTTAGCAATGGCCATATATTCAGAGCTCCATCTTCTGACACATGGAACAGAAACCCTCACGTTGCATCTGCAGGTGCTGATGACCGGTGTGCCTTGTTCCAGATGGAAGCACATTTTCCCATTGCACTTCGGTACACTTTCTGAGATGGTCCTTTTGATGCTGCTTTATCTACTTCATTGGTGGCAATCAGGTTGAGTGTGTGTTCTGCACACCTTTGATGAGGGGGTAGGAAAAAATGAAGTTCCTCATCCACCTCAACATCCAAGAATGTTATTCCATCATCCAACTCGTCTTGGTGCCGTCTCCTCGGTTGTCTCAAAGTCACGCACAGCTTTAACAAAGTTACTGCCTTTATCTGTCACTGTGGCTCTTACTTTGTGATGTATTTTGTATTCTGCGTGTATTTCACAGATTTCTGCAGCAATGACTTCAAAACTAAGGCTTCCCTTCACACTTGCACAGGCCAATGCAGCAGACTTCCTCTGCATCATTCCCTCCTCAATCCAGTGGCAAGTCATACCAAAGAAGCTTCTTGTTATGTGCAGCCCATAAGTCTGCTGTTGTGCACACATTTGTCACCTTCTGAAGTGTCGCAGTCAACGTTTCTGTCACGGCAGCAAATTCCCTCTCAATACGCTGGACTCGTGTCTTTCTGAACATGACTGTTTTGCAACCACTGATTCCGTCAACAAGCTTTCTGAATGAAGGCTGCTCAACCAAGGAGAAAGACTGAACATCATCAATCACAAATTCAAAGATGAATCTACTGACTGTACTCTGGGATGTGCTGCTGTATCCACATTCAAATTTTGCTTGTTTGATGGGGGATGAGAGAACTCTTGTCCTTCTTCTCCCTGTTCACATTTATTGGGATGCTCGCTCATCTTGGGCTGACTTTTGTCTTCTTTGGTCAAAAGTGAGTCATTTGGATGCTTCCCCTGAGACACACAAAAGTGAAAATTAAAAATCAAGCAACGTTCTTTCCTCTACAGCAAACCAGAGTTGTTGTTTCCTTTTGATGAGCTGGAAATCACAAGTGCATTCTTGAAATGTTACTTGTTTTTCTTTATTCATTAATTCAAATTTAGTGCTAGTAAAACTGTTTAGCCTAATATAATGTATTGCTAACTGTAAGGTTTATCATTTGTTTGTCCAGCTCATCCTTTTTTTGTTATGTGTGAATGTGTTTTTAGATTAATAGCAGTCAATCATGCACATTGAACTTAAATGTACTTTTTTACATATGCTCGTAACACTTCATACTCAAACTTCACATAAACTGCCATTGAACTTGTCATGAACACACAAATCAGCCCAAACACACCATCTCAAGGCCTATTATCAAATAAACCTGCCTTATTCCTATTAGTCTGTCTTACTTTCACTTGATTCGGTTCCATAAAGCAAGTTCAACATAGTTTAAGCTCAGTTACAATGGTTGTTGTTTAGGAGTTCCTGTAACACTGATCGAAAGGCAAAGAGATGATTTTGCTATCGACTCGCTGATAACTTCTACAATAACATATACGGTCACTGTGAATACTATACGGATCAGTTTAAAAGAAATGTACAAATGGATGGAGTAATATTAATAATACACTTTAATAGTAGGAGCCTCAGTGCAAACCATTCAAAGCTTAAACACTGTCTAAGACAAGTGTTGAACAGGTTCACAGTAATTGCAATATCAGAGACTTGGGTCAGTGAGGAGCAAAGAGACTCAGTCGAGATTGAGGGATATGAAACGTATTACACAAACGGGACTAAATCAAGATTCAATGTACAGTACCAGCCAATATCCATCAATCATACGGCCAACCAGAATAACTACACACAGTGCTACACTCATCGATAATATCTTCACCAACGTTATTGACAGGAAAATAATTAGTGGATTAATCATAAACGACACAAGTGACCATCTGCCAGTCTTTGCAACCATACAGAGCCATATTAAGACCAAGAAAGACATCACAAGATTCAAAATAACTAGACACAAAACACTAGATGCTATAAATTCTTTTAAAGAAGACCTACTCAAACAAAACTGGAACAAAGTCTATGTAGAAGATGTAAATGAAGCCTATGACACATTTCTGACCATGACAACAGCATTATATGAAAAACATTGTCCTCTAGTAGAGAAAGTAGTAAAACAAAAATATGCTGATAAACCATGGCTAACCAAGGGAATATTAAATGCATGCAAGAAGAAAAACTCATTGTACAAAGAATTTATAAAGAAAAGGACAACAGAAGCCGATCAAAAATATAAGACATACAAAAACAAATTAACAAGAATAATGAGAAGTTGCAAAAAGGATTACTACGTGAAATTAATAGATGACAACAAAAACGATATTAAAAACACATGGTATATATTAAATACCATTATTAAAAAGGGAAGTGGGAAAGCAGGTTACCCTAACCATTTCCTGTCAAATGACAACACAACTATAGACGACATGGCCCGGGTTGCCGATGAATTTAACAACTATTTTGTCAGTGTTGGTCCTGGTTTGGCTGAAGGGATTGCTAAGACTGGCAGCAGAGATGATGTGGAAAGCAGGGATAAACATGTCAAAGAAACAATATTTTTAAGAGGAACAGATGAAAAAGAAATTATTGACATAGTTAAAAACTTCAAGAACAAGAAGTCGATAGACTGTAATGGAATAGACATGTGTATGGTTAAAAATATCATTGAATGCATAGCAAAACCTCTGACTCACATCTGTAATCAGTCCCTACAAACCGGTGTATTTCCAAATAAAATTAAAACTGCTAAAGTCATACCAATATACAAATCCGGAGACAAATACATTCTCTCAAACTACAGACCTGTTTCCCTGCTTCCACAGTTCTCAAAAATACTCCAAAAAATATTCTTTATAAGACTAGATGACTTCATCACAAAGCACAATGTACTATATGATCAGCAATATGGTTTCAGAGCAAATAGGACAACTTCATATGCACTTATTGATTTCATTGAAAAAATAACAACGGCAATAGAAAATAAAGAATACGCAGTTGGGGTTTTCCAAGATCTTAAGTAAGCATTTGACACGGTAGACCATAATTTACTATTAATAAAACTACAAAGATATGGTATTAGAGGAACAACACTCTCCTGGTTAACCAACTACCTGCAGAATAGAACTCAATATGTGGAAATAAAAAAACTTCAACTCTCAACCACTGAAGGTTACCTGTGTGCCATTTTATTTGACTTTATAATCCAGTCATTTAAAATAAAAAATAAAGTTTAGACAACATAAACGTGACTAATACACTGAATAGATTATATGATGATAAATGAAAACATATAGACCTATATATGTTTATTTAAATTAGTATGTGACATCAAACCTGTAAGACATACAGTAAGTCTCTCAAGTCTTCCCTGATAGAATGAGCTATTTTTATATTAACAGTGCAACTGCCGAAAATTATACTGACCACAAATGTAGTGTCTAGTGTATATATATATATATATATATATATATATATATAAAAAGAAAAAAATACGAGAGTTACGTATGTAACTATGGTTTTATTAATCCTGGATGATCCAGCCTGACCAACAAAGTCACCTGTGACCCCTGATGACCCCGGACAGGGTATCTTCTGGTGTCGTCAGAGGATCTGTTCCTGCAGAATCTTCTCCTGAGGGCACGAGGATTCTGAGTGACTGAACGCGCTGGTGGTCATCCAGGATTCAGAGAACTGTAGTTACATACATAACTCTCGTTATATTTCATCCTTCCTGACCACCAGAGGCTGTGCTTCAAGCACTGGATGACCTATACCAACTGACTTTCGTATGTCGGCAGCACCAACCACGTACTGTAGGCTTTCAAGGCCCGCACAGGGCATAACAGCCACGACATATCGTTCCTTTCATCCGCAGAGAGCAGCTGCCACCTATTCTCATACTGCACCCGGGTAGATGGCGCACTGGCGTGCAGGATCGTAGTACGGACCGCATCCATGCATTCGTTCAGCAGCGGTTCAGGCCCTGCAGAGGCCAGACCAACAGCTGAAGGCGGCGAGGGTCGGGATGCCAGACCTGACCCCCTGTCGTCCCTGTCCGGGAGGCGCCACGGTGGGCTGCGACAGAGCCTGTGCAGCAGAGGGAACCACGTCCTCCCAGACCAGAAAGGGGCCACCAGAAACAGCCTGTAGCCTTGGTGAAGGACCATCTGAAGTCATTACATTCTTGCTATGTCATTACACAATCTAACAATAGTGTTGTTCCTAATTATTTGGCGCGTTTGGGTCGAAATATGAATGAAACCAGTCAGACTCTCCTCTCATGTTCCCTTTAAAAGCCAGGTGTGCTGAGGGACAGGAGATCTTTGGAGGACCCTCTGACTCCCCCGTCCGTTATGTGACCCCTGGGCTCTATTTTATAGAACAATCTCGAGGATATATACTAAAATGTAGGAACCAAAAATAATCTGATTTCTTAAATAATGCACTCACACCTGCAGACAAAGTTCCCTTTAAAAATCACAGTCCAACTGGAAATGTGGTCCAACAGCCTCACGCTCTCCACACACCCAAACATATCTATAAATGATCAATGCAAAGCAACTGGTGAGTGTTGATGCATAGTCGTCTGATCAATACTCATTCATGGTAAAACATGACAACAAGCGAGAGGAAAATCTTCTTTTTTTTTCTAAGAACATGCAGGGGGGGGGATGAGGGGCGTAGAAACCTCAGGTTTGACTCAGGTTAGGTTTAGGTTAAGGTTGGGA
Source organism: Chaunax sp. Z400 (assembly GCA_037577475.1). Taxonomy (NCBI): domain Eukaryota; kingdom Metazoa; phylum Chordata; class Actinopteri; order Lophiiformes; family Chaunacidae; genus Chaunax; species Chaunax sp. Z400. Next base: position 4,643,027 of record CM075191.1, on the reverse strand, counting down.
AAAGATCATGTTTTTAGTTTTAATGTTCCAGTCAAACAAATTAAATACGCTGTCAGTCAATATTTTAATGATTTGTTCTGTTTCAGCATTATTACAGAGGCCATATCGATTAATAACACTTCCTCATCATGTAAGGAGAAAGCTAATAATTAGTCTGCATCATGTTTCTTTGTTACAAATGATTCACACAGACATGTAATAGGAGACAGAGATCGTTTCACGCGTCCGTTAAATGTGTGGATGTTGTTACGGTGCACTAAGTAGATGAGTTTCTGTTCTGTTCCGTGATGTTTTCACGTTTGTCACTTGTTGACAACTATTAGCAACATTTTAATAATCGGTTAACTCCAAGTCCACGCAAAGCTGCAAATTGCTTAGTCCTGTGGCAATGAGAGGGGTGGATTTGGTTGATACCTAATATTAGGTGTTATTCTGAACAAACCACCAAAATCAGCCCAACAACGCCACCTTGGGAATTCCACCCAAGGAATTAATAAGGAATGACCCAACAAAGAAGACAACAACCAATGATAACACAAAAATAACAACTAATATATGGCAGGCAGCTACCCAAATGAAACTTCTGAAAACTGACAATGTAGGCTGCCAAAAGAAATTAAACCACAGGCTAACCAAACTTTACAAACCAAATATTAATTTAAAGGAATTGAATTTCACTTATCTTAATCAGTAATGAAAAATGTAATTAAATGTAAGGTAACAGATGCAAAAATCACACCTATCTAAAGAAAGCAATCAGATCAGATTCACAAAATAAACACAGACAATATATCCAGAACTCAATATATAATAATCAAACAAACCCAAACAAAAGAACATAAATCAAACTGCAATTTGATCAAGAAAATCCGACTAAACAGTAGCACAAAAGCAAATAATATTGGGCGCCCACTTAGAGTGGTCCAAATACAAAACAGAAGAATAAGAAATGAAAGGAAAACCTAAATAATCAAGTGGACCCCAGCATTCCCTCAGTCCACAACTACAATCGGCCTGCTCACAGCCGAGAAGGTATATTGATGCGCGGTAGCATCCAGCTAACACCACGGGCTCAGGCTCAGCGAAGCTAAAGCTAAGCTAAAGCTAAGCTAAGCGTCTGCACACACAGACCGGGACCGGCCGCAGTACATCTGCACGCCGTCAGACAAGGAGACCACCAGACAAAAGCCTACAACACGCGAGACACTACTTTAACAATTTCTTTAACTAATTTTGAGCAGCACATACAATGCAGCTACCGCTGCTTTACCTGCATCGGTGAGAAGACACCGGACATGAACGAGGCGAACCGGAAGTGCGTGTGTGTCCGTGTGTATGTGTGTCCGTGTGTATGTGTGTCGTCACCCTAGCAACTCTTCCTGCTTTATATGACGTCAAGCCGTTCCAAGACTTTAACATTTAAATGCCAAAGCAGCCTTTTAAGTGATGTTTTTACGCTGGAGAAGCTGAAATCTTCATTGTTATCAAAATAGAAAATAATGTCGAACTATCAGGCAATAACATCAATCCAAATGGACCATCCACCCAGGGGCCAGTTCCAGGCTACGACTGCCCTTAATTTTATCCACCTGCAGCTGGTGGAGCTGAACAAAGACTGTAGAGAGACGGCCAAGAGTGGTCTGGCCAGCCGGCAATTTTTCACGGAGCTTCAAGATAAACTGGAGAAGATTCTCCATGAAGTAAGTGTTTCTCATTATTTTATTTTATTTTTACTCAGCTACTTCATCATTTCACCTATTTAAATGCAATGTGTCTTCATTTAAAAAAAATAACTGTTTATGTTTCAGATGGACCTAACCTAATTTTTGCATACTTCATATAAAACACTACATTTATGTTCATGCAATATTTTTGTTTTGCTGGGCAATCTTTGTTCATAGCCTCTCTATGTCCATCTAGTGGTTCTGCTTATTATTGTAGTCACTTTAGTGATGTTTCTGTGTTTACTGTGGTAATTGTTGTAAGTTGAATTGTCGATTGTTTTTTGTTTCTTTTGTGTTTTCATGTTTATTTGTTATGTTATGTTAGAACCCCCTTGAAAACGAGATGATTCATCTCAAGGGGTTTATCCTTCTTAATAATAAAATTTATCCACATGGTAATCGCATGAAAACATTGATTGGACTGGGTAGGAATTTGAACAAAGTTTCATTTTACTTTTGATATTTTGTCACTCACACATTATCACCTTTTGGATTTTATTTATTTACGTGTCTTTCTTTCCTGTGTTTGATTTAGACCCGTTCGGCCTGCTGTCCTCCTTCAAAAGCACCAGTGATGAGTGACTTTGAGACACTCCAGTCCCTTGGCAGTGGCAGCTTTGGGTAAGTGAGAAGAACAGACTGTTTAATTTGTGTTTCTCTGACTGTCAAAGCAGGACAGACACTGAAACCAGCTTGTGATGTTGCTCTAGAATATTTTATTCTAAAATGATTGATAAACATATATATTTAGTCATAGAGGCTGCTCACATTCCTTTTTCCCTCTCGTCCAGGTCTGTAAACCTTGTGGGCCACAAGAAGACAGGTCAGACTTTCGCTATGAAGACCATCAAGCGGGAGTCAGTGTCCGAGAGGGCACGGGACAGGTTGTTGTCGGAGCGTGACATCCTCACCTTCAACAACAACCCATTTGTTGTCTCGATGTTTTGCTCCTTTGAGACAACGACCGACTTCTGCATGGTGATGGAGAATGTAGGAGGTAAGGAGGTTGCTGTGGATTGGTCATACAGACACATACAAGTGCCATGTTTGTTTAATTAGCCATGTGTAGTGCACTCTAAGACTTTATGTATCAAGTACATGTTTTAACTTTACACATCAAACAGGCTCCAAGACGTTAACGTGATATCTGACCTGACACTGTCTGTTCTTATGTCTCCTTCTGACCTCGTAGGCGGGGATTGTGCTGCTCTTCTTCACCGCAATGGGCCTCTTCCTGTGGACTTGGCCCGCTTGTATGTGGCGGAGACTACCCTGGCTTTGGAGTACGTCCACAGCTACGGCATTGTGCACCGAGACCTCAAACCTGCCAAGTGAGTACTCAATCTGTCCCAGGCGTGAGATTAGAATTAAGCTTTATTGTTTGTGTTTTTGACACAAAAAACAGTGATTTTTCATTTTTAACGTCAGAGGACAGAGAAACTCAGAGTTAGGTAAATGTTGGACTTGGAAGTCGATGCAGTAATGATGTAATAACGCTCTGTTATAACTGTAGGTAGACGGGCCTAATTAAAGTTGCTAAGCTGTGATTGGATAATTGTTGCTCAGAGGAGGGGTTTAGCCAATGGTCATTTACAGTAAAGCTTTCACATTATATTGCTATCTTCTTTAACTTTAGGTAACTTTAAAGAGTTGTCATATAATCTAACATTTTTCTTCTGTCTTCCATTTCAGTATGCTGATCAGTTCCATGGGCCACATCAAGCTGGCTGATTTTGGCCTGGCAGTGATCGGCCCTATAAATATGACGGTGGACCTGAAAAAAGAAGAGCTCGGGAACATTGTCAGAGAGTTTGATGGTGTTCAGGTTAGTCTCGTTTCTTCTTCTCTCTGTTAATTTAATGTGTATTGTTGTACTTATTAATCGTGTTCTAATTCCTCTCCTCATTCATTTCTTCTGACAGACGGCAGGGACTCCACTGTACTTTGCCCCTGAAATCATCATGCAGACTGGCTTTGGTAAACCTGTCGACTGGTGGGCCTTGGGAATCGTCTTGTTTCAATTCCTGACGTGTGACTTCCCCTTCGATGGAAACTCAATCTCACAGGTTTTTGATGAGGTTGTCGAAGGTAAGACGCTTCAGTTCAAATCAGTAATGAATAAATCTGTCTGTATTTTAACTATGATGAAAATGTACATTCTCATACTTTATACAGGTCTTAAGGTAGAATTTAATTCTTGCTTCTTTTAGCATTGGGATCTTCATGTGTACTCTATAGGTTTATGGTGTTTTATTCAAAAATTCTGCCATTCAGTCCTTTTGCTGATGTTGGTAACACATTTCTTGATCTGACTGTTGATATCTGCTTCTTTTCCAGGTGACATCACTTGGCCACCAGAGTTCAATGCCCTGCCAGCTGTTGCCCGGGACATAATTGACGATCTCCTGTATAAGGATCCTTTGTACCGCCTGGGCACAGGTTAGTGACAGCTCTACTAATGGTGGACAGAGGATTAAAGCACTATGACACATAAACTGCATATACTGTAGAGAGATTTGGTCAGGTGTAGCTTTTAGGACAGCCCATGATTTATAGATGTACAAACTACATTTATGATTATATGACTGTCTTACTGTTTTTCCAGGGGGAGCCAGTGAGGTGAAGGCACATCGGTTCTTCAAAGATCTGGACTGGAAAGACCTCTATAATACCGGTAAGCCTCAACAGACAGACAAACCCAGACTCATGTCTGACAGGAGCAGAATGTTTACCACTTTGCTAACAGGCTGTTAGAGTGTCTGTAATTTAAACATTGTTTGATTTTTAAGCACACAGTTAAATTTATGAACATAGTGCTCATAGACCAACTCTTGGGGTGTTTTTTTTCAGTGTTATTTGGTTGGAGATTTGATTTCTCAGAAATGTCTGGTGGGAATTTAATTTGGGATTAAGATAATAGCAGCCATTGTTTTCAGACTTTATACATAATGGATGTTGCTGTGTTCCCTACAGTCCAGTCCGATGAAGCCTCTGCAGTTCACATGACGTACGACGTCCCCCGTCATGAGGAGTCTCCTACTGATGAGCCTCCTGCTAATGTCTGCATCACCAAAGACAACCCCTGTCCTGATGTTTCCCCTGCTGAGGTTGAATCACCTGTGGAGCTCCTGGACTTCTGCGCTGTCGCCTTCCGCTTCAAGGAGGTAATTTTTTTTCTCCAACTCCTCAACCTGCACTAATGTTTGACATTGTCTAAAAGTATTTTGCACTATTGAATATATACAGTTCCAGCCAAACATTTGGACACATCTTCCCATTCACTTGAATATGTATTATGTATATACTTGTATATCTAATCTAAATGATAGAAACTGATGTGAATTCTTAGAAAAAGTACTCCTGGATGATCATCAACTACATAATGTGTAACTTTTACCCATGTCACCTCAAACTACAGGCGTACAGCAGCCCCGAGCACCTGTCCCTCGCCAACCTGCTGTCAGTCAAGCCAGGACACAGTAAGGTGGAGGAGGAAGAGAAGGAACAGCTGGGGCAGGAGTTTGAGCTGGAGGGCAGTGAACGCTATGAGGAGGAGGACTCTAAAGGCCTTCATCATAGGGAAGACCAGCAGCTGCTACCCCCAAACCAGTCCTCTGACTCCAGTGATGAGGATGAGTCGAGTCACCACGGAAACTCCTCTCATGATGGTTCCTCTAATGATGAGTTGGAGGATAAACAGAAGGAAAGGAAAAGTTGGAGCAGGAGTTTGAGCTGGAAGGCAGTGAGTGCTATGAGGTGGAGGACTCTAAAGGCCTTCATCATGAGGAAGACCAACAGCTGTCACCCCCAAAGCACCAAAATGTTTCATAATAAAATATAAAAATGAAAAATAGTGGTCTTTTGCTGTTTTGTTTGTTTAACATGCAAATGAAAATGAGTGTCTTATAATGATTGTGTGATGATTATGATGATGTACATATTTTTAAAGGAACTACAAATTTAGCAGTCAAACTGTGTGAATCATATTATCTCACTGTAACCTCCATCAAACCGTCCCCAGACCTCCCCTTAGTTCCTCCCACCTACCTGACTGCACCTGCAGCAGTCTGACCTCCTATCAGCTCCATTATTGGATCTATTACAATAGCTGTGTTGAACACATAGCCGTCTGAGGAGGAACGATTCTCTGGTTTCTTTCACTGAGGTGATTTTCTGTGGCTCAGAACTACTGATGTTCCCAATCTATAAAGATTGAAAAAAGATACTAACCACATGTAAATACACTTTCTTGATAAAGATGGAATTTCCCTTCAGAAAGTAACTTCATTTTTTTATTTAAAATTAACTGAAAAAAAATACATGAAAATAAAATCAGCAAGTAACATCAAATAGCTGCTTTTACTTTGTGAACTGTGTTGAGTTCAACCAAAGATGTTTCATAGGACGCGGGAAATAACAGAAAACTTACTCAAAGTATTGATATACTACGTAGCAGATTTAAAAAGACACAAAAAACAATTCAAAAACCTTTTGCAATCCAGAAACAGGTCATTTTAATCACATGAGACTTCATTCTATTTTTATTGCCATGTGCATCATGAAGATTAAAATATGACTCGTTGATGATTAGAACTCAATTGCCAAAATAATGACCTCTATCGTGTGTGTCATTCTATGATTAGATTCTTATTACAGATGCAGTATTGGGTATTAAGAATCTTATGTCATGGCTGGTTGAAGAAAGTTTAACACTTAATTTGTTAACAGTGCATTATATGTTTTTTCTTCAATGACCAGAGGTTAAAAACAACATGACAAGACTACAACATAGAATAGATGAGACTAGAAGAAATGAATAAATACATTTAAAAAGAAAAAAACAACTAAAGTGTGTGACCATTTTAACTCACAGACATGTAAGAGCGAGTGCCCACAAAGGAGTTGGCCATGGAGTCTATAAGCTGTCCACTTACTCCAAAGTCACACAGCTTGATCTCACAGCAGGAATTCACTGTTGGACGGCTTGACATCTGAAAGAGGGTCATGCAGTATTGAGGAGAGCATTGTGGACAAGTGTTCAACAGGGAACAGTAAGCCCAGCTTCAGCGCACGTTGAGCCGACTGTCCCATTCTTGTGTGCTTTAACACTTTAAACGTTGGTATGTATGTGCAATACTGAGCACAACAAAGATCTAGTTCATGCATCTTTGACAGGAATTACTGTGAGGTGGCTCAACACTCAAATAGTGTTAAAATATAGCAATACCTTAAGACTTTAAAGATCATCTGACCTTTAAAAACATCATTATATTTATAGTATCCTTTAATGACCTAGAAAGACAAATATTGCATATCAGTCCAGTAAGAAATCACAAGATTTGGTAGTGAAAAATAAATGATCTACAACTGCACGTATCAGTGATAACACAAAATGAATAGAGCTGTAGTGAGACGACTGGAGCATGAAACTGGTAGGAGAGGTGTTGGAGCTACTCACAGCGATGCTGACTTTGCCAAGGATCTTCTCTGGGATCTTCCCTGCCTTCTTCAGCGACTGGTCCAGGGAGCAACCGTCCTACAGCCAGCAGGGATGGAAAACATGGAGAGCAGAACAATATGATCTATGAAATTCAAGGCATCCAAACAAAATTGGTTTGTGTCAATAAAAGTGAGGTTGTACGTGGAAGAGAAAACATTTTCAATCATCTCTAAAGTAGCACTCAAAGTTAATGCTGTGCAAATACACTGGTAATCATAAAATATTAAAGAGAAGTACCACATGCTCCATGCAGATGTTGATTTCTCCATCGCTTTCTCTGTTATGGAGAAAGCTCCATAAAAGCCCACAATGTAGTAGGAGTTACACTCATGAAGCAGCTGCAGCTCCATAATGATCTGGTTCCTAATGGCTGGTTTGATCTCCACGTGGATCAGCAGGAAAACAAAAGACTTCAGGTTTGATTTTATCGTCTCATGTCTCACAGTACATGAATGATAAGAGAGTCAGTCTTCTTTTGTGCAAACACACTGCTGTCCAAGTAACCAATATTCTGTTTTTCAAAACACTAAATTTGACACCACACTCTGAAAACAGACGAAGCCTGCAAAATATCAATTCCTGTTTGATCAGGCAGTGCAACACAAATGTTTTTAAAGTTCTTTTTGGGGGCATTTCTGCCTTTTATGATAGTGACAGCTGAAGAGTTGACAGGAAATGCAGGAGAGAGAGAGTGTGTTGGGGGGGGGACATGCTGAAAATGGCTAAGGGCGGAATCGAACCCACGGAAACCCCTAGAGGTCTATAGCTTCAGTTTATGGGGCACATGCTCTAAGCACGGCTCTATCTGCACCCCAAAAGTAGCATTTTGTGTTATATTTGTGAAAAGCACTTGTAATATATGTTGTATTGAGCTATTTAAACTGTTCTTGTGTGATTTGGTTATTGCAAACAGATGATTAATAGTCTACATATTTTGCCAGTGAACCGAATATACAATGGGGATCAAATAATTTTTCCTCAACTCTAAATATTATAGTTTAATGTATCACAAAGAAAGCTACATTTCATTTATCTTCACGTTGCAAATGTTTGTCTGCAGGAAAAGACAACAGCATTTCAAGTGAAGGCTAATTAATGCTTTTGCAATCAAGGGTGTTTATCTCGGGATACAGCAAACAAGCACCAATCCCTTTGTGTTCAAACAGGATATGGTGAATGGGTTCTAAACCATGAAGAATCAGCACCACAAATTATAGTTTGATTTCCCTAAATCTAAGCCCCGCCTTCTTCTGAAACGAGATTTTAAACATTTCTGTGAGCAAGCCTTTCTCCATGATTTAGTGCTCTATGACTAGAAAATAATTTCTATAATTGATGACGTACAGCTGGCTTGGAAATATTTTTATGTTGCTTTTTTGAGTTTTATTGATAAACATGCACCATTAAAAAAATTCCAGGTTAAAAAGGAGAAACAATCCCTGGTTTTCACCTGAGATCTTAGAGAAAGAGATGTTGCTTGGGTCAGAGCAAGAAAAACTCAGCTGAGGCAGATTGGCTCAGTAGTGAATCTGGTCTCCAAGCTCAAGTTGAAACTGGGTTTCTACTACAGGACTAAATCCTGCTTTTCTTTTAGAGCAAGAAAGTATCTTGTATTGTGCACCTTCTTGCCTCTGCTGGATTATGGAGATGTGTTATACATGGGTGCCTCTGCTCACTGTTTGCGGTCTCTGGACACTGTTTATAATTGTGCCTTGAGATATGTCACTGGATGTGGACGTCTTATGCATCATTGCACTTTATATGCTGCAGCTGACTGGCCGTCCTTATATGTACGCAGACGTACGACGTCCATTTTGAAACACAGTATTTTCTCCCTTGTCTTATCATCCTTATATGCACAATACAGACCAGAACACTGTTAGAACTCCATTAAGCTTCTTCTGTTTCTGGGTCCTGCTATTGTCCATGCTGGCTCACTGTCACACTGTCATGGCTAACTGAGACATTTGAAAAGACCAGAGCCATTATCAATGTTGTTAGTAACTCCTGTGCTTTTTCTGCTATGAGCAGTCAGGAGGTCTGCTGCTCAGGAGGCCTAATGTGTGGAGCTTAGCAGAGAATCACATGAGGTCATTACTTCATCGATGATGATAGAGATGTACCTGGAGAGGGGGTATAATTAGCCAAAATATGAAACACTTGTGGCAATGAACCAACCAAATATTCATGGTCTGTGATATTATTTTATCTCTATATATTTAGCTCTTACTTAAAGAATAACAGACGGACAGACGGTGTAAAGTTGCAGCCCAAGGACTCCTAATTTGTTGGTTTTGTAAAGTCCAACTGACACCTTGAACAGACGAAAGTAGTGGCAGAAAAAAGACACCTTCTGACCTTGTGAGAACCCGTACAGGCCTCGTCCTCCAATCTTAAACATCATAACTATGGCAGCCCCAAGCAGACACACCCATCCTGTTACACCACATGTGGAGCAAAGTAATCTGCCTCTTCGTATTCAGTCCTTCCTTTTCACTGGTCTGCAAATGTTCAGCAAATCATCCGTCCATCTTTTGGTTCCTTAAGTCAGCTGCAGAACAATAATGAGGGAATCAAAAAATATCAAACATTTTTATTGTCATATTTGGCCTGTTAGTCATTTATAACGGTCTAACATGGCACTTTTGAAAGTACTGTACCTCTGTAATACTGACAAGTTCAGATCCCTTCTTGTTTCCTCTTACAACAAATTATAAGTGAGACATAAAGAACATTTATTCATCTTTAATAAGTGGAAACACTGCAGGTGAAATGATGAAGAGGGCGCTTTAGGACACATCTGCATTTGTTCATTCCTTGCTGGACTATTGTTATTCCCTATTATCAGGCTGTCCCAACAAGTCTCTAAAGACTCTCCAGCTGATCCAGAATGCTGCTGCAGGTGTTCTGACCAGAACAAGTATCAGAGATCATATCTCTCCTGTATCAGCCTCTCTGCATTGGCTCCCTGTAAGATCCAGAAGAGAATTTAAAATCCTTCTCATGTACAAAGCCCTTAATGGTCAGGCACCAACATACCTTCAGGAGCTCATAGGACCCTACTACCCATCTAGAACATTACGCTCCCTGGATGCAGGGTTACTTGTGATCCCTATAGAGTCTCCAAAAGTACAGTGGGAGCCAGAGCCTTCAGTTATCAGGCTCCTCTCCTGTGGAACCATCTTCCAGTCTGGGTTCAGGAGGCAGACACCTTCTCTACATTTAAGAGGAGGCTTAAAACTTTCCTTATTGATAAAGCTTAGAATTAAGGCTGGCTTAGGCTAGTCTTTAGCTATGCTGCTATAGGCCTAGACTGCTGGGGAACTTCCCATGATGCACTGAACACCTCCTTCCTCCTCTCCCCCTTCTTCTTTACCAGGGTTGGGAGGGTTACTTTAAAAATGTATCCCGATACTATTACAAATTACTTCTAAACAAATGTATTCAGTAACTTAAACCAACTAGCACATTATTAAAGTAATGTAATTTGATTATTTTCCACTACTTTTGGATCACCTCAGTACCAAATATGCAAATAAATACATGAGAAAAGAAATGTCAGTAACATGGCTTTTATTTGAGAATATTCCAACAACAGAACAATAAAACATTGGAAGAGAAATGATTTTAAGTATCAAAAATATGTTCTCTGCTCTGCATTGTATCAAGAAAACATGGTTTTCAATTAGCTCATTTAGGCAGTAACCTGATAAACCTACAAAGAAAGAGCACAGCACATTACCTCATAGAACAGAGGAAGAGGAACCACTGTAACTTTTTTCTTTTACAAATGAGGAGTCCACCGACCAAATTTTCAAAAAGAAATAAAAACAAAACCACACATTGAATTTTGGTACAAGATTCTAAATTACAGTGCAAACCAACAATTTCAGATGACAGAGCTCAGCCAGTCAAAAGGAACATTTGCTGCCCTCACAAATACAGTTTAGTGTGTAACCACCATTAGGGAGAAACCCCAAGACGGGATGTACAGGTGCATCTCAATAAATTAGAATATCGTGGAAAAGGTCATTTATTTCAGTAATTCCATTCTAAAAGTGAAACTCATATATTTTATAGATTCATTACGCACAGAGTGAAATATTTCAAGCCTTTATTTCTTTTAATTTGGATGATTATGGCTTACAGCTAATGAAAACCCCAAATTCAGTATCTCCGAAAATTAGAATATTGTGAATAAGTGTTTGTGCATATTCTAGTGACATTTATTAAGATTTTTTTATTTATGGATATTAATCATTAAATGCTGTTACTATTATATAATTTATGGGTAATAGAAATTCTAATAAAAAACTGTGTAATTAGATATTTTACAGACAAAGAGTCACAGGAATTTACACTGTATCACAAGCTACAGCACACATGTCATTGTGCAAAATGTGAATGTTTTAATGTGAACAAAATGTTATGTCTGAAAGGTGTATATGTTTCATTTCTTCCAGAGCAGGACCCTAACCCAGACCACAACTGGACCTCACCCAGGCCAAGGCAGGACTCTCACATATAACTCAACTTCTGTTTGTTTGCACTCTTTACCTAGGATTGTATATATATATAGTGTATTGAATGTATATTGTGAGATTGTATATAGGAGTGTATATACTTACATTCTATTTTTATTCTTACACTCTATTTTTATTGTGGTCTATTTGGTTTATGTCTATTTTTGCTTGCACAGTGCAGGAGTTGTTGCAATCGCATTTCACTGCTGATTTACTTATTTAATGTACTTGTACATTCATGCATGTGACAAATAAAACGTCTTGAAGTCTTGAAGTCATATAATTGCTGCTGTAATTTGATTCTTTTAATAAGCCATGTAACTTGCTATGATCCCAGGTTTTGAATAGGTGTGATACTGGTGTGTGGCCACAGCGTGCACATCTGATGTTGCTCACAGTGGTCCTCAGTGTGCTCAGGGAACATGTGTGTCTGCCCAGACACATGAAAAATTAGAGGGAACATTGGCTACAACTGTCCTCATGTCAAGCCACTCCTGAACCAGAGACAACGTCAGAAGCGTCTTACCTGGGCTAAGGAGAAAAAGAACTGGACTGTTGCTCAGTGGTCCAAAGTCCTCTTTTCAGATGAAAGTCCATTTTGCATTTCATTTGGAAATCAAGGTCCCAGAGTCTGGAGGAAGAGTGGAGAGGCACAGAATCCAAGTTGCTTGAAGTCCAGTGTGAAGTTTTCACAGTCAATGATGATTTGGGTGCCATGTCATCTGCTGGTGTTTGTCCATTGTGTTTTCTCAAGTCCAAAGTCAACGCAGCCGTCTATCAGGACATTTTAGAGCACTTCATGCTTCCTTCTGCTGACAAGCTTTATGGAGATGCTGATTTCATTTTCCAGCAGGACTTGGCACCTGCCCACACTGCCAAATGTACCAATACCTGGCTTAATGGCCATGGTATTACTGTGCTTGATTGGCCAGCAAACTTCAAGAGGAAGAAGAGAGACGCCCGACCCAACAATGCAGACGAGCTGAAGGCCGCTATCAAAGCAACCTTGGCTTCCACAGCACCTCAGCAGTGCCACAGGCTGATCGCATCCATGCCACGCCGCATTGATGCAGTAATTCATGCCAAAGGACCCCCGACCAAGTATTGAGTGATATACATGAACATACTTTTCAGAAGGCCGACATTTCTGTTTTAAAAATCCTTTTTTTTATTGGTCTCATGTAATATTCTAATTTTGAGATACTAAATTTTGGGTTTTCATTAGCTTTGAGCCATGATCATCAAAATTAAAAGAAATAAAGGCTTGAAATATTTCACTCTGTGAATAATGAATAATGAATCTATATAATATATGAGTTTCACTTTTAGAATGGAATTATTGAAATAAATGAACTTTTCCACGATATTCTAATTTATTGAAATGCACCTGTATATGCATCCCAACTGTAGGCCTGCATTCAGTCAAAACTTAGCTTTGGGCAATATTTTCTGTTGTTACGAAGGAGGAGGACTTGCTCCATGTGTTCATCAGACATTCTGCCACCAGATGAGGTGAGTACATTTCCTCCATCACTGAACAGAAGTTCAACTGGAGCACTGGAAGGAAATGTAGTATAGTACTTCATGAAGAGCTGCTTAATCAAGGGAAATGCATGCAGGGAATCTATGCTCTGCACAGTATTATCGAGGAACCGCCGAACCTCTTCCTCCCCTGTGCCTTTATCAGCCCTCTTTGTTTTTCCAAACACAAGAAAATCCTCATGTGATCCCTCAGCCTCAGAGCTAATGTTCATTCCAACAGCAAAAGGTGCTCTGGATTCCAAAGAGGTTGCCTCCTGAATGGCTGTGTTGCACATTTCCTCTTTCTTCTCCGGAGGGAGCCAGCAAAAGCGAAAGTTTGGCATGGTGGTTGTTGCCATTTTTGCATCATGGCTGCTAAGTATGGCACTGAAGCGATTGTCAAGTGCATCAATTGCATCAATGACATCAACTTTAGGCTTAATATTGTTGGAATGAGGAACCCAAGATAGCACTTTTTCTCCCCCGGTAGAAGATCAATGGATTGAGCATGTGGCTACATATTCCCTCAGAAAAGTCATCTCATGAGGGTGCAGCCTGGGCACTTCCAGCTTTACACAGATGTTGCCCAGCTGGTCTTCTGTCAGTTCAATCAGTTTAGCAATGGCCATATATTCAGAGCTCCATCTTCTGACACATGGAACAGAAACCCTCACGTTGCATCTGCAGGTGCTGATGACCGGTGTGCCTTGTTCCAGATGGAAGCACATTTTCCCATTGCACTTCGGTACACTTTCTGAGATGGTCCTTTTGATGCTGCTTTATCTACTTCATTGGTGGCAATCAGGTTGAGTGTGTGTTCTGCACACATTTGATGAGGGGGTAGGAAAAAATGAAGTTCCTCATCCACCTCAACATCCAAGAATGTTATTCCATCATCCAACTCGTCTTGGTGCCGTCTCCTCGGTTGTCTCAAAGTCACGCACAGCTTTAACAAAGTTACTGCCTTTATCTGTCACTGTGGCTCTTACTTTGTGATGTATTTTGTATTCTGCGTGTATTTCACAGATTTCTGCAGCAATGACTTCAAAACTAAGGCTTCCCTTCACACTTGCACAGGCCAATGCAGCAGACTTCCTCTGCATCATTCCCTCCTCAATCCAGTGGCAAGTCATACCAAAGAAGCTTCTTGTTATGTGCAGCCCATAAGTCTGCTGTTGTGCACACATTTGTCACCTTCTGAAGTGTCGCAGTCAACGTTTCTGTCACGGCAGCAAATTCCCTCTCAATACGCTGGACTCGTGTCTTTCTGAACATGACTGTTTTGCAACCACTGATTCCGTCAACAAGCTTTCTGAATGAAGGCTGCTCAACCAAGGAGAAAGACTGAACATCATCAATCACAAATTCAAAGATGAATCTACTGACTGTACTCTGGGATGTGCTGCTGTATCCACATTCAAATTTTGCTTGTTTGATGGGGGATGAGAGAACTCTTGTCCTTCTTCTCCCTGTTCACATTTATTGGGATGCTCGCTCATCTTGGGCTGACTTTTGTCTTCTTTGGTCAAAAGTGAGTCATTTGGATGCTTCCCCTGAGACACACAAAAGTGAAAATTAAAAATCAAGCAACGTTCTTTCCTCTACAGCAAACCAGAGTTGTTGTTTCCTTTTGATGAGCTGGAAATCACAAGTGCATTCTTGAAATGTTACTTGTTTTTCTTTATTCATTAATTCAAATTTAGTGCTAGTAAAACTGTTTAGCCTAATATAATGTATTGCTAACTGTTAGGTTTATCATTTGTTTGTCCAGCTCATCCTTTTTTTGTTATGTGTGAATGTGTTTTTAGATTAATAGCAGTTAATCATGCACATTGAACTTAAATGTACTTTTTTACATATGCTCGTAACACTTCATACTCAAACTTCACATAAACTGCCATTGAACTTGTCATGAACACACAAATCAGCCCAAACACACCATCTCAAGGCCTATTATCAAATAAACCTGCCTTATTCCTATTAGTCTGTCTTACTTTCACTTGATTCGGTTCCATAAAGCAAGTTCAACATAGTTTAAGCTCAGTTACAATGGTTGTTGTTTAGGAGTTCCTGTAACACTGATCGAAAGGCAAAGAGATGATTTTGCTATCGACTCGCTGATAACTTCTACAATAACATATACGGTCACTGTGAATACTATACGGATCAGTTTAAAAGAAATGTACAAATGGATGGAGTAATATTAATAATACACTTTAATAGTAGGAGCCTCAGTGCAAACCATTCAAAGCTTAAACACTGTCTAAGACAAGTGTTGAACAGGTTCACAGTAATTGCAATATCAGAGACTTGGGTCAGTGAGGAGCAAAGAGACTCAGTCGAGATTGAGGGATATGAAACGTATTACACAAACGGGACTAAATCAAGATTCAATGTACAGTACCAGTCAATATCCATCAATCATACGGCCAACCAGAATAACTACACACAGTGCTACACTCATCGATAATATCTTCACCAACGTTATTGACAGGAAAATAATTAGTGGATTAATCATAAACGACACAAGTGACCATCTGCCAGTCTTTGCAACCATACAGAGCCATATTAAGACCAAGAAAGACATCACAAGATTCAAAATAACTAGACACAAAACACTAGATGCTATAAATTCTTTTAAAGAAGACCTACTCAAACAAAACTGGAACAAAGTCTATGTAGAAGATGTAAATGAAGCCTATGACACATTTCTGACCATGACAACAGCATTATATGAAAAACATTGTCCTCTAGTAGAGAAAGTAGTAAAACAAAAATATGCTGATAAACCATGGCTAACCAAGGGAATATTAAATGCATGCAAGAAGAAAAACTCATTGTACAAAGAATTTATAAAGAAAAGGACAACAGAAGCCGATCAAAAATATAAGACATACAAAAACAAATTAACAAGAATAATGAGAAGTTGCAAAAAGGATTACTACGTGAAATTAATAGATGACAACAAAAACGATATTAAAAACACATGGTATATATTAAATACCATTATTAAAAAGGGAAGTGGGAAAGCAGGTTACCCTAACCATTTCCTGTCAAATGACAACACAACTATAGACGACATGGCCCGGGTTGCCGATGAATTTAACAACTATTTTGTCAGTGTTGGTCCTGGTTTGGCTGAAGGGATTGCTAAGACTGGCAGCAGAGATGATGTGGAAAGCAGGGATAAACATGTCAAAGAAACAATATTTTTAAGAGGAACAGATGAAAAAGAAATTATTGACATAGTTAAAAACTTCAAGAACAAGAAGTCGATAGACTGTAATGGAATAGACATGTGTATGGTTAAAAATATCATTGAATGCATAGCAAAACCTCTGACTCACATCTGTAATCAGTCCCTACAAACCGGTGTATTTCCAAATAAAATTAAAACTGCTAAAGTCATACCAATATACAAATCCGGAGACAAATACATTCTCTCAAACTACAGACCTGTTTCCCTGCTTCCACAGTTCTCAAAAATACTCCAAAAAATATTCTTTATAAGACTAGATGACTTCATCACAAAGCACAATGTACTATATGATCAGCAATATGGTTTCAGAGCAAATAGGACAACTTCATATGCACTTATTGATTTCATTGAAAAAATAACAACGGCAATAGAAAATAAAGAATACGCAGTTGGGGTTTTCCAAGATCTTAAGTAAGCATTTGACACGGTAGACCATAATTTACTATTAATAAAACTACAAAGATATGGTATTAGAGGAACAACACTCTCCTGGTTAACCAACTACCTGCAGAATAGAACTCAATATGTGGAAATAAAAAAACTTCAACTCTCAACCACTGAAGGTTACCTGTGTGCCATTTTATTTGACTTTATAATCCAGTCATTTAAAATAAAAAATAAAGTTTAGACAACATAAACGTGACTAATACACTGAATAGATTATATGATGATAAATGAAAACATATAGACCTATATATGTTTATTTAAATTCGTATGTGACATCAAACCTGTAAGACATACAGTAAGTCTCTCAAGTCTTCCCTGATAGAATGAGCTATTTTTATATTAACAGTGCAACTGCCGAAAATTATACTGACCACAAATGTAGTGTCTAGTGTATATATATATATATATATATATATATATATATATATATATATATATATATATAAAAAGAAAAAAATACGAGAGTTACGTATGTAACTATGGTTTTATTAATCCTGGATGATCCAGCCTGACCAAAAAAGTCACCTGTGACCCCTGATGAACCCGGACAGGGTATATCTTCTGGTGTCGTCAGAGGATCTGTTCCTGCAGAATCTTCTCCTGAGGGCACGAGGATTCTGAGTGACTGAACGCGCTGGTGATCATCCAGGATTCAGAGAACTGTAGTTACATACATAAATCTCGTTATATTTCATCCTTTCTGACCGCCAGAGGCTGTGCTTCAAGCACTGGATGACCTATACCAACTGACTTTCGTATGTTGGCAGCACCAACCACGTACTGTTCAGGTACGTACGTATGTACGTACGACTCAGGTTAGGTTTAGGTTAAGGTTAGGAAAATATCATGTTTTTAGTTTTAATGTCCCAGTCAAACAAATTAAATACGCTGTCAGTCAATATTTTAATGATTTGTTCTGTTTCAGCATTATTACAGAGGCCATATCGATTAATAACACTTCCTCATCATGTAAGGAGAAAGCTAATAATTAGTCTGCATCATGTTTCTTTGTTACAAATGATTCACACAGACGTTCCAAAGAGCAAGAGGAAGACAAGATGAGCACCTACCTCCATTTATGACGTAGCTCTGTACTGCGATAGGCTAACAAGCCCAAGATGACGTCACCCTAGCAACTCTTCCTGCTTTATATGACGTCAAGCCGTTCCAAGACTTTAACATTTAAATGCCAAAGCAGCCTTTTAAGTGATGTTTTACGCTGGAGAAGCTGCGCTGGTTTAAGGAAAGAGTGTATCGACTGCATTTCGTCAAGAAAGCAACTTTTTAATTTCTATTTGCACGTAGCTGATAACAAAAACAACTTTTGTTGTTGAAAATAATATCTTCATTGTTATCAAAATAGAAAATAATGTCAAACTATCAGGCAATAACATCAATCCAAATGGACCATCCACCCAGGGGCCAGTTCCAGGCTACGACTGCCCTTAATTTTATCCACCTGCAGCTGGTGGAGCTGAACAGAGACTGTAGAGAGACGGCCAAGAGTGGTCTGGCCAGCCTGCAATTTTTCATGGAGCTTCAGGATAAACTGGAGAAGATTCTCCATGAAGTAAGTGTTTCTCATTATTTTATTTTATTTTTACTCAGCTACTTCATCATTTCACCTATTTAAATGCAATGTGTCTTCATTTAAAAAAAATAACTGTTTATGTTTCAGATGGACCTAACCTAATTTTTGCATACTTCATATAAAACACTACATTTATGTTCATGCAATATTTTTGTTTTGCTGGGCAATCTTTGTTCATAGCCTCTCTATGTCCATCTAGTGGTTCTGCTTATTATTGTAGTCACTTTAGTGATGTTTCTGTGTTTACTGTGGTAATTGTTGTAAGTTGAATTGTCGATTGTTTTTTGTTTCTTTTGTGTTTTCATGTTTATTTGTTATGTTATGTTAGGACCCCCTTGAAAACGAGATGATTCATCTCAAGGGGTTTATCCTTCTTAATAATAAAATTTATCCACATGGTAATCGCATGAAAACATTGATTGGACTGGGTAGAAATTTGAACAAAGTTTCATTTTACTTTTGATATTTTGTCACTCACACATTATCACCTTTTGGATTTTATTTATTTACGTGTCTTTCTTTCCTGTGTTTGATTTAGACCCGTTCGGCCTGCTGTCCTCCTTCAAAAGCACCAGTGATGAGTGACTTTGAGACACTCCAGTCCCTTGGCAGTGGCAGCTTTGGGTAAGTGAGAAGAACAGACTGTTTCACTTGTGTTTCTCTGACTGTCAAAGCAGGACAGACACTGAAACCAGCTTGTGATGTTGCTCTAGAATATTTTATTCTAAAATGATTGATAAACATATATATTTAGTCATAGAGGCTGCTCACATTCCTTTTTCCCTCTCGTCCAGGTCTGTAAACCTTGTGGGCCACAAGAAGACAGGTCAGACTTTCGCTATGAAGACCATCAAGCGGGAGTCAGTGTCCGAGAGGGCACGGGACAGGTTGTTGTCGGAGCGTGACATCCTCACCTTCAACAACAACCCATTTGTTGTCTCGATGTTTTGCTCCTTTGAGACAACGACCGACTTCTGCATGGTGATGGAGAATGTAGGAGGTAAGGAGGTTGCTGTGGATTGGTCATACAGACACATACAAGTGCCATGTTTGTTTAATTAGCCATGTGTAGTGCACTCTAAGACTTTATGTATCAAGTACATGTTTTAACTTTACACATCTAACAGGCTCCAAGACGTTAACGTGATATCTGACCTGACACTGTCTGTTCTTATGTCTCCTTCTGACCTCGTAGGCGGGGATTGTGCTGCTCTTCTTCACCGCAATGGGCCTCTTCCTGTGGACTTGGCGCGCTTGTATGTGGCGGAGACTACCCTGGCTTTGGAGTACGTCCACAGCTACGGCATTGTGCACCGAGACCTCAAACCTGCCAAGTGAGTACTCAATCTGTCCCAGGCGTGAGATTAGAATTAAGCTTTATTGTTTGTGTTTTTGACACAAAAAACAGTGATTTTTCATTTTTAACGTCAGAGGACAGAGAAACTCAGAGTTAGGTAAATGTTGGACTTGGAAGTCGATGCAGTAATGATGTAATAACGCTCTGTTATAACTGTAGGTAGACGGGCCTAATTAAAGTTGCTAAGCTGTGATTGGATAATTGTTGCTCAGAGGAGGGGTTTAGCCAATGGTCATTTACAGTAAAGCTTTCACATTATATTGCTATCTTCTTTAACTTTAGGTAACTTTAAAGAGTTGTCATATAATCTAACATTTTTCTTCTGTCTTCCATTTCAGTATGCTGATCAGTTCCATGGGCCACATCAAGCTGGCTGATTTTGGCCTGGCAGTGATCGGCCCTATAAATATGACGGTGGACCTGAAAAAAGAAGAGCTCGGGAACATTGTCAGAGAGTTTGATGGTGTTCAGGTTAGTCTCGTTTCTTCTTCGCTCTGTTAATTTAATGTGTATTGTTGTACTTATTAATCGTGTTCTAATTCCTCTCCTCATTCATTTCTTCTGACAGACGGCAGGGACTCCACTGTACTTTGCCCCTGAAATCATCATGCAGACTGGCTTTGGTAAACCTGTCGACTGGTGGGCCTTGGGAATCGTCTTGTTTCAATTCCTGACGTGTGACTTCCCCTTCGATGGAAACTCAATCTCACAGGTTTTTGATGAGGTTGTCGAAGGTAAGACGCTTCAGTTCAAATCAGTAATGAATAAATCTGTCTGTATTTTAACTATGATGAAAATGTACATTCTCATACTTTATACAGGTCTTAAGGTAGAATTTAATTCTTGCTTCTTTTAGCATTGGGATCTTCATGTGTACTCTATAGGTTTATGGTGTTTTATTCAAAAATTCTGCCATTCAGTCCTTTTGCTGATGTTGGTAACACATTTCTTGATCTGACTGTTGATATCTGCTTCTTTTCCAGGTGACATCACTTGGCCACCAGAGTTCAATGCCCTGCCAGCTGTTGCCCGGGACATAATCGACGATCTCCTGTATAAGGATCCTTTGTACCGCCTGGGCACAGGTTAGTGACAGCTCTACTAATGGTGGACAGAGGATTAAAGCACTATGACACATAAACTGCATATACTGTAGAGAGATTTGGTCAGGTGTAGCTTTTAGGACAGCCCATGATTTATAGATGTACAAACTACATTTATGATTATATGACTGTCTTACTGTTTTTCCAGGGGGAGCCAGTGAGGTGAAGGCACATCGGTTCTTCAAAGATCTGGACTGGAAAGACCTCTATAATACCGGTAAGCCTCAACAGACAGACAAACCCAGACTCATGTCTGACAGGAGCAGAATGTTTACTACTTTGCTAACAGGCTGTTAGAGTGTCTGTAATTTAAACATTGTTTGATTTTTAAGCACACAGTTAAATTTATGAACATAGTGCTCATAGACCAACTCTTGGGGTGTTTTTTTTCAGTGTTATTTGGTTGGAGATTTGATTTCTCAGAAATGTCTGGTGGGAATTTAATTTGGGATTAAGATAATAGCAGCCATTGTTTTCAGACTTTATACATAATGGATGTTGCTGTGTTCCCTACAGTCCAGTCCGATGAAGCCTCTGCGGTTCACATGACGTACGACGTCCCCCGTCATGAGGAGTCTCCTACTGATGAGCCTCCTGCTAATGTCTGCATCACCAAAGACAACCCCTGTCCTGATGTTTCCCCTGCTGAGGTTGAATCACCTGTGGAGCTCCTGGACTTCTGCGCTGTCGCCTTCCGCTTCAAGGAGGTAATTTTTTTTCTCCAACTCCTCAACCTGCACTAATGTTTGACATTGTCTAAAAGTATTTTGCACTATTGAATATATACAGTTCCAGCCAAACATTTGGACACATCTTCCCATTCACTTGAATATGTATTATGTATATACTTGTATATCTAATCTAAATGATAGAAACTGATGTGAATTCTTAGAAAAAGTACTCCTGGATGATCATCAACTACATAATGTGTAACTTTTACCCATGTCACCTCAAACTACAGGCGTACAGCAGCCCCGAGCACCTGTCCCTCGCCAACCTGCTGTCAGTCAAGCCAGGACACAGTAAGGTGGAGGAGGAAGAGAAGGAACAGCTGGGGCAGGAGTTTGAGCTGGAGGGCAGTGAACGCTATGAGGAGGAGGACTCTAAAGGCCTTCATCATAGGGAAGACCAGCAGCTGCTACCCCCAAACCAGTCCTCTGACTCCAGTGATGAGGATGAGTCGAGTCACCACGGAAACTCCTCTCATGATGGTTCCTCTAATGATGAGTTGGAGGATAAACAGAAGGAAAGGAAAAGTTGGAGCAGGAGTTTGAGCTGGAAGGCAGTGAGTGCTATGAGGAGGAGGACTCTAAAGGCCTTCATCATGAGGAAGACCAACAGCTGTCACCCCCAAAGCACCAAAATGTTTCATAATAAAATATAAAAATGAAAAATAGTGGTCTTTTGCTGTTTTGTTTGTTTAACATGCAAATGAAAATGAGTGTCTTATAATGATTGTGTGATGATTATGATGATGTACATATTTTTAAAGGAACTACAAATTTAGCAGTCAAACTGTGTGAATCATATTATCTCACTGTAACCTCCATCAAACCGTCCCCAGACCTCCCCTTAGTTCCTCCCACCTACCTGACTGCACCTGCAGCAGTCTGACCTCCTATCAGCTCCATTATTGGATCTATTACAATAGCTGTGTTGAACACATAGCCGTCTGAGGAGGAACGATTCTCTGGTTTCTTTCACTGAGGTGATTTTCTGTGGCTCAGAACTACTGATGTTCCCAATCTATAAAGATTGAAAAAAGATACTAACCACATGTAAATACACTTTCTTGATAAAGATGGAATTTCCCTTCAGAAAGTAACTTCATTTTTTTATTTAAAATTAACTGAAAAAAAATACATGAAAATAAAATCAGCAAGTAACATCAAATAGCTGCTTTTACTTTGTGAACTGTGTTGAGTTCAACCAAAGATGTTTCATAGGACGCGGGAAATAACAGAAAACTTACTCAAAGTATTGATATACTACATAGCAGATTTAAAAAGACACAAAAAACAATTCAAAAACCTTTTGCAATCCAGAAACAGGTCATTTTAATCACATGAGACTTCATTCTATTTTTATTGCCATGTGCATCATGAAGATTAAAATATGACTCGTTGATGATTAGAACTCAATTGCCAAAATAATGACCTCTATCGTGTGTGTCATTCTATGATTAGATTCTTATTACAGATGCAGTATTGGGTATTAAGAATCTTATGTCATGGCTGGTTGAAGAAAGTTTAACACTTAATTTGTTAACAGTGCATTATATGTTTTTTCTTCAATGACCAGAGGTTAAAAACAACATGACAAGACTACAACATAGAATAGATGAGACTAGAAGAAATGAATAAATACATTTAAAAAGAAAAAACAACTAAAGTGTGTGACCATTTTAACTCACAGACATGTAAGAGCGAGTGCCCACAAAGGAGTTGGCCATGGAGTCTATAAGCTGTCCACTTACTCCAAAGTCACACAGCTTGATCTCACAGCAGGAATTCACTGTTGGACGGCTTGACATCTGAAAGAGGGTCATGCAGTATTGAGGAGAGCATTGTGGACAAGTGTTCAACAGGGAACAGTAAGCCCAGCTTCAGCGCACGTTGAGCCGACTGTCCCATTCTTGTGTGCTTTAACACTTTAAACGTTGGTATGTATGTGCAATACTGAGCACAACAAAGATCTAGTTCATGCATCTTTGACAGGAATTACTGTGAGGTGGCTCAACACTCAAATAGTGTTAAAATATAGCAATACCTTAAGACTTTAAAGATCATCTGAACTATAAAAACATCATTATATTTATAGTATCCTTTAATGACCTAGAAAGACAAATATTGCATATCAGTCCAGTAAGAAATCACAAGATTTGGTAGTGAAAAATAAATGATCTACAACTGCACGTATCAGTGATAACACAAAACAAATAGAGCTGTAGTGAGACGACTGGAGCATGAAACTGGTAGGAGAGGTGTTGGAGCTACTCACAGCGATGCTGACTTTGCCAAGGATCTTCTCTGGGATCTTCCCTGCCTTCTTCAGCGACTGGTCCAGGGAGCCACCGTCCTACAGCCAGCAGGGATGGAAAACATGGAGAGCAGAACAATATGATCTATGAAATTCAAGGCATCCAAACAAAATTGGTTTGTGTCAATAAAAGTGAGGTTGTACGTGGAAGAGAAAACATTTTCAATCATCTCTAAAGTAGCACTCAAAGTTAATGCTGTGCAAATACACTGGTAATCATAAAATATTAAAGAGAAGTACCACATGCTCCATGCAGATGTTGATTTCTCCATCGCTTTCTCTGTTATGGAGAAAGCTCCATAAAAGCCCACAATGTAGTAGGAGTTACACTCATGAAGCAGCTGCAGCTCCATAATGATCTGGTTCCTAATGGCTGGTTTGATCTCCACGTGGATCAGCAGGAAAACAAAAGACTTCAGGTTTGATTTTATCATCTCATGTCTCACAGTACATGAATGATAAGAGAGTCAGTCTTCTTTTGTGCAAACACACTGCTGTCCAAGTAACCAATATTCTGTTTTTCAAAACACTAAATTTGACACCACACTCTGAAAACAGACGAAGCCTGCAAAATATCAATTCCTGTTTGACCAGGCACTGCAACACAAATGTTTTTAAAGTTCTTTTTGGGGGCATTTCTGCCTTTTATGATAGTGACAGCTGAAGAGTTGACAGGAAATGCAGGAGAGAGAGAGTGTGTTGGGGGGGGGGGGACATGCTGAAAATGGCTAAGGGCGGAATCGAACCCACGGAAACCCCTAGAGGACTATAGCTTCAGTTTATGGGGCACACGCTCTAAGCACGGCTCTATCTGCACCCCAAAAGTAGCATTTTGTGTTATATTTGTGAAAAGCACTTGTAATATATGTTGTATTGAGCTATTTCAACTGTTCTTGTGTGATTTGGTTATTGCAAACAGATGATTAATAGTCTACATATTTTGCCAGTGAACCGAATATACAATGGGGATCAAATAATTTTTCCTCAACTCTAAATATTATAGTTTAATGTATCACAAAGAAAGCTACATTTCATTTATCTTCACGTTGCAAATGTTTGTCTGCAGGAAAAGACAACAGCATTTCAAGTGAAGGCTAATTAATGCTTTTGCAATCAAGGGTGTTTATCTCAGGATACAGCAAACAAGCACCAATCCCTTTGTGTTCAAACAGGATATGGTGAATGGGTTCTAAACCATGAAGAATCAGCACCACAAATTATAGTTTGATTTCCCAAAATCTAAGCCCCGCCTTCTTCTCAAACGAGATTTTAAACATTTCTGTGAGCAAGCCTTTCTCCATGATTTAGTGCTCTATGACTAGAAAATAATTTCTCTAATTGATGACGTACAGCTGGCTTGGAAATATTTTTATGTTGCTTTTTTGAGTTTTATTGATAAACATGCACCATTAAAAAAATTCCAGGTTAAAAAGGAGAAACAATCCCTGGTTTTCACCTGAGATCTTAGAGAAAGAGATGTTGCTTGGGCCAGAGCAAGAAAAACTCAAGCTGAGGCAGATTAGCTCAGTAGCAAATCTGGTCTCCAAGCTCAAGTTGAAACTGGGTTTCTACTACAGGACTAAATCCTGCTTTTCTTTTAGAGCAAGAAAGTATCTTGTATTGTGCACCTTCTTGCCTCTGCTGGATTATGGAGATGTGTTATACATGGGTGCCTCTGCTCACTGTTTGCGGTCTCTGGACACTGTTTATAATTGTGCCTTGAGATATGTCACTGGATGTGGACGTCTTATGCATCATTGCACTTTATATGCTGCAGCTGACTGGCCGTCCTTATATGTACGCAGACGTACGCACTGGCTGACGTTCATTTACAAATCTCTTCTAGGACTGGTCCCTTCATACCTGTCTGCATATTTACTGAGAAGTCAAAATACATATGCACTGCGCTCACAAAATCTCCTGCACCTGACTGCTCCGCGTGCTCGGACAGAATTAGGGAAAAGAGCTTTAAAAGTTGCTGCTCCCACTGCTTGGAATAACCTACAGAAGGACCTAAAACTGCCAGAGCTGATCTCTGCGAATGACTTTGCTGGGATTTTAAAGGGACTCGAACCTGAGACCATTGGTCAGTGTAGTTGTACTTAGTGTCGCTTAATTACATGCATTTAATATTACGACCTGCACTTTAAATATGTTTCCATTACATGCTTGGCTGGCATTACTTGGGCCACTCAGTACACTTCTCTCATGACTGCCAGCCATTTCATGCTGAGCAAGCATTTGGACGGCAGTAATGGCAAGTCCTTTCTCATCGATGACATTAAGCTCATCTGCACCCAACATACAACACGTGTGACACCAATGTGAGCATCAGACCCTCCTGTATGCTGGTTCAAATCACCCAAAATAATGTCATCATTTCTATAAGTCCATTTTGAAACACAGTATTTTCTCCCTTGTCTTATCATCCTTATATGCACAATACAGACCAGAACACTGTTAGAACTCCATTAAGCTTCTTCTGTTTCTGGGTCCTGCTATTGTCCATGCTGGCTCACTGTCACACTGTCATGGCTAACTGAGACATTTGAAAAGACCAGAGCCATTATCAATGTTGTTAGTAACTCCTGTGCTTTTTCTGCTATGAGCAGTCAGGAGGTCTGCTGCTCAGGAGGCCTAATGTGTGGAGCTTAGCAGAGAATCACATGAGGTCATTACTTCATCGATGATGATAGAGATGTACCTGGAGAGGGGGTATAATTAGCCAAAGTATGAAACACTTGTGGCAACGAACCAACCAAATATTCATGGTCTGTGATATTATTTTATCTCTATATATTTAGCTCTTACTTAAAGAATAACAGACGGACAGACGGTGTAAAGTTGCAGCCCAAGGACTCCTAATTTGTTGGTTTTGTAAAGTCCAACTGACACCTTGAACAGACGAAAGTAGTGCAGAAAAAAGACACCTTCTGACCTTGTGACAACCCGTACAGGCCTCGTACTCCAATCTTAAACATCATAACTATGGCAGCCCCAAGCAGACACACCCATCCTGTTACACCACATGTGGAGCAAAGTAATCTGCCTCTTCGTATTCAGTCCTTCCTTTTCACTGGTCTGCAAATGTTCAGCAAATCATCCGTCCATCTTTTGGTTCCTTAAGTCAGCTGCAGAACAATAATCAGGGAATCAAAAAATATCAAACATTTTTATTGTCATATTTGGCCTGTTAGTCATTTATAACGGTCTAACATGGCACTTTTGAAAGTACTGTACCTCTGTAATACTGACAAGTTCAGATCCCTTCTTGTTTCCTCTTACAACAAATTATAAGTGAGACATAAAGAACATTTATTCATCTTTAATAAGTGGAAACACTGCAGGTGAAATGATGAAGAGGGCGCTTTAGGACACATCTGCATTTGTTCATTCCTTGCTGGACTACTGTTATTCCCTATTATCAGGCTGTCCCAACAAGTCTCTAAAGACTCTCCAGCTGATCCAGAATGCTGCTGCAGGTGTTCTGACCAGAACTAGTATCAGAGATCATATCTCTCCTGTATCAGCCTCTCTGCATTGGCTCCCTGTAAGATCCAGAAGAGAATTTAAAATCCTTCTCATGTACAAAGCCCTTAATGGTCAGGCACCAACATACCTTCAGGAGCTCATAGGACCCTACTACCCATCTAGAACATTACGCTCCCTGGATGCAGGGTTACTTGTGATCCCTATAGAGTCTCCAAAAGTACAATGGGAGCCAGAGCCTTCAGTTATCAGGCTCCTCTCCTGTGGAACCATCTTCCAGTCTGGGTTCAGGAGGCAGACACCTTCTCTACATTTAAGAGGAGGCTTAAAACTTTCCTTATTGATAAAGCTTAGAATTAAGGCTGGCTTAGGCTAGTCTTTAGCTATGCTGCTATAGGCCTAGACTGCTGGGGAACTTCCCATGATGCACTGAACACCTCCTTCCTCCTCTCCCCCTTCTTCTTTACCAGGGTTGGGAGGGTTACTTTAAAAATGTATCCCGATACTATTACAAATTACTTCTAAACAAATGTATTCAGTAACTTAAACCAACTAGCACATTATTAAAGTAATGTAATTTGATTATTTTCCACTACTTTTGGATCACCTCAGTACCAAATATGCAAATAAATACATGAGAAAAGAAATGTCAGTAACATGGCTTTTATTTGAGAATATTCCAACAACAGAACAATAAAACATTGGAAGAGAAATGATTTTAAGTATCAAAAATATGTTCTCTGCTCTGCATTGTATCAAGAAAACATGGTTTTCAATTAGCTCATTTAGGCAGTAACCTGATAAACCTACAAAGAAAGAGCACAGCACATTACCTCATAGAACAGAGGAAGAGGAACCACTGTAACTTTTTTCTTTTACAAATGAGGAGTCCACCGACCAAATTTTCAAAAAGAAATAAAAACAAAACCACACATTGAATTTTGGTACAAGATTCTAAATTACAGTGCAAACCAACAATTTCAGATGACAGAGCTCAGCCAGTCAAAAGGAACATTTGCTGCCCTCACAAATACAGTTTAGTGTGTAACCACCATTAGGGAGAAACCCCAAGACGGGATGTACAGGTGCATCTCAATAAATTAGAATATCGTGGAAAAGTTCATTTATTTCAGTAATTCCATTCTAAAAGTGAAACTCATATATTTTATAGATTCATTACGCACAGAGTGAAATATTTCAAGCCTTTATTTCTTTTAATTTGGATGATTATGGCTTACAGCTAATGAAAACCCCAAATTCAGTATCTCCGAAAATTAGAATATTGTGAAAAAGTTCAACATTGTAAACTCACGGTGTCACACTCTAATCGGCTAATTAACTGAAAACACCTGCAAAGGTTTCCTGAGCCTTTAAATGGTCTCTCAGTCTGGTTCAGTAGGCTACACAATCATGGCGAAGACTGCTGTCTTGTCTTGACAGTTGTCCAGAAGACAGTCATTGACACCCTCCACAAGGAGGGTAAGCCACAAAAGGTCATTGCTAAAGAAGCTGTTCACAGAGTGCTGTTTCCAAGCATATTCATAGAAAGTTGAGTGGAAGGAAAAGGTGTGGAAGGAAAAGGTGCACAAGCAACAGGGATAACCGCAGCCTTGAGAGGATTGTCAAGCAAAGCCCATTCAAGACTTTGGGGGAGCTTCACAAGGAGTCGACTGAGGCTGGAGTCGGTGCATCAAGAGCCACCAAGCACAAACGTATCCAGGACATGGGCTACAACCAATGTTCCCTCTAAGCTGCGCGCCTGCGCAATCGCGCACTGCTCGCACATGCTCAGCGCACAAGAAAATCTATGCAGCGCATAAAATAAAATCCAACATAAACTGTAAATTAATTAACATTTTTTACTGTATCATTTTGCAATGTAACTCAGTGAGTGACAGGTGTCCAGCCAATGATACAATACGGTTCACTTACACTACGCAGCCAATCATGGCATTGACCGTGCTTGTGTACGTGCCCCGCCCATACGCACCGTGGCGGTGTGCAGGTTAGCTAGGTAACAATAGTGCGGCGGAGTTAAGTGACGCAAAAGCTAACCCCTTATCATATCAAAACAGCATCCAGAAATCGTCTTGAAGTGGCACATTTGGACCAGCTGATGCGCATAAAGTCAAAGCAAGAAGCAGACGGGGCCATCAACCTGGACAAAGTGTACAACCACTGGAGAAGTGAGAAGGACAGACGTGAAAATTGGGCAAAAATTTAAGTCAGATTTGTGCATATTCTAGTGACATTTATTAAGATTTTTTTATTTATGGATATTAATCATTAAATGCTGTTACTATTATATAATTTATGGGTAATAGAAATTCTAATAAAAAACTGTGTAATTAGATATTTTACAGACAAAGAGTCACAGGAATTTACACTGTATCACAAGCTACAGCACACATGTCATTGTGCAAAATGTGAATGTTTTAATGTGAACAAAATGTTATGTCTGAAAGGTGTATATGTTTCATTTCTTCCAGAGCAGGACCCTAACCCAGACCACAACTGCACCTCACCCAGGCCAAGGCAGGACTCTCACATATAACTCAACTTCTGTTTGTTTGCACTCTTTACCTAGGATTGTATATATATAGTGTATTGAATGTATATTGTGAGATTGTATATAGGAGTGTATATACTTACATTCTATTTTTATTCTTACATTCTATTTTTATTCTGGTCTATTTGGTTTATGTCTATTTTTGCTTGCACAGTGCAGGAGTTGTTGCAATCGCATTTCACTGCTGATTTACTTATTTAATGTACTTGTACATTCATGCATGTGACAAATAAAACGTCTTGAAGTCTTGAAGTCATATAATTGCTGCTGTAATTTGATTCTTTTAATAAGCCATGTAACTTGCTATGATCCCAGGTTTTGAATAGGTGTGATACTGGTGTGTGGCCACAGCGTGCACATCTGATGTTGCTCACAGTGGTCCTCAGTGTGCTCAGGGAACATGTGTGTCTGCCCAGACACATGAAAAATTAGAGGGAACATTGGCTACAACTGTCCTCATGTCAAGCCACTCCTGAACCAGAGACAACGTCAGAAGCGTCTTACCTGGGCTAAGGAGAAAAAGAACTGGACTGTTGCTCAGTGGTCCAAAGTCCTCTTTTCAGATAAAAGTCCATTTTGCATTTCATTTGGAAATCAAGGTCCCAGAGTCTGGAGGAAGAGTGGAGAGGCACAGAATCCAAGTTGCTTGAAGTCCAGTGTGAAGTTTCCACAGTCAATGATGATTTGGGTGCCATGTCATCTGCTGGTGTTTGTCCATTGTGTTTTCTCAAGTCCAAAGTCAACGCAGCCGTCTATCAGGACATTTTAGAGCACTTCATGCTTCCTTCTGCTGACAAGCTTTATGGAGATGCTGATTTCATTTTCCAGCAGGACTTGGCACCTGCCCACACTGCCAAATGTACCAATACCTGGTTTAATGGCCATGGTATTACTGTGCTTGATTGGCCAGCAAACTTCAAGAGGAAGAAGAGAGACGCCAGACCCAACAATGCAGACGAGCTGAAGTCCGCTATCAAAGCAACCTTGGCTTCCACAGCACCTCAGCAGTGCCACAGGCTGATCGCATCCATGCCACGCCGCATTGATGCAGTAATTCATGCCAAAGGACCCCCGACCAAGTATTGAGTGATATACATGAACATACTTTTCAGAAGGCCGACATTTCTGTATTAAAAATCCTTTTTTTTATTGGTCTCATGTAATATTCTAATTTTGAGATACTAAATTTTGGGTTTTCATTAGCTGTGAGCCATGATCATCAAAATTAAACGAAATAAAGGCTTGAAATATTTCACTCTGTGCGTAATGAATCTATATAATATATGAGTTTCACTTTTAGAATGGAATTATTGAAATAAATGAACTTTTCCACGATATTCTAATTTATTGAAATGCACCTGTATATGCATCCCAACTGTAGGCCTGCATTCAGTCAAAACTTAGCTTTGGGCAATATTTTCTGTTGTTACGAAGGAGGAGGACTTGCTCCATGTGTTCATCAGACATTCTGTCACCAGATGAGGTGAGTACATTTCCTCCATCACTGAACAGAAGTTCAACTGGAGCACTGGAAGGAAATGTAGTATAGTACTTCATGAAGAGCTGCTTAATCAAGGGAAATGCATGCAGGGAATCTATGCTCTGCACAGTATTATCGAGGAACCGCCGAACCTCTTCCTCCCCTGTGCCTTTATCAGCCCTCTTTGTTTTTCCAAACACAAGAAAATCCTCATGTGATCCCTCAGCCTCAGAGCTAATGTTCATTCCAACAGCAAAAGGTGCTCTGGATTCCAAAGAGGTTGCCTCCTGAATGGCTGTGTTGCACATTTCCTCTTTCTTCTCCGGAGGGAGCCAGCAAAAGCGAAAGTTTGGCATGGTGGTCGTTGCCATTTTTGCATCATGGCTGCTAAGTATGGCACTGAAGCGATTGTCAAGTGCATCAATTGCATCAATGACATCAACTTTAGGCTTAATATTGTTGGAATGAGGAACCCAAGATAGCACTTTTTCTCCCCCGGTAGAAGATCAATGGATTGAGCATGTGGCTACATATTCCCTCAGAAAAGTCATCTCATGAGGGTGCAGCCTGGGCACTTCCAGCTTTACACAGATGTTGCCCAGCTGGTCTTCTGTCAGTTCAATCAGTTTAGCAATGGCCATATATTCAGAGCTCCATCTTCTGACACGTGGAACAGAAACCCTCACGTTGCATCTGCAGGTGCTGATGACCGGTGTGCCTTGTTCCAGATGGAAGCACATTTTCCCATTGCACTTCGGTACACTTTCTGAGATGGTCCTTTTGATGCTGCTTTATCTACTTCATTGGTGGCAATCAGGTTGAGTGTGTGTTCTGCACACATTTGATGAGGGGGTAGGAAAAAATGAAGTTCCTCATCCACCTCAACATCCAAGAATGTTATTCCATCATCCAACTCGTCTTGGTGCCGTCTCCTCGGTTGTCTCAAAGTCACGCACAGCTTTAACAAAGTTACTGCCTTTATCTGTCACTGTGGCTCTTACTTTGTGATGTATTTTGTATTCTGCGTGTATTTCACAGATTTCTGCAGCAATGACTTCAAAACTAAGGCTTCCCTTCACACTTGCACAGGCCAATGCAGCAGACTTCCTCTGCATCATTCCCTCCTCAATCCAGTGGCAAGTCATACCAAAGAAGCTTCTTGTTATGTGCAGCCCATAAGTCTGCTGTTGTGCACACATTTGTCACCTTCTGAAGTGTCGCAGTCAACGTTTCTGTCACGGCAGCAAATTCCCTCTCAATACGCTGGACTCGTGTCTTTCTGAACATGACTGTTTTGCAACCACTGATTCCGTCAACAAGCTTTCTGAATGAAGGCTGCTCAACCAAGGAGAAAGACTGAACATCATCAATCACAAATTCAAAGATGAATCTACTGACTGTACTCTGGGATGTGCTGCTGTATCCACATTCAAATTTTGCTTGTTTGATGGGGGATGAGAGAACTCTTGTCCTTCTTCTCCCTGTTCACATTTATTGGGATGCTCGCTCATCTTGGGCTGACTTTTGTCTTCTTTGGTCAAAAGTGAGTCATTTGGATGCTTCCCCTGAGACACACAAAAGTGAAAATTAAAAATCAAGCAACGTTCTTTCCTCTACAGCAAACCAGAGTTGTTGTTTCCTTTTGATGAGCTGGAAATCACAAGTGCATTCTTGAAATGTTACTTGTTTTTCTTTATTCATTAATTCAAATTTAGTGCTAGTAAAACTGTTTAGCCTAATATAATGTATTGCTAACTGTTAGGTTTATCATTTGTTTGTCCAGCTCATCCTTTTTTTGTTATGTGTGAATGTGTTTTTAGATTAATAGCAGTTAATCATGCACATTGAACTTAAATGTACTTTTTTACATATGCTCGTAACACTTCATACTCAAACTTCACATAAACTGCCATTGAACTTGTCATGAACACACAAATCAGCCCAAACACACCATCTCAAGGCCTATTATCAAATAAACCTGCCTTATTCCTATTAGTCTGTCTTACTTTCACTTGATTCGGTTCCATAAAGCAAGTTCAACATAGTTTAAGCTCAGTTACAATGGTTGTTGTTTAGGAGTTCCTGTAACACTGATCGAAAGGCAAAGAGATGATTTTGCTATCGACTCGCTGATAACTTCTACAATAACATATACGGTCACTGTGAATACTATACGGATCAGTTTAAAAGAAATGTACAAATGGATGGAGTAATATCAATAATACACTTTAATAGTAGGAGCCTCAGTGCAAACCATTCAAAGCTTAAACACTGTCTAAGACAAGTGTTGAACAGGTTCACAGTAATTGCAATATCAGAGACTTGGGTCAGTGAGGAGCAAAGAGACTCAGTCGAGATTGAGGGATATGAAATGTATTACACAAACGGGACTAAATCAAGATTCAATGTAGAGTACCAGTCAATATCCATCAATCATACGGCCAACCAGAATAACTACACACAGTGCTACACTCATCGATAATATCTTCACCAACGTTATTGACAGGAAAATAATTAGTGGATTAATCATAAACGACACAAGTGACCATCTGCCAGTCTTTGCAACCATACAGAGCCATATTAAGACCAAGAAAGACATCACAAGATTCAAAATAACTAGACACAAAACACTAGATGCTATAAATTCTTTTAAAGAAGACCTACTCAAACAAAACTGGAACAAAGTCTATGTAGAAGATGTAAATGAAGCCTATGACACATTTCTGACCATGACAACAGCATTATATGAAAAACATTGTCCTCTAGTAGAGAAAGTAGTAAAACAAAAATATGCTGATAAACCATGGCTAACCAAGGGAATATTAAATGCATGCAAGAAGAAAAACTCATTGTACAAAGAATTTATAAAGAAAAGGACAACGGAAGCCGATCAAAAATATAAGACATACAAAAACAAATTAACAAGAATAATGAGAAGTTGCAAAAAGGATTACTACGTGAAATTAATAGATGACAACAAAAACGATATTAAAAACACATGGTATATATTAAATACCATTATTAAAAAGGGAAGTGGGAAAGCAGGTTACCCTAACCATTTCCTGTCAAATGACAACACAACTATAGACGACATGGCCCGGGTTGCCGATGAATTTAACAACTATTTTGTCAGTGTTGGTCCTGGTTTGGCTGAAGGGATTGCTAAGACTGGCAGCAGAGATGATGTGGAAAGCAGGGATAAACATGTCAAAGAAACAATATTTTTAAGAGGAACAGATGAAAAAGAAATTATTGACATAGTTAAAAACTTCAAGAACAAGAAGTCGATAGACTGTAATGGAATAGACATGTGTATGGTTAAAAATATCATTGAATGCATAGCAAAACCTCTGACTCACATCTGTAATCAGTCCCTACAAACCGGTGAATTTCCAAATAAAATTAAAACTGCTAAAGTCATACCAATATACAAATCCGGAGACAAATACATTCTCTCAAACTACAGACCTGTTTCCCTGCTTCCACAGTTCTCAAAAATACTCCAAAAAATATTCTTTATAAGACTAGATGACTTCATCACAAAGCACAATGTACTATATGATCAGCAATATTGTTTCAGAGCAAATAGGACAACTTCATATGCACTTATTGATTTCATTGAAAAAATAACAACGGCAATAGAAAATAAAGAATACGCAGTTGGGGTTTTCCAAGATCTTAAGTAAGCATTTGACACGGTAGACCATAATTTACTATTAATAAAACTACAAAGATATGGTATTAGAGGAACAACACTCTCCTGGTTAACCAACTACCTGCAGAATAGAACTCAATATGTGGAAATAAAAAAACTTCAACTCTCAACCACTGAAGGTTACCTGTGTGCCATTTTATTTGACTTTATAATCCAGTCATTTAAAATAAAAAATAAAGTTTAGACAACATAAACGTGACTAATACACTGAATAGATTATATGATGATAAATGAAAACATATAGACCTATATATGTTTATTTAAATTCATATGTGACATCAAACCTGTAAGACATACAGTAAGTCTCTCAAGTCTTCCCTGATAGAATGAGCTATTTTTATATTAACAGTGCAACTGCCGAAAATTATACTGACCACAAATGTAGTGTCTAGTGTATATATATATATAAAAAGAAAAAAATACGAGAGTTACGTATGTAACTATGGTTTTATTAATCCTGGATGATCCAGCCTGACCAAAAAAGTCACCTGTGACCCCTGATGAACCCGGACAGGGTATATCTTCTGGTGTCGTCAGAGGATCTGTTCCTGCAGAATCTTCTCCTGAGGGCACGAGGATTCTGAGTGACTGAACGCGCTGGTGATCATCCAGGATTCAGAGAACTGTAGTTACATACATAAATCTCGTTATATTTCATCCTTCCTGACCGCCAGAGGCTGTGCTTCAAGCACTGGATGACCTATACCAACTGACTTTCGTATGTCGGCAGCACCAACCACGTACTGTTCAGGTACGTACGTATGTACGTACGACTCAGGTTAGGTTTAGGTTAAGGTTAGGAAAATATCATGTTTTTGGTTTTAATGTTCCAGTCAAACAAATTAAATACGCTGTCAGTCAATATTTTAATGATTTGTTCTGTTTCAGCATTATTACAGAGGCCATATCGATTAATAACACTTCCTCATCATGTAAGGAGAAAGCTAATAATTAGTCTGCATCATGTTTCTTTGTTACAAATGATTCACACAGACGTTCCAAAGAGCAAGAGGAAGACAAGATGAGCACCTACCTCCATTTATGACGTAGCTCTGTACGGCGATAGGCTAACAAGCCCAAGATGACGTCACTCTAGCAACTCTTCCTGCTTTATATGACGTCAAGCCGTTCCAAGACTTTAACATT
This sequence comes from Chaunax sp. Z400, assembly GCA_037577475.1. Lineage (NCBI taxonomy): Eukaryota > Metazoa > Chordata > Actinopteri > Lophiiformes > Chaunacidae > Chaunax > Chaunax sp. Z400. The sequence continues at coordinate 4,606,564 of CM075191.1, read as the reverse complement.
TAAATGCCAAAGCAGCCTTTTAAGTGATGTTTTACGCTGGAGAAGCTGCGCTGGTTTAAGGAAAGAGTGTATCGACTGCATTTCGTCAAGAAAGCAACTTTTTAATTTCTATTTGCACGTAGCTGATAACAAAAACAACTTTTGTTGTTGAAAATAATATCTTCATTGTTATCAAAATAGAAAATAATGTCAAACTATCAGGCAATAACATCAATCCAAATGGACCATCCACCCAGGGGCCAGTTCCAGGCTACGACTGCCCTTAATTTTATCCACCTGCAGCTGGTGGAGCTGAACAGAGACTGTAGAGAGACGGCCAAGAGTGGTCTGGCCAGCCTGCAATTTTTCATGGAGCTTCAGGATAAACTGGAGAAGATTCTCCATGAAGTAAGTGTTTCTCATTATTTTTATTTTATTTTTACTCAGCTACTTCATCATTTCACCTATTTAAATGCAATGTGTCTTCATTTAAAAAAAATAACTGTTTATGTTTCAGATGGACCTAACCTAATTTTTGCATACTTCATATAAAACACTACATTTATGTTCATGCAATATTTTTGTTTTGCTGGGCAATCTTTGTTCATAGCCTCTCTATGTCCATCTAGTGGTTCTGCTTATTATTGTAGTCACTTTAGTGATGTTTCTGTGTTTACTGTGGTAATTGTTGTAAGTTGAATTGTCGATTGTTTTTTGTTTCTTTTGTGTTTTCATGTTTATTTGTTATGTTATGTTAGAACCCCCTTGAAAACGAGATGATTCATCTCAAGGGGTTTATCCTTCTTAATAATAAAATTTATCCACATGGTAATCGCATGAAAACATTGATTGGACTGGGTAGGAATTTGAACAAAGTTTCATTTTACTTTTGATATTTTTTCACTCACACATTATCACCTTTTGGATTTTATTTATTTACGTGTCTTTCTTTCCTGTGTTTGATTTAGACCCGTTCGGCCTGCTGTCCTCCTTCAAAAGCACCAGTGATGAGTGACTTTGAGACACTCCAGTCCCTTGGCAGTGGCAGCTTTGGGTAAGTGACAAGAACAGACTGTTTAATTTGTGTTTCTCTGACTGTCAAAGCAGGACAGACACTGAAACCAGCTTGTGATGTTGCTCTAGAATATTTTATTCTAAAATGATTGATAAACATATATATTTAGTCATAGAGGCTGCTCACATTCCTTTTTCCCTCTCGTCCAGGTCTGTAAACCTTGTGGGCCACAAGAAGACAGGTCAGACTTTTGCTATGAAGACCATCAAGCGGGAGTCAGTGTCCGAGAGGGCACGGGACAGGTTGTTGTCGGAGCGTGACATCCTCACCTTCAACAACAACCCATTTGTTGTCTCGATGTTTTGCTCCTTTGAGACAACGACCGACTTCTGCATGGTGATGGAGAATGTAGGAGGTAAGGAGGTTGCTGTGGATTGGTCATACAGACACATACAAGTGCCATGTTTGTTTAATTAGCCATGTGTAGTGCACTCTAAGACTTTATGTATCAAGTACATGTTTTAACTTTACACATCTAACAGGCTCCAAGACGTTAACGTGATATCTGACCTGACACTGTCTGTTCTTATGTCTCCTTCTGACCTCGTAGGCGGGGATTGTGCTGCTCTTCTTCACCGCAATGGGCCTCTTCCTGTGGACTTGGCCCGCTTGTATGTGGCGGAGACTACCCTGGCTTTGGAGTACATCCACAGCTACGGCATTGTGCACCGAGACCTCAAACCTGCCAAGTGAGTACTCAATCTGTCCCAGGCGTGAGATTAGAATTAAGCTTTATTGTTTGTGTTTTTGACAGAAAAAACAGTGATTTTTCATTTTTAACGTCAGAGGACAGAGAAACTCAGAGTTAGGTAAATGTTGGACTTGGAAGTCGATGCAGTAATGATGTAATAACGCTCTGTTATAACTGTAGGTAGACGGGCCTAATTAAAGTTGCTAAGCTGTGATTGGATAATTGTTGCTCAGAGGAGGGGTTTAGCCAATGGTCATTTACAGTAAAGCTTTCACATTATATTGCTATCTTCTTTAACTTTAGGTAACTTTAAAGAGTTGTCATATAATCTAACATTTTTCTTCTGTCTTCCATTTCAGTATGCTGATCAGTTCCATGGGCCACATCAAGCTGGCTGATTTTGGCCTGGCAGTGATCGGCCCTATAAATATGACGGTGGACCTGAAAAAAGAAGAGCTCGGGAACATTGTCAGAGAGTTTGATGGTGTTCAGGTTAGTCTCGTTTCTTCTTCTCTCTGTTAATTTAATGTGTATTGTTGTACTTATTAATCGTGTTCTAATTCCTCTCCTCATTCATTTCTTCTGACAGACGGCAGGGACTCCACTGTACTTTGCCCCTGAAATCATCATGCAGACTGGCTTTGGTAAACCTGTCGACTGGTGGGCCTTGGGAATCGTCTTGTTTCAATTCCTGACGTGTGACTTCCCCTTCGATGGAAAGTCAATCTCACAGGTTTTTGATGAGGTGGTCGAAGGTAAGACGCTTCAGTTCAAATCAGTAATGAATAAATCTGTCTGTATTTTAACTATGATGAAAATGTACATTCTCATACTTTATACAGGTCTTAAGGTAGAATTTAATTCTTGCTTCTTTTAGCATTGGGATCTTCATGTGTACTCTATAGGTTTATGGTGTTTTATTCAAAAATTCTGCCATTCAGTCCTTTTGCTGATGTTGGTAACACATTTCTTGATCTGACTGTTGATATCTGCTTCTTTTCCAGGTGACATCACTTGGCCACCAGAGTTCAATGCCCTGCCAGCTGTTGCCCGGGACATAATCGACGATCTCCTGTATAAGGATCCTTTGTACCGCCTGGGCACAGGTTAGTGACAGCTCTACTAATGGTGGACAGAGGATTAAAGCACTATGACACATAAACTGCATATACTGTAGAGAGATTTGGTCAGGTGTAGCTTTTAGGACAGCCCATGATTTATAGATGTACAAACTACATTTATGATTATATGACTGTCTTACTGTTTTTCCAGGGGGAGCCAGTGAGGTGAAGGCACATCGGTTCTTCAAGGATCTGGACTGGAAAGACCTCTATAATACCGGTAAGCCTCAACAGACAGACAAATACAGACTCATGTCTGACAGGAGCAGAATGTTTACCACTTTGCTAACAGGCTGTTAGAGTGTCTGTAATTTAAACATTGTTTGATTTTTAAGCACACAGTTAAATTTATGAACATAGTGCTCATAGACCAACTCTTGGGGTGTTTTTTTTCAGTGTTATTTGGTTGGAGATTTGATTTCTCAGAAATGTCTGGTGGGAATTTAATTTGGGATTAAGATAATAGCAGCCATTGTTTTCAGACTTTATACATAATGGATGTTGCTGTGTTCCCTACAGTCCAGTCCGATGAAGCCTCTGCAGTTCACATGACGTACGACGTCCCCCGTCATGAGGAGTCTCCTACTGATGAGCCTCCTGCTAATGTCTGCATCACCAAAGACAACCCCTGTCCTGATGTTTCCCCTGCTGAGGTTGAATCACCTGTGGAGCTCCTGGACTTCTGCGCTGTCGCCTTCCGCTTCAAGGAGGTAATTTTTTTTCTCCAACTCCTCAACCTGCACTAATGTTTGACATTGTCTAAAAGTATTTTGCACTATTGAATATATACAGTTCCAGCCAAACATTTGGACACATCTTCCCATTCACTTGAATATGTATTATGTATATACTTGTATATCTAATCTAAATGATAGAAACTGATGTGAATTCTTAGAAAAAGTACTCCTGGATGATCATCAACTACATAATGTGTAACTTTTACCCATGTCACCTCAAACTACAGGCGTACAGCAGCCCCGAGCACCTGTCCCTCGCCAACCTGCTGTCAGTCAAGCCAGGACACAGTAAGGTGGAGGAGGAAGAGAAGGAACAGCTGGGGCAGGAGTTTGAGCTGGAGGGCAGTGAACGCTATGAGGAGGAGGACTCTAAAGGCCTTCATCATAGGGAAGACCAGCAGCTGCTACCCCCAAACCAGTCCTCTGACTCCAGTGATGAGGATGAGTCGAGTCACCACGGAAACTCCTCTCATGATGGTTCCTCTAATGATGAGTTGGAGGATAAACAGAAGGAAAGGAAAAGTTGGAGCAGGAGTTTGAGCTGGAAGGCAGTGAGTGCTATGAGGTGGAGGACTCTAAAGGCCTTCATCATGAGGAAGACCAACAGCTGTCACCCCCAAAGCACCAAAATGTTTCATAATAAAATATAAAAATGAAAAATAGTGGTCTTTTGCTGTTTTGTTTGTTTAACATGCAAATGAAAATGAGTGTCTTATAATGATTGTGTGATGATTATGATGATGTACATATTTTTAAAGGAACTACAAATTTAGCAGTCAAACTGTGTGAATCATATTATCTCACTGTAACCTCCATCAAACCGTCCCCAGACCTCCTCTTAGTTCCTCCCACCTACCTGACTGCACCTGCAGCAGTCTGACCTCCTATCAGCTCCATTATTGGATCTATTACAATAGCTGTGTTGAACACATAGCCGTCTGAGGAGGAACGATTCTCTGGTTTCTTTCACTGAGGTGATTTTCTGTGGCTCAGAACTACTGATGTTCCCAATCTATAAAGATTGAAAAAAGATACTAACCACATGTAAATACACTTTCTTGATAAAGATGGAATTTCCCTTCAGAAAGTAACTTCATTTTTTTATTTAAAATTAACTGAAAAAAAATACATGAAAATAAAATCAGCAAGTAACATCAAATAGCTGCTTTTACTTTGTGAACTGTGTTGAGTTCAACCAAAGATGTTTCATAGGACGCGGGAAATAACAGAAAACTTACTCAAAGTATTGATATACTACATAGCAGATTTAAAAAGACACAAAAAACAATTCAAAAACCTTTTGCAATCCAGAAACAGGTCATTTTAATCACATGAGACTTCATTCTATTTTTATTGCCATGTGCATCATGAAGATTAAAATATGACTCGTTGATGATTAGAACTCAATTGCCAAAATAATGACCTCTATCGTGTGTGTCATTCTATGATTAGATTCTTATTACAGATGCAGTATTGGGTATTAAGAATCTTATGTCATGGCTGGTTGAAGAAAGTTTAACACTTAATTTGTTAACAGTGCATTATATGTTTTTTCTTCAATGACCAGAGGTTAAAAACAACATGACAAGACTACAACATAGAATAGATGAGACTAGAAGAAATGAATAAATACATTTAAAAAGAAAAAACAACTAAAGTGTGTGACCATTTTAACTCACAGACATGTAAGAGCGAGTGCCCACAAAGGAGTTGGCCATGGAGTCTATAAGCTGTCCACTTACTCCAAAGTCACACAGCTTGATCTCACAGCAGGAATTCACTGTTGGACGGCTTGACATCTGAAAGAGGGTCATGCAGTATTGAGGAGAGCATTGTGGACAAGTGTTCAACAGGGAACAGTAAGCCCAGCTTCAGCGCACGTTGAGCCGACTGTCCCATTCTTGTGTGCTTTAACACTTTAAACGTTGGTATGTATGTGCAATACTGAGCACAACAAAGATCTAGTTCATGCATCTTTGACAGGAATTACTGTGAGGTGGCTCAACACTCAAATAGTGTTAAAATATAGCAATACCTTAAGACTTTAAAGATCATCTGACCTTTAAAAACATCATTATATTTATAGTATCCTTTAATGACCTAGAAAGACAAATATTGCATATCAGTCCAGTAAGAAATCACAAGATTTGGTAGTGAAAAAGAAATGATCTACAACTGCACGTATCAGTGATAACACAAAATGAATAGAGCTGTAGTGAGACGACTGGAGCATGAAACTGGTAGGAGAGGTGTTGGAGCTACTCACAGCGATGCTGACTTTGCCAAGGATCTTCTCTGGGATCTTCCCTGCCTTCTTCAGCGACTGGTCCAGGGAGCAACCGTCCTACAGCCAGCAGGGATGGAAAACATGGAGAGCAGAACAATATGATCTATGAAATTCAAGGCATCCAAACAAAATTGGTTTGTGTCAATAAAAGTGAGGTTGTACGTGGAAGAGAAAACATTTTCAATCATCTCTAAAGTAGCACTCAAAGTTAATGCTGTGCAAATACACTGGTAATCATAAAATATTAAAGAGAAGTACCACATGCTCCATGCAGATGTTGATTTCTCCATCGCTGTAGAAAGCTCCATAAAAGCCCACAATGTAGTAGGAGTTACACTCATGAAGCAGCTGCAGCTCCATAATGATCTGGTTCCTAATGGCTGGTTTGATCTCCAGGTGGATCAGCAGGAAAACAAAAGACTTCAGGTTTGATTTTATCGTCTCATGTCTCACAGTACATGAATGATAAGAGAGTCAGTCTTCTTTTGTGCAAACACACTGCTGTCCAAGTAACCAATATTCTGTTTTTCAAAACACTAAATTTGACACCACACTCTGAAAACAGACGAAGCCTGCAAAATATCAATTCCTGTTTGATCAGGCACTGCAACACAAATGTTTTTAAAGTTCTTTTTGGGGGCATTTCTGCCTTTTATGATAGTGACAGCTGAAGAGTTGACAGGAAATGCAGGAGAGAGAGAGTGTGTTGGGGGGGGGGGACATGCTGAAAATGGCTAAGGGCGGAATCGAACCCACGGAAACCCCTAGAGGTCTATAGCTTCAGTTTATGGGGCACACGCTCTAAGCACGGCTCTATCTGCACCCCAAAAGTAGCATTTTGTGTTATATTTGTGAAAAGCACTTGTAATATATGTTGTATTGAGCTATTTAAACTGTTCTTGTGTGATTTGGTTATTGCAAGCAGCTGATAAATAGTCTACATATTTTGCCAGTGAACCGAATATACAATGGGGATCAAATAATTTTTCCTCAACTCTAAATATTATAGTTTAATGTATCACAAAGAAAGCTACATTTCATTTATCTTCACGTTGCAAATGTTTGTCTGCAGGAAAAGACAACAGCATTTCAAGTGAAGGCTAATTAATGCTTTTGCAATCAAGGGTGTTTATCTCGGGATATAGCAAACAAGCACCAATCTCTTTGTGTTCAAACAGGATATGGTGAATGGGTTCTAAACCATGAAGAATCAGCACCACAAATTATAGTTTGATTTCCCAAAATCTAAGCCCCGCCTTCTTCTCAAACGAGATTTTAAACATTTCTGTGAGCAAGCCTTTCTCCATGATTTAGTGCTCTATGACTAGAAAATAATTTCTCTAATTGATGACGTACAGCTGGCTTGGAAATATTTTTATGTTGCTTTTTTGAGTTTTATTGATAAACATGCACCCTTAAAAAAATTCCAGGTTAAAAAGGAGAAACAATCCCTGGTTTTCACCTGAGATCTTAGAGAAAGAGATGTTGCTTGGGCCAGAGCAAGAAAAACTCAAGCTGAGGCAGATTGGCTCAGTAGCAAATCTGGTCTCCAAGCTCAAGTTGAAACTGGGTTTCTACTACAGGACTAAATCCTGCTTTTCTTTTAGAGCATGAAAGTATCTTGTATTGTGCACCTTCTTGCCTCTGCTGGATTATGGAGATGTGTTATACATGGGTGCCTCTGCTCACTGTTTGCGGTCTCTGGACACTGTTTATAATTGTGCCTTGAGATATGTCACTGGATGTGGACGTCTTATGCATCATTGCACTTTATATGCTGCAGCTGACTGGCCGTCCTTATATGTACGCAGACGTACGACGTCCATTTTGAAACACAGTATTTCATCCCTTGTCGTATCATCCTTATATGCACAATACAGACCAGAACACTGTTAGAACTCCATTAAGCTTCTTCTGTTTCTGGGTCCTGCTATTGTCCATGCTGGCTCACTGTCACGGCTAACTGAGACATTTGAAAAGACCAGAGCCATTATCAATGTTGTTAGTAACTCCTGTGCTTTTTCTGCTATGAGCAGTCAGGAGGTCTGCTGCTCAGGAGGCCTAATGTGTGGAGCTTAGCAGAGAATCACATGAGGTCATTACTTTGTCGATGATGATAGAGATCTACCTGGAGAGGGGGTATAATTAGCCAAAATATGAAACACTTGTGGCAACGAACCAACCAAATATTCATGGTCTGTGACATTATTTTATCTCTATATATTTAGCTCTTACTTAAAGAATAACAGACGGACAGACGGTGTAAAGTTGCAGCCCAAGGACTCCTAATTTGTTGGTTTTGTAAAGTCCAACTGACACCTTGAACAGACGAAAGTAGTGGCAGAAAAAAGACACCTTCTGACCTTGTGAGAACCCGTACAGGCCTCGTCCTCCAATCTTAAACATCATAACTATGGCAGCCCCAAGCAGACACACCCATCCTGTTACACCACATGTGGAGCAAAGTAATCTGCCTCTTCGTATTCAGTCCTTCCTTTTCACTGGTCTGCAAATGTTCAGCAAATCATCCGTCCATCTTTTGGTTCCTTAAGTCAGCTGCAGAACAATAATCAGGGAATCAAAAAATATCAAACATTTTTATTGTCATATTTGGCCTGTTAGTCATTTATAACGGTCTAACATGGCACTTTTGAAAGTAATGTACCTCTATAATACTGACAAGTTCAGATCCCTTCTTGTTTCCTCTTAAAACAAATTATAAGTGAGACATAAAGAACATTTATTCATCTTTAATAAGTGGAAACAATGCAGGTGAAATGATGAAGAGGGCGCTTTAGGACACATCTGCATTTGTTCATTCCTTGCTGGACTATTGTTATTCCCTATTATCAGGCTGTCCCAACAAGTCTCTAAAGACTCTCCAGCTGATCCAGAATGCTGCTGCAGGTGTTCTGACCAGAACAAATATCAGAGATCATATCTCTCCTGTATCAGCCTCTCTGCATTGGCTCCCTGTAAGATCCAGAAGAGAATTTAAAATCCTTCTCATGTACAAAGCCCTTAATGGTCAGGCACCAACATACCTTCAGGAGCTCATAGGACCCTACTACCCATCTAGAACATTACGCTCCCTGGATGCAGGGTTACTTGTGATCCCTATAGAGTCTCCAAAAGTACAGTGGGAGCCAGAGCCTTCAGTTATCAGGCTCCTCTCCTGTGGAACCATCTTCCAGTCTGGGTTCAGGAGGCAGACACCTTCTCTACATTTAAGAGGAGGCTTAAAACTTTCCTTATTGATAAAGCTTAGAATTAAGGCTGGCTTAGGCTAGTCTTTAGCTATGCTGCTATAGGCCTAGACTGCTGGGGAACTTCCCATGATGCACTGAACACCTCCTTCCTCCTCTCCCCCTTCTTCTTTACCAGGGTTGGGAGGGTTACTTTAAAAATGTATCCCGATACTATTACAAATTACTTCTAAACAAATGTATTCAGTAACTTAAACCAACTAGCACATTATTAAAGTAATGTAATTTGATTATTTTCCACTACTTTTGGATCACCTCAGTACCAAATATGCAAATAAATACATGAGAAAAGAAATGTCAGTAACATGGCTTTTATTTGAGAATATTCCAACAACAGAACAATAAAACATTGGAAGAGAAATGATTTTAAGTATCAAAAATATGTTCTCTGCTCTGCATTGTATCAAGAAAACATGGTTTTCAATTAGCTCATTTAGGCAGTAACCTGATAAACCTACAAAGAAAGAGCACAGCACATTACCTCATAGAACAGAGGAAGAGGAACCACTGTAACTTTTTTCTTTTACAAATGAGGAGTCCACCGACCAAAGTTTCAAAAAGAAATAAAAACAAAACCACACATTGAATTTTGGTACAAGATTCTAAATTACAGTCCAAACCAACAATTTCAGATGACAGAGCTCAGCCAGTCAAAAGGAACATTTGCTGCCCTCACAAATACAGTTTAGTGTGTAACCACCATTAGGGAGAAACCCCAAGACGGGATGTACAGGTGCATCTCAATAAATTAGAATATCGTGGAAAAGTTCATTTATTACAGTAATTCCATTCTAAAAGTGAAACTCATATATTTTATAGATTCATTACGCACAGAGTGAAATATTTCAAGCCTTTATTTCTTTTAATTTGGATGATTATGGCTTACAGCTAATGGTTCCATTAAGCAAGTTCAACATAGTTTAAGCTCAGTTACAATGGTTGTTGTTTAGGAGTTCCTGTAACACTGATCGAAAGGCAAAGAGATGATTTTGCTATCGACTTGCTGATAACTTCTACAATAACATATACGGTCACTGTGAATACTATACGGAAGATCAGTTTAAAAGAAATGTACAAATGGATGGAGTAATATCAATAATACACTTTAATAGTAGGAGCCTCAGTGCAAACCATTCAAAGCTTAAACACTGTCTAAGACAAGTGTTGAACAGGTTCACAGTAATTGCAATATCAGAGACTTGGGTCAGTGAGGAGCAAAGAGACTCAGTCGAGATTGAGGGATATGAAATGTATTACACAAACGGGACTAAATCAAGATTCAATGTAGAGTACCAGTCAATATCCATCAATCATACGGCCAACCAGAATAACTACACACAGTGCTACACTCATCGATAATATCTTCACCAACGTTATTGACAGGAAAATAATTAGTGGATTAATCATAAACGACACAAGTGACCATCTGCCAGTCTTTGCAACCATACAGAGCCATATTAAGACCAAGAAAGACATCACAAGATTCAAAATAACTAGACACAAAACACTAGATGCTATAAATTCTTTTAAAGAAGACCTACTCAAACAAAACTGGAACAAAGTCTATGTAGAAGATGTAAATGAAGCCTATGACACATTTCTGACCATGACAACAGCATTATATGAAAAACATTGTCCTCTAGTAGAGAAAGTAGTAAAACAAAAATATGCTGATAAACCATGGCTAACCAAGGGAATATTAAATGCATGCAAGAAGAAAAACTCATTGTACAAAGAATTTATAAAGAAAAGGACAACAGAAGCCGATCAAAAATATAAGACATACAAAAACAAATTAACAAGAATAATGAGAAGTTGCAAAAAGGATTACTACGTGAAATTAATAGATGACAACAAAAACGATATTAAAAACACATGGTATATATTAAATACCATTATTAAAAAGGGAAGTGGGAAAGCAGGTTACCCTAACCATTTCCTGTCAAATGACAACACAACTATAGACGACATGGCCCGGGTTGCCGATGAATTTAACAACTATTTTGTCAGTGTTGGTCCTGGTTTGGCTGAAGGGATTGCTAAGACTGGCAGCAGAGATGATGTGGAAAGCAGGGATAAACATGTCAAAGAAACAATATTTTTAAGAGGAACAGATGAAAAAGAAATTATTGACATAGTTAAAAACTTCAAGAACAAGAAGTCGATAGACTGTAATGGAATAGACATGTGTATGGTTAAAAATATCATTGAATGCATAGCAAAACCTCTGACTCACATCTGTAATCAGTCCCTACAAACCGGTGTATTTCCAAATAAAATTAAAACTGCTAAAGTCATACCAATATACAAATCCGGAGACAAATACATTCTCTCAAACTACAGACCTGTTTCCCTGCTTCCACAGTTCTCAAAAATACTCCAAAAAATATTCTTTATAAGACTAGATGACTTCATCACAAAGCACAATGTACTATATGATCAGCAATATGGTTTCAGAGCAAATAGGACAACTTCATATGCACTTATTGATTTCATTGAAAAAATAACAACGGCAATAGAAAATAAAGAATACGCAGTTGGGGTTTTCCAAGATCTTAAGTAAGCATTTGACACGGTAGACCATAATTTACTATTAATAAAACTACAAAGATATGGTATTAGAGGAACAACACTCTCCTGGTTAACCAACTACCTGCAGAATAGAACTCAATATGTGGAAATAAAAAAACTTCAACTCTCAACCACTGAAGGTTACCTGTGTGCCATTTTATTTGACTTTATAATCCAGTCATTTAAAATAAAAAATAAAGTTTAGACAACATAAACGTGACTAATACACTGAATAGATTATATGATGATAAATGAAAACATATAGACCTATATATGTTTATTTAAATTTGTATGTGACATCAAACCTGTAAGACATACAGTAAGTCTCTCAAGTCTTCCCTGATAGAATGAGCTATTTTTATATTAACAGTGCAACTGCCGAAAATTATACTGACCACAAATGTAGTGTCTAGTATATATATATATATATATATATATATATATAAAGAAAAAAATACGAGAGTTACGTATGTAACTATGGTTTTATTAATCCTGGATGATCTACCCTGACCAACAAAGTCACTTGTGACCCCTGACAGGGTATATCTTCTGGTGTCGTCAGAGGATCTGTTCCTGCAGAATCTTCTCCTGAGGGCACGAGGATTCTGAGTGACTGAACGCGCTGGTGATCATCCAGGATTCAGAGAACTGTAGTTACATACATAAATCTCGTTATATTTCATCCTTCCTGACCGCCAGAGGCTGTGCTTCAAGCACTGGATGACCTATACCAACTGACTTTCGTATGTCGGCAGCACCAACCACGTACTGTTCAGGTACGTACGTACGTACGTACGACTCAGGTTAGGTTTAGGTTAGGAAAATATCATGTTTTTAGTTTTAATGTTCCAGTCAAACAAATTAAATACGCTGTCAGTCAATATTTGAATGATTTGTTCTGTTTCAGCATTATTACAGAGGCCATATCGATTAATAACACTTCCTCATCATGTAAGGAGAAAGCTAATAATTAGTCTGCATCATGTTTCTTTGTTACAAATGATTCACAGAGACATGTAATAGGAGACAGAGATTGTTTCATGCGTCCGTTAAATGTGTGGATGTTGTTACGGTGCACTAAGTAGATGAGTTTCTGTTCTGTTCCGTGATGTTTTCACGTTTGTCACTTGTTGACAACTATTAGCAACATTTTAATAATCGGTTAACTCCAAGTCCACGCAAAGCTGCAAATTGCTTAGTCCTGTGGCAATGAGAGGGGTGGATTTGGTTGATACCTAATATTAGGTGTTATTCTGAACAAACCACCAAAATCAGCCCAACAACGCCACCTTGGGAATTCCACCCAAGGAATTAATAAGGAATGACCCAACAAAGAAGACAACAACCAATGATAACACAAAAATAACAACTAATATATGGCAGGCAGCTACCCAAATGAAACTTCTGAAAACTGACAATGTAAGCTGCCAAAAGAAATTAAACCACAGGCTAACCAAACTTTACAAACCAAATATTAATTTAGAGGAATACTTTTTCACTTATCTTAATCAGTAATGAAAAATGTAATTAAATGTAAGGTAACAGATGCAAAAATCACACCTATCTAAAGAAAGCAATCAGATCAGATTCACAAAATAAACACAGACAATATATCCAGAACTCAATATATAATAATCAAACAAACCCAAACAAAAGAACATAAATCAAACTGCAATTTGATCAAGAAAATCCGACTAAACAGTAGCACAAAAGCAAATAATATTGGGCGCCCACTTAGAGTGGTCCAAATACAAAACAGAAGAATAAGAAATGAAGGAAAACCTAAATAATCAAGTGGACCCCAGCATCCCCTCAGTCCACAACTACAATCGGCCTGCTCACAGCCGAGAAGGTATATTGATGCGCGGTAGCATCCAGCTAACACCACGGGCTCAGGCTCAGCGAAGCTAAAGCTAAGCTAAGCTAAGCGTCTGCACACACAGACCGGGACCGGCCGCAGTACATCTGCACGCCGTCAGACAAGGAGACCACCAGACAAAAGCCTACAACACGCGAGAGACTACTTTAACAATTTCTTTAACTAATTTTGAGCAGCACATACAATGCAGCTACCGCTGCTTTACCTGCATCGGTGAGAAGACACCGGACATGAACGAGGCGAACCGGAGGTGCGTGTGTGTCCGTGTGTATGTGTGTCGTCACCCTAGCAACTCTTCCTGCTTTATATGACGTCAAGCCGTTCCAAGACTTTAACATTTAAATGCCAAAGCAGCCTTTTAAGTGATGTTTTTACGCTGGAGAAGCTGAAATCTTCATTGTTATCAAAATAGAAAATAATGTCGAACTATCAGGCAATAACATCAATCCAAATGGACCATCCACCCAGGGGCCAGTTCCAGGCTACGACTGCCCTTAATTTTATCCACCTGCAGCTGGTGGAGCTGAACAGAGACTGTAGAGAGACGGCCAAGAGTGGTCTGGCCAGCCTGCAATTTTTCACGGAGCTTCAGGATAAACTGGAGAAGATTCTCCATGAAGTAAGTGTTTCTCATTATTTTATTTTATTTTTACTCAGCTACTTCATCATTTCACCTATTTAAATGCAATGTGTCTTCATTTAAAAAAATAACTGTTTATGTTTCAGATGGACCTAACCTAATTTTTGCATACTTCATATAAAACACTACATTTATGTTCATGCAATATTTTTGTTTTGCTGGGCAATCTTTGTTCATAGCCTCTCTATTTCCATCTAGTGGTTCTGCTTATTATTGTAGTCACTTTAGTGATGTTTCTGTGTTTACTGTGGTAATTGTTGTAAGTTGAATTGTCGATTGTTTTTTGTTTCTTTTGTGTTTTCATGTTTATTTGTTATGTTATGTTAGAACCCCCTTGAAAACGAGATGATTCATCTCAAGGGGTTTATCCTTCTTAATAATAAAATTTATCCACATGGTAATCGCATGAAAACATTGATTGGACTGGGTAGAAATTTGAACAAAGTTTCATTTTACTTTTGATATTTTTTCACTCACACATTATCACCTTTTGGATTTTATTTATTTACGTGTCTTTCTTTCCTGTGTTTGATTTAGACCCGTTCGGCCTGCTGTCCTCCTTCAAAAGCACCAGTGATGAGTGACTTTGAGACACTCCAGTCCCTTGGCAGTGGCAGCTTTGGGTAAGTGAGAAGAACAGACTGTTTAATTTGTGTTTCTCTGACTGTCAAAGCAGGACAGACACTGAAACCAGCTTGTGATGTTGCTCTAGAATATTTTATTCTAAAATGATTGATAAACATATATATTTAGTCATAGAGGCTGCTCACATTCCTTTTTCCCTCTCGTCCAGGTCTGTAAACCTTGTGGGCCACAAGAAGACAGGTCAGACTTTCGCTATGAAGACCATCAAGCGGGAGTCAGTGTCCGAGAGGGCACGGGACAGGTTGTTGTCGGAGCGTGACATCCTCACCTTCAACAACAACCCATTTGTTGTCTCGATGTTTTGCTCCTTTGAGACAACGACCGACTTCTGCATGGTGATGGAGAATGTAGGAGGTAAGGAGGTTGCTGTGGATTGGTCATACAGACACATACAAGTGCCATGTTTGTTTAATTAGCCATGTGTAGTGCACTCTAAGACTTTATGTATCAAGTACATGTTTTAACTTTACACATCTAACAGGCTCCAAGACGTTAACGTGATATCTGACCTGACACTGTCTGTTCTTATGTCTCCTTCTGACCTCGTAGGCGGGGATTGTGCTGCTCTTCTTCACCGCAATGGGCCTCTTCCTGTGGACTTGGCGCGCTTGTATGTGGCGGAGACTACCCTGGCTTTGGAGTACGTCCACAGCTATGGCATCGTGCACCGAGACCTCAAACCTGCCAAGTGAGTACTCAATCTGTCCCAGGCGTGAGATTAGAATTAAGCTTTATTGTTTGTGTTTTTGACAGAAAAAACAGTGATTTTTCATTTTTAACGTCAGAGGACAGAGAAACTCAGAGTTAGGTAAATGTTGGACTTGGAAGTCGATGCAGTAATGATGTAATAACGCTCTGTTATAACTGTAGGTAGACGGGCCTAATTAAAGTTGCTAAGCTGTGATTGGATAATTGTTGCTCAGAGGAGGGGTTTAGCCAATGGTCATTTACAGTAAAGCTTTCACATTATATTGCTATCTTCTTTAACTTTAGGTAACTTTAAAGAGTTGTCATATAATCTAACATTTTTCTTCTGTCTTCCATTTCAGTATGCTGATCAGTTCCATGGGCCACATCAAGCTGGCTGATTTTGGCCTGGCAGTGATCGGCCCTATTAATATGACGGTGGACCTGAAAAAAGAAGAGCTCGGGAACATTGTCAGAGAGTTTGATGGTGTTCAGGTTAGTCTCGTTTCTTCTTCTCTCTGTTAATTTAATGTGTATTGTTGTACTTATTAATCGTGTTCTAATTCCTCTCCTCATTCATTTCTTCTGACAGACGGCAGGGACTCCACTGTACTTTGCCCCTGAAATCATCATGCAGACTGGCTTTGGTAAACCTGTCGACTGGTGGGCCTTGGGAATCGTCTTGTTTCAATTCCTGACGTGTGACTTCCCCTTCGATGGAAACTCAATCTCACAGGTTTTTGATGAGGTGGTCGAAGGTAAGACGCTTCAGTTCAAATCAGTAATGAATAAATCTGTCTGTATTTTAACTATGATGAAAATGTACATTCTCATACTTTATACAGGTCTTAAGGTAGAATTTAAGTCTTGCTTCTTTTAGCATTGGGATCTTCATGTGTACTCTATAGGTTTATGGTGTTTTATTCAAAAATTCTGCCATTCAGTCCTTTTGCTGATGTTGGTAACACATTTCTTGATCTGACTGTTGATATCTGCTTCTTTTCCAGGTGACATCACTTGGCCACCAGAGTTCAATGCCCTGCCAGCTGTTGCCCGGGACATAATCGACGATCTCCTGTATAAGGATCCTTTGTACCGCCTGGGCACAGGTTAGTGACAGCTCTACTAATGGTGGACAGAGGATTAAAGCACTATGACACATAAACTGCATATACTGTAGAGAGATTTGGTCAGGTGTAGCTTTTAGGACAGCCCATGATTTATAGATGTACAAACTACATTTATGATTATATGACTGTCTTACTGTTTTTCCAGGGGGAGCCAGTGAGGTGAAGGCACATCGGTTCTTCAAAGATCTGGACTGGAAAGACCTCTATAATACCGGTAAGCCTCAACAGACAGACAAACCCAGACTCATGTCTGACAGGAGCAGAATGTTTACTACTTTGCTAACAGGCTGTTAGAGTGTCTGTAATTTAAACATTGTTTGATTTTTAAGCACACAGATAAATTTATGAACATAGTGCTCATAGACCAACTCTTGGGGTGTTTTTTTTCAGTGTTATTTGGTTGGAGATTTGATTTCTCAGAAATGTCTGGTGGGAATTTAATTTGGGATTAAGATAATAGCAGCCATTGTTTTCAGACTTTATACATAATGGATGTTGCTGTGTTCCCTACAGTCCAGTCCGATGAAGCCTCTGCGGTTCACATGACGTACGACGTCCCCCGTCATGAGGAGTCTCCTACTGATGAGCCTCCTGCTAATGTCTGCATCACCAAAGACAACCCCTGTCCTGATGTTTCCCCTGCTGAGGTTGAATCACCTGTGGAGCTCCTGGACTTCTGCGCTGTCGCCTTCCGCTTCAAGGAGGTAATTTTTTTTCTCCAACTCCTCAACCTGCACTAATGTTTGACATTGTCTAAAAGTATTTTGCACTATTGAATATATACAGTTCCAGCCAAACATTTGGACACATCTTCCCATTCACTTGAATATGTATTATGTATATACTTGTATATCTAATCTAAATGATAGAAACTGATGTGAATTCTTAGAAAAAGTACTCCTGGATGATCATCAACTACATAATGTGTAACTTTTACCCATGTCACCTCAAACTACAGGCGTACAGCAGCCCCGAGCACCTGTCCCTCGCCAACCTGCTGTCAGTCAAGCCAGGACACAGTAAGGTGGAGGAGGAAGAGAAGGAACAGCTGGGGCAGGAGTTTGAGCTGGAGGGCAGTGAACGCTATGAGGAGGAGGACTCTAAAGGCCTTCATCATAGGGAAGACCAGCAGCTGCTACCCCCAAACCAGTCCTCTGACTCCAGTGATGAGGATGAGTCGAGTCACCACGGAAACTCCTCTCATGATGGTTCCTCTAATGATGAGTTGGAGGATAAACAGAAGGAAAGGAAAAGTTGGAGCAGGAGTTTGAGCTGGAAGGCAGTGAGTGCTATGAGGTGGAGGACTCTAAAGGCCTTCATCATGAGGAAGACCAACAGCTGTCACCCCCAAAGCACCAAAATGTTTAATAATAAAATATAAAAATGAAAAATAGTGGTCTTTTGCTGTTTTGTTTGTTTAACATGCAAATGAAAATGAGTGTCTTATAATGATTGTGTGATGATTATGATGATGTACATATTTTTAAAGGAACTACAAATTTAGCAGTCAAACTGTGTGAATCATATTATCTCACTGTAACCTCCATCAAACCGTCCCCAGACCTCCCCTTAGTTCCTCCCACCTACCTGACTGCACCTGCAGCAGTCTGACCTCCTATCAGCTCCATTATTGGATCTATTACAATAGCTGTGTTGAACACATAGCCGTCTGAGGAGGAACGATTCTCTGGTTTCTTTCACTGAGGTGATTTTCTGTGGCTCAGAACTACTGATGTTCCCAATCTATAAAGATTGAAAAAAGATACTAACCACATGTAAATACACTTTCTTGATAAAGATGGAATTTCCCTTCAGAAAGTAACTTCATTTTTTTATTTAAAATTAACTGAAAAAAAATACATGAAAATAAAATCAGCAAGTAACATCAAATAGCTGCTTTTACTTTGTGAACTGTGTTGAGTTCAACCAAAGATGTTTCATAGGACGCGGGAAATAACAGAAAACTTACTCAAAGTATTGATATACTACATAGCAGATTTAAAAAGACACAAAAAACAATTCAAAAACCTTTTGCAATCCAGAAACAGGTCATTTTAATCACATGAGACTTCATTCTATTTTTATTGCCATGTGCATCATGAAGATTAAAATATGACTCGTTGATGATTAGAACTCAATTGCCAAAATAATGACCTCTATCGTGTGTGTCATTCTATGATTAGATTCTTATTACAGATGCAGTATTGGGTATTAAGAATCTTATGTCATGGCTGGTTGAAGAAAGTTTAACACTTAATTTGTTAACAGTGCATTATATGTTTTTTCTTCAATGACCAGAGGTTAAAAACAACATGACAAGACTACAACATAGAATAGATGAGACTAGAAGAAATGAATAAATACATTTAAAAAGAAAAAACAACTAAAGTGTGTGACCATTTTAACTCACAGACATGTAAGAGCGAGTGCCCACAAAGGAGTTGGCCATGGAGTCTATAAGCTGTCCACTTACTCCAAAGTCACACAGCTTGATCTCACAGCAGGAATTCACTGTTGGACGGCTTGACATCTGAAAGAGGGTCATGCAGTATTGAGGAGAGCATTGTGGACAAGTGTTCAACAGGGAACAGTAAGCCCAGCTTCAGCGCACGTTGAGCCGACTGTCCCATTCTTGTGTGCTTTAACACTTTAAACGTTGGTATGTATGTGCAATACTGAGCACAACAAAGATCTAGTTCATGCATCTTTGACAGGAATTACTGTGAGGTGGCTCAACACTCAAATAGTGTTAAAATATAGCAATACCTTAAGACTTTAAAGATCATCTGACCTTTAAAAACGTCATTATATTTATAGTATCCTTTAATGACCTAGAAAGACAAATATTGCATATCAGTCCAGTAAGAAATCACAAGATTTGGTAGTGAAAAAGAAATGATCTACAACTGCACGTATCAGTGATAACACAAAACAAATAGAGCTGTAGTGAGACGACTGGAGCATGAAACTGGTAGGAGAGGTGTTGGAGCTACTCACAGCGATGCTGACTTTGCCAAGGATCTTCTCTGGGATCTTCCCTACCTTCTTCAGCGACTGGTCCAGGGAGCCACCGTCCTACAGCCAGCAGGGATGGAAAACATGGAGAGCAGAACAATATGATCTATGAAATTCAAGGCATCCAAACAAAATTGGTTTGTGTCAATAAAAGTGAGGTTGTACGTGGAAGAGAAAACATTTTCAATCATCTCTAAAGTAGCACTCAAAGTTAATGCTGTGCAAATACACTGGTAATCATAAAATATTAAAGAGAAGTACCACATGCTCCATGCAGATGTTGATTTCTCCATCGCTGTAGAAAGCTCCATAAAAGCCCACAATGTAGTAGGAGTTACACTCATGAAGCAGCTGCAGCTCCATAATGATCTGGTTCCTAATGGCTGGTTTGATCTCCAGGTGGATCAGCAGGAAAACAAAAGACTTCAGGTTTGATTTTATCATCTCATGTCTCACAGTACATGAATGATAAGAGAGTCAGTCTTCTTTTGTGCAAACACACTGCTGTCCAAGTAACCAATATTCTGTTTTTCAAAACACTAAATTTGACACCACACTCTGAAAACAGACGAAGCCTGCAAAATATCAATTCCTGTTTGATCAGGCACTGCAACACAAATGTTTTTAAAGTTCTTTTTGGGGGCATTTCTGCCTTTTATGATAGTGACAGCTGAAGAGTTGACAGGAAATGCAGGAGAGAGAGAGTGTGTTGGGGGGGGGGACATGCTGAAAATGGCTAAGGGCGGAATCGAACCCACGGAAACCCCTAGAGGACTATAGCTTCAGTTTATGGGGCACACGCTCTAAGCACGGCTCTATCTGCACCCCAAAAGTAGCATTTTGTGTTATATTTGTGAAAAGCACTTGTAATATATGTTGTATTGAGCTATTTAAACTGTTCGTGTGTGATTTGATTATTGCAAGCAGCTGATAAATAGTCTACATATTTTGCCAGTGAACCGAATATACAATGGGGATCAAATAATTTTTCCTCAACTCTAAATATTATAGTTGAATGTATCACAAAGAAAGCTACATTTCATTTATCTTCACGTTGCAAATGTTTGTCTGCAGGAAAAGACAACAGCATTTCAAGTGAAGGCTAATTAATGCTTTTGCAATCAAGGGTGTTTATCTCGGGATACAGCAAACAAGCACCAATCTCTTTGTGTTCAAACAGGATATGGTGAATGGGTTCTAAACCATGAAGAATCAGCACCACAAATTATAGTTTGATTTCCCAAAATCTAAGCCCCGCCTTCTTCTCAAACGAGATTTTAAACATTTCTGTGAGCAAGCCTTTCTCCATGATTTAGTGCTCTATGACTAGAAAATAATTTCTCTAATTGATGACGTACAGCTGGCTTGGAAATATTTTTATGTTGCTTTTTTGAGTTTTATTGATAAACATGCACCATTAAAAAAATTCCAGGTTAAAAAGGAGAAACAATCCCTGGTTTTCACCTGAGATCTTAGAGAAAGAGATGTTGCTTGGGCCAGAGCAAGAAAAACTCAGCTGAGGCAGATTGGCTCAGTAGCAAATCTGGTCTCCATGCTCAAGTTGAAACTGGGTTTCTACTACAGGACTAAATCCTGCTTTTCTTTTAGAGCATGAAAGTATCTTGTATTGTGCACCTTCTTGCCTCTGCTGGATTATGGAGATGTGTTATACATGGGTGCCTCTGCTCACTGTTTGCGGTCTCTGGACACTGTTTATAATTGTGCCTTGAGATATGTCACTGGATGTGGACGTCTTATGCATCATTGCACTTTATATGCTGCAGCTGACTGGCCGTCCTTATATGTACGCAGACGTACGCACTGGCTGACGTTCATTTACAAATCTCTTCTAGGACTGGTCCCTTCATACCTGTCTGCATATTTACTGAGAAGTCAAAATACATATGCACTGCGCTCACAAAATCTCCTGCACCTGACTGCTCCGCGTGCTCGGACAGAATTAGGGAAAAGAGCTTTAAAAGTTGCTGCTCCCACTGCTTGGAATAACCTACAGAAGGACCTAAAACTGCCAGAGCTGATCTCTGCGAATGACTTTGCTGGGATTTTAAAGGGACTCGAACCTGAGACCATTGGTCAGTGTAGTTGTACTTAGTGTCGCTTAATTACATGCATTTAATATTACGACCTGCACTTTAAATATGTTTCCATTACATGCTTGGCTGGCATTACTTGGGCCACTCAGTACACTTCTCTCATGACTGCCAGCCATTTCATGCTGAGCAAGCATTTGGACGGCAGTAATGGCAAGTCCTTTCTCATCGATGACATTAAGCTCATCTGCACCCAACATACAACACGTGTGACACCAATGTGAGCATCAGACCCTCCTGTATGCTGGTTCAAATCACCCAAAATAATGTCATCATTTCTATAAGTCCATTTTGAAACACAGTATTTTCTCCCTTGTCTTATCATCCTTATATGCACAATACAGACCAGAACACTGTTAGAACTCCATTAAGCTTCTTCTGTTTCTGGGTCCTGCTATTGTCCATGCTGGCTCACTGTCACACTGTCATGGCTAACTGAGACATTTGAAAAGACCAGAGCCATTATCAATGTTGTTAGTAACTCCGGTGCTTTTTCTGCTATGAGCAGTCAGGAGGTCTGCTGCTCAGGAGGCCTAATGTGTGGAGCTTAGCAGAGAATCACATGAGGTCATTACTTTGTCGATGATGATAGAGATGTACCTGGAGAGGGGGTATAATTAGCCAAAGTATGAAACACTTGTGGCAACGAACCAACCAAATATTCATGGTCTGTGACATTATTTTATCTCTATATATTTAGCTCTTACTTAAAGAATAACAGACGGACAGACGGTGTAAAGTTGCAGCCCAAGGACTCCTAATTTGTTGGTTTTGTAAAGTCCAACTGACACCTTGAACAGACGAAAGTAGTGGCAGAAAAAAGACACCTTCTGACCTTGTGACAACCCGTACAGGCCTCGTCCTCCAATCTTAAACATCATAACTATGGCAGCCCCAAGCAGACACACCCATCCTGTTACACCACATGTGGAGCAAAGTAATCTGCCTCTTCGTATTCAGTCCTTCCTTTTCACTGGTCTGCAAATGTTCAGCAAATCATCCGTCCATCTTTTGGTTCCTTAAGTCAGCTGCAGAACAATAATCAGGGAATCAAAAAATATCAAACATTTTTATTGTCATATTTGGCCTGTTAGTCATTTATAACGGTCTAACATGGCACTTTTGAAAGTACTGTACCTCTGTAATACTGACAAGTTCAGATCCCTTCTTGTTTCCTCTTACAACAAATTATAAGTGAGACATAAAGAACATTTATTCATCTTTAATAAGTGGAAACACTGCAGGTGAAATGATGAAGAGGGCGCTTTAGGACACATCTGCATTTGTTCATTCCTTGCTGTGACTATTGTTATTCCCTATTATCAGGCTGTCCCAACAAGTCTCTAAAGACTCTCCAGCTGATCCAGAATGCTGCTGCAGGTGTTCTGACCAGAACAAGTATCAGAGATCATATCTCTCCTGTATCAGCCTCTCTGCATTGGCTCCCTGTAAGATCCAGAAGAGAATTTAAAATCCTTCTCATGTACAAAGCCCTTAATGGTCAGGCACCAACATACCTTCAGGAGCTCATAGGACCCTACTACCCATCTAGAACATTACGCTCCCTGGATGCAGGGTTACTTGTGATCCCTATAGAGTCTCCAAAAGTACAATGGGAGCCAGAGCCTTCAGTTATCAGGCTCCTCTCCTGTGGAACCATCTTCCAGTCTGGGTTCAGGAGGCAGACACCTTCTCTGCATTTAAGAGGAGGCTTAAAACTTTCCTTATTGATAAAGCTTAGAATTAAGGCTGGCTTAGGCTAGTCTTTAGCTATGCTGCTATAGGCCTAGACTGCTGGGGAACTTCCCATGATGCACTGAACACCTCCTTCCTCCTCTCCCCCTTCTTCTTTACCAGGGTTGGGAGGGTTACTTTAAAAATGTATCCCGATACTATTACAAATTACTTCTAAACAAATGTATTCAGTAACTTAAACCAACTAGCACATTATTAAAGTAATGTAATTTGATTATTTTCCACTACTTTTGGATCACCTCAGTACCAAATATGCAAATAAATACATGAGAAAAGAAATGTCAGTAACATGGCTTTTATTTGAGAATATTCCAACAACAGAACAATAAAACATTGGAAGAGAAATGATTTTAAGTATCAAAAATATGTTCTCTGCTCTGCATTGTATCAAGAAAACATGGTTTTCAATTAGCTCATTTAAGCAGTAACCTGATAAACCTACAAAGAAAGAGCACAGCACATTACCTCATAGAACAGAGGAAGAGGAACCACTGTAACTTTTTTCTTTTACAAATGAGGAGTCCACCGATCAAATTTTCAAAAAGAAATAAAAACAAAACCACACATTGAATTTTGGTACAAGATTCTAAATTACAGTGCAAACCAACAATTTCAGATGACAGAGCTCAGCCAGTCAAAAGGAACATTTGCTGCCCTCACAAATACAGTTTAGTGTGTAACCACCATTAGGGAGAAACCCCAAGACGGGATGTACAGGTGCATCTCAATAAATTAGAATATCGTGGAAAAGTTCATTTATTTCAGTAATTCCATTCTAAAAGTGAAACTCATATATTTTATAGATTCATTACGCACAGAGTGAAATATTTCAAGCCTTTATTTCTTTTAATTTGGATGATTATGGCTTACAGCTAATGAAAACCCCAAATTCAGTATCTCCGAAAATTAGAATATTGTGAATAAGTGTTTGTGCATATTCTAGTGACATTTATTAAGATTTTTTTATTTATGGATATTAATCATTAAATGCTGTTACTATTATATAATTTATGGGTAATAGAAATTCTAATAAAAAACTGTGTAATTAGATATTTTACAGACAAAGAGTCACAGGAATTTACACTGTATCACAAGCTACAGCACACATGTCATTGTGCAAAATGTGAATGTTTTAATGTGAACAAAATGTTATGTCTGAAAGGTGTATATGTTTCATTTCTTCCAGAGCAGGACCCTAACCCAGACCACAACTGGACCTCACCCAGGCCAAGGCAGGACTCTCACATATAACTCAACTTCTGTTTGTTTGCACTCTTTACCTAGGATTGTATATATATAGTGTATTGAATGTATATTGTGAGATTGTATATAGGAGTGTATATACTTACATTCTATTTTTATTCTTACATTCTATTTTTATTCTGGTCTATTTGGTTTATGTCTATTTTTGCTTGCACAGTGCAGGAGTTGTTGCAATCGCATTTCACTGCTGATTTACTTATTTAATGTACTTGTACATTCATGCATGTGACAAATAAAACGTCTTGAAGTCTTGAAGTCATATAATTGCTGCTGTAATTTGATTCTTTTAATAAGCCATGTAACTTGCTATGATCCCAGGTTTTGAATAGGTGTGATACTGGTGTGTGGCCACAGCGTGCACATCTGATGTTGCTCACAGTGGTCCTCAGTGTGCTCAGGGAACATGTGTGTCTGCCCAGACACATGAAAAATTAGAGGGAACATTGGCTACAACTGTCCTCATGTCAAGCCACTCCTGAACCAGAGACAACGTCAGAAGCGTCTTACCTGGGCTAAGGAGAAAAAGAACTGGACTGTTGCTCAGTGGTCCAAAGTACTCTTTTCAGATGAAAGTCCATTTTGCATTTCATTTGGAAATCAAGGTCCCAGAGTCTGGAGGAAGAGTGGAGAGGCACAGAATCCAAGTTGCTTGAAGTCCAGTGTGAAGTTTCCACAGTCAATGATGATTTGGGTGCCATGTCATCTGCTGGTGTTTGTCCATTGTGTTTTCTCAAGTCCAAAGTCAACGCAGCCGTCTATCAGGACATTTTAGAGCACTTCATGCTTCCTTCTGCTGACAAGCTTTATGGAGATGCTGATTTCATTTTCCAGCAGGACTTGGCACCTGCCCACACTGCCAAATGTACCAATACCTGGTTTAATGGCCATGGTATTACTGTGCTTGATTGGCCAGCAAACTTCAAGAGGAAGAAGAGAGACGCCAGACCCAACAATGCAGACGAGCTGAAGGCCGCTATCAAAGCAACCTTGGCTTCCACAGCACCTCAGCAGTGCCACAGGCTGATCACATCCATGCCACGCCGCATTGATGCAGTAATTCATGCCAAAGGACCCCCGACCAAGTGTTGAGTGATATACATGAACATACTTTTCAGAAGGCCGACATTTCTGTATTAAAAATCCTTTTTTTTATTGGTCTCATGTAATATTCTAATTTTGAGATACTAAATTTTGGGTTTTCATTAGCTGTGAGCCATGATCATCAAAATTAAAAGAAATAAAGGCTTGAAATATTTCACTCTGTGAATAATGAATAATGAATCTATATAATATATGAGTTTCACTTTTAGAATGGAATTATTGAAATAAATGAACTTTTCCACGATATTCTAATTTATTGAAATGCACCTGTATATGCATCCCAACTGTAGGCCTGCATTCAGTCAAAACTTAGCTTTGGGCAATATTTTCTGTTGTTACGAAGGAGGAGGACTTGCTCCATGTGTTCATCAGACATTCTGCCACCAGATGAGGTGAGTACATTTCCTCCATCACTGAACAGAAGTTCAACTGGAGCACTGGAAGGAAATGTAGTATAGTACTTCATGAAGAGCTGCTTAATCAAGGGAAATGCATGCAGGGAATCTATGCTCTGCACAGTATTATCGAGGAACCGCCGAACCTCTTCCTCCCCTGTGCCTTTATCAGCCCTCTTTGTTTTTCCAAACACAAGAAAATCCTCATGTGATCCCTCAGCCTCAGAGCTAATGTTCATTCCAACAGCAAAAGGTGCTCTGGATTCCAAAGAGGTTGCCTCCTGAATGGCTGTGTTGCACATTTCCTCTTTCTTCTCCGGAGGGAGCCAGCAAAAGCGAAAGTTTGGCATGGTGGTTGTTGCCATTTTTGCATCATGGCTGCTAAGTATGGCACTGAAGCGATTGTCAAGTGCATCAATTGCATCAATGACATCAACTTTAGGCTTAATATTGTTGGAATGAGGAACCCAAGATAGCACTTTTTCTCCCCCGGTAGAAGATCAATGGGTTGAGCATGTGGCTACATATTCCCTCAGAAAAGTCATCTCATGAGGGTGCAGCCTGGGCACTTCCAGCTTTACACAGATGTTGCCCAGCTGGTCTTCTGTCAGTTCAATCAGTTTAGCAATGGCCATATATTCAGAGCTCCATCTTCTGACACATGGAACAGAAACCCTCACGTTGCATCTGCAGCTGCTGATGACCGGTGTGCCTTGTTCCAGATGGAAGCACATTTTCCCATTGCACTTCGGTACACTTTCTGAGATGGTCCTTTTGATGCTGCTTTATCTACTTCATTGGTGGCAATCAGGTTGAGTGTGTGTTCTGCACACCTTTGATGAGGGGGTAGGAAAAAATGAAGTTCCTCATCCACCTCAACATCCAAGAATGTTATTCCATCATCCAACTCGTCTTGGTGCCGTCTCCTCGGTTGTCTCAAAGTCACGCACAGCTTTAACAAAGTTACTGCCTTTATCTGTCACTGTGGCTCTTACTTTGTGATGTATTTTGTATTCTGCGTGTATTTCACAGATTTCTGCAGCAATGACTTCAAAACTAAGGCTTCCCTTCACACTTGCACAGGCCAATGCAGCAGACTTCCTCTGCATCATTCCCTCCTCAATCCAGTGGCAAGTCATACCAAAGAAGCTTCTTGTTATGTGCAGCCCATAAGTCTGCTGTTGTGCACACATTTGTCACCTTCTGAAGTGTCGCAGTCAACGTTTCTGTCACGGCAGCAAATTCCCTCTCAATACGCTGGACTCGTGTCTTTCTGAACATGACTGTTTTGCAACCACTGATTCCGTCAACAAGCTTTCTGAATGAAGGCTGCTCAACCAAGGAGAAAGACTGAACATCATCAATCACAAATTCAAAGATGAATCTACTGACTGTACTCTGGGATGTGCTGCTGTATCCACATTCAAATTTTGCTTGTTTGATGGGGGATGAGAGAACTCTTGTCCTTCTTCTCCCTGTTCACATTTATTGGAATGCTCGCTCATCTTGGGCTGACTTTTGTCTTCTTTGGTCAAAAGTGAGTCATTTGGATGCTTCCCCTGAGACACACAAAAGTGAAAATTAAAAATCAAGCAACGTTCTTTCCTCTACAGCAAACCAGAGTTGTTGTTTCCTTTTGATGAGCTGGAAATCACAAGTGCATTCTTGAAATGTTACTTGTTTTTCTTTATTCATTAATTCAAATTTAGTGCTAGTAAAACTGTTTAGCCTAATATAATGTATTGCTAACTGTTAGGTTTATCATTTGTTTGTCCAGCTCATCCTTTTTTTGTTATGTGTGAATGTGTTTTTAGATTAATAGCAGTTAATCATGCACATTGAACTTAAATGTACTTTTTTACATATGCTCGTAACACTTCATACTCAAACTTCACATAAACTGCCATTGAACTTGTCATGAACACACAAATCAGCCCAAACACACCATCTCAAGGCCTATTATCAAATAAACCTGCCTTATTCCTATTAGTCTGTCTTACTTTCACTTGATTCGGTTCCATAAAGCAAGTTCAACATAGTTTAAGCTCAGTTACAATGGTTGTTGTTTAGGAGTTCCTGTAACACTGATCGAAAGGCAAAGAGATGATTTTGCTATCGACTCGCTGATAACTTCTACAATAACATATACGGTCACTGTGAATACTATACGGATCAGTTTAAAAGAAATGTACAAATGGATGGAGTAATATCAATAATACACTTTAATAGTAGGAGCCTCAGTGCAAACCATTCAAAGCTTAAACACTGTCTAAGACAAGTGTTGAACAGGTTCACAGTAATTGCAATATCAGAGACTTGGGTCAGTGAGGAGCAAAGAGACTCAGTCGAGATTGAGGGATATGAAATGTATTACACAAACGGGACTAAATCAAGATTCAATGTAGAGTACCAGTCAATATCCATCAATCATACGGACCAACCAGAATAACTACACACAGTGCTACACTCATCGATAATATCTTCACCAACGTTATTGACAGGAAAATAATTAGTGGATTAATCATAAACGACACAAGTGACCATCTGCCAGTCTTTGCAACCATACAGAGCCATATTAAGACCAAGAAAGACATCACAAGATTCAAAATAACTAGACACAAAACACTAGATGCTATAAATTCTTTTAAAGAAGACCTACTCAAACAAAACTGGAACAAAGTCTATGTAGAAGATGTAAATGAAGCCTATGACACATTTCTGACCATGACAACAGCATTATATGAAAAACATTGTCCTCTAGTAGAGAAAGTAGTAAAACAAAAATATGCTGATAAACCATGGCTAACCAAGGGAATATTAAATGCATGCAAGAAGAAAAACTCATTGTACAAAGAATTTATAAAGAAAAGGACAACAGAAGCCGATCAAAAATATAAGACATACAAAAACAAATTAACAAGAATAATGAGAAGTTGCAAAAAGGATTACTACGTGAAATTAATAGATGACAACAAAAACGATATTAAAAACACATGGTATATATTAAATACCATTATTAAAAAGGGAAGTGGGAAAGCAGGTTACCCTAACCATTTCCTGTCAAATGACAACACAACTATAGACGACATGGCCCGGGTTGCCGATGAATTTAACAACTATTTTGTCAGTGTTGGTCCTGGTTTGGCTGAAGGGATTGCTAAGACTGGCAGCAGAGATGATGTGGAAAGCAGGGATAAACATGTCAAAGAAACAATATTTTTAAGAGGAACAGATGAAAAAGAAATTATTGACATAGTTAAAAACTTCAAGAACAAGAAGTCGATAGACTGTAATGGAATAGACATGTGTATGGTTAAAAATATCATTGAATGCATAGCAAAACCTCTGACTCAAATCTGTAATCAGTCCCTACAAACCGGTGTATTTCCAAATAAAATTAAAACTGCTAAAGTCATACCAATATACAAATCCGGAGACAAATACATTCTCTCAAACTACAGACCTGTTTCCCTGCTTCCACAGTTCTCAAAAATACTCCAAAAAATATTCTTTATAAGACTAGATGACTTCATCACAAAGCACAATGTACTATATGATCAGCAATATGGTTTCAGAGCAAATAGGACAACTTCATATGCACTTATTGATTTCATTGAAAAAATAACAACGGCAATAGAAAATAAAGAATACGCAGTTGGGGTTTTCCAAGATCTTAAGAAAGCATTTGACACGGTAGACCATAATTTACTATTAATAAAACTACAAAGATATGGTATTAGAGGAACAACACTCTCCTGGTTAACCAACTACCTGCAGAATAGAACTCAATATGTGGAAATAAAAAAACTTCAACTCTCAACCACTGAAGGTTACCTGTGTGCCATTTTATTTGACTTTATAATCCAGTCATTTAAAATAAAAAATAAAGATTAGAGAACATAAACGTGACTAATACACTGAATAGATTATATGATGATAAATGAAAACATATAGACCTATATATGTTTATTTATATTCGTATGTGACATCAAACCTGTAAGACATACAGTAAGTCTCACTCAAGTCTTCCCTGATAGAATGAGCTATTTTTATATTAACAGTACAACTGCCGAAAATTATACTGACCACAAATGTAGTGTCTAGTATATATATATATACAGTACCAGTCAATAGTTTGGACACAGTTACCCATCCACTTGAATGGGAAACTGTGTCCAAATTTTTGACTGGTAGTGTATATATATAAAAAGAAAAAAATACGAGAGTTACGTATGTAACTATGGTTTTATTAATCCTGGATGATCCAGCCTGACCAACAAAGTCACCTGTGACCCCTGATGACCCCGGACAGGGTATATCTTCTGGTGTCGTCAGAGGATCTGTTCCTGCAGAATCTTCTCCTGAGGGCACGAGGATTCTGAGTGACTGAACGCGCTGGTGGTCATCCAGGATTCAGAGAACTGTAGTTACATACATAACTCTCGTTATATTTCATCCTTCCTGACCACCAGAGGCTGTGCTGCAAGCACTGGATGACCTATACCAACTGACTTTCGTATGTCGGCAGCACCAACCACGTACTGTAGGCTTTCAAGGCCCGCACAGGGCATAACAGCCACGACATATCGTTCCTTTCATCCGCAGAGAGCAGCTGCCACCTATTCTCATACTGCACCCGGGTAGATGGCGCACTGGCGTGCAGGATCGTAGTACGGACCGCATCCATGCATGACCAACAGCTGAAGGCGGCGAGGGTCGGGATGCCAGACCTGACCCCCTGTCGTCCCTGTCCGGGAGGCGCCACGGTCGGCTGCGACAGAGCCTGTGCAGCAGAGGGAACCACGTCCTCCCAGACCAGAAAGGGGCCACCAGAAACAGCCTGTAGCCTTGGTGAAGGACCATCTGAAGTCATTACATTCTTGCTATGTCATTACACAATCTAACAATAGTGTTGTTCCTAATTATTTGGCGCGTTTGGGTCGAAATATGAATGAAAGCAGTCAGACTCTCCTCTCATGTTCCCTTTAAAAGCCAGGTGTGCTGAGGGACAGGAGATCTTTGGAGGACCCTCTGACTCCCCCGTCCGTTATGTGACCCCTGGGCTCTATTTTATAGAACAATCTCGAGGATATATACTAAAATGTAGGAACCAAAAATAATCTGATTTCTTAAATAATGCACTCACACCTGCAGACAAAGTTCCCTTTAAAAATCACAGTCCAACTGGAAATGTGGTCCAACAGCCTCACGCTCTCCACACACCCAAACATATCTATAAATGATCAATGCAAAGCAACTGGTGAGTGTTGATGCATAGTCGTCTGATCAATACTCATTCATGGTAAAACATGACAACAAGCGAGAGGAAAATCTTCTTTTTTTTTCTAAGAACATGCAGGGGGGGGGGGGGGGGGGGGATGAGGGGCGTAGAAACCTCAGGTTTGACTCAGGTTAGGTTTAGGTTGGGAAAAGATCATGTTTTTAGTTTTAATGTTCCAGTCAAACAAATTAAATACGCTGTCAGTCAATATTTTAATGATTTGTTCTGTTTCAGCATTATTACAGAGGCCATATCGATTAATAACACTTCCTCATCATGTAAGGAGAAAGCTAATAATTAGTCTGCATCATGTTTCTTTGTTACAAATAATTCACACAGACATGTAATAGGAGACAGAGATCGTTTCATGCGTCCGTTAAATGTGTGGATGTTGTTACGGTGCACTAAGTAGATGAGTTTCTGTTCTGTTCCGTGATGTTTTCACGTTTGTCACTTGTTGACAACTATTAGCAACATTTTAATAATCGGTTAACTCCAAGTCCACGCAAAGCTGCAAATTGCTTAGTCCTGTGGCAATGAGAGGGGTGGATTTGGTTGATACCTAATATTAGGTGTTATTCTGAACAAACCACCAAAATCAGCCCAACAACGCCACCTTGGGAATTCCACCCAAGGAATTAATAAGGAATGACCCAACAAAGAAGACAACAACCAATGATAACACAAAAATAACAACTAATATATGGCAGGCAGCTACCCAAATGAAACTTCTGAAAACTGACAATGTAAGCTGCCAAAAGAAATTAAACCACAGGCTAACCAAACTTTACAAACCAAATATTAATTTAGAGGAATACTTTTTCACTTATCTTAATCAGTAATGAAAAATGTAATTAAATGTAAGGTAACAGATGCAAAAATCACACCTATCTAAAGAAAGCAATCAGATCAGATTCACAAAATAAACACAGACAATATATCCAGAACTCAATATATAATAATCAAACAAACCCAAACAAAAGAACATAAATCAAACTGCAATTTGATCAAGAAAATCCGACTAAACAGTAGCACAAAAGCAAATAATATTGGGCGCCCACTTAGAGTGGTCCAAATACAAAACAGAAGAATAAGAAATGAAAGGAAAACCTAAATAATCAAGTGGACCCCAGCATTCCCTCAGTCCACAACTACAATCGGCCTGCTCACAGCCGAGAAGGTATATTGATGCGCGGTAGCATCCAGCTAACACCACGGGCTCAGGCTCAGCGAAGCTAAAGCTAAGCTAAAGCTAAGCTAAGCGTCTGCACACACAGACCGGGACCGGCCGCAGTACATCTGCACGCCGTCAGACAAGGAGACCACCAGACAAAAGCCTACAACACGCGAGAGACTACTTTAACAATTTCTTTAACTAATTTTGAGCAGCACATACAATGCAGCTACCGCTGCTTTACCTGCCTCGGTGAGAAGACACCGGACATGAACGAGGCGAACCGGAAGTGCGTGTGTGTCCGTGTGTATGTGTGTCCGTGTGTATGTGTGTCGTCACCCTAGCAACTCTTCCTGCTTTATATGACGTCAAGCCGTTCCAAGACTTTAACATTTAAATGCCAAAGCAGCCTTTTAAGTGATGTTTTTACGCTGGAGAAGCTGAAATCTTCATTGTTATCAAAATAGAAAATAATGTCGAACTATCAGGCAATAACATCAATCCAAATGGACCATCCACCCAGGGGGCAGTTCCAGGCTACGACTGCCCTTAATTTTATCCACCTGCAGCTGGTGGAGCTGAACAAAGACTGTAGAGAGACGGCCAAGAGTGGTCTGGCCAGCCCGCAATTTTTCACGGAGCTTCAAGATAAACTGGAGAAGATTCTCCATGAAGTAAGTGTTTCTCATTATTTTATTTTATTTTTACCCAGCTACTTCATCATTTCACCTATTTAAATGCAATGTGTCTTCATTTAAAAAAAATAACTGTTTATGTTTCAGATGGACCTAACCTAATTTTTGCATACTTCATATAAAACACTACATTTATGTTCATGCAATATTTTTGTTTTGCTGGGCAATCTTTGTTCATAGCCTCTCTATTTCCATCTAGTGGTTCTGCTTATTATTGTAGTCACTTTAGTGATGTTTCTGTGTTTACTGTGGTAATTGTTGTAAGTTGAATTGTCGATTGTTTTTTGTTTCTTTTGTGTTTTCATGTTTATTTGTTATGTTATGTTAGAACCCCCTTGAAAACGAGATGATTCATCTCAAGGGGTTTATCCTTCTTAATAATAAAATTTATCCACATGGTAATCGCATGAAAACATTGATTGGACTGGGTAGGAATTTGAACAAAGTTTCATTTTACTTTTGATATTTTGTCACTCACACATTATCACCTTTTGGATTTTATTTATTTACGTGTCTTTCTTTCCTGTGTTTGATTTAGACCCGTTCGGCCTGCTGTCCTCCTTCAAAAGCACCAGTGATGAGTGACTTTGAGACACTCCAGTCCCTTGGCAGTGGCAGCTTTGGGTAAGTGAGAAGAACAGACTGTTTAATTTGTGTTTCTCTGACTGTCAAAGCAGGACAGACACTGAAACCAGCTTGTGATGTTGCTCTAGAATATTTTATTCTAAAATGATTGATAAACATATATATTTAGTCATAGAGGCTGCTCACATTCCTTTTTCCCTCTCGTCCAGGTCTGTAAACCTTGTGGGCCACAAGAAGACAGGTCAGACTTTCGCTATGAAGACCATCAAGCGGGAGTCAGTGTCCGAGAGGGCACGGGACAGGTTGTTGTCGGAGCGTGACATCCTCACCTTCAACAACAACCCATTTGTTGTCTCGATGTTTTGCTCCTTTGAGACAACGACCGACTTCTGCATGGTGATGGAGAATGTAGGAGGTAAGGAGGTTGCTGTGGATTGGTCATACAGACACATACAAGTGCCATGTTTGTTTAATTAGCCATGTGTAGTGCACTCTAAGACTTTATGTATCAAGTACATGTTTTAACTTTACACATCTAACAGGCTCCAAGACGTTAACGTGATATCTGACCTGACACTGTCTGTTCTTATGTCTCCTTCTGACCTCGTAGGCGGGGATTGTGCTGCTCTTCTTCACCGCAATGGGCCTCTTCCTGTGGACTTGGCGCGCTTGTATGTGGCGGAGACTACCCTGGCTTTGGAGTACGTCCACAGCTACGGCATTGTGCACCGAGACCTCAAACCTGCCAAGTGAGTACTCAATCTGTCCCAGGCGTGAGATTAGAATTAAGCTTTATTGTTTGTGTTTTTGACAGAAAAAACAGTGATTTTTCATTTTTAACGTCAGAGGACAGAGAAACTCAGAGTTAGGTAAATGTTGGACTTGGAAGTCGATGCAGTAATGATGTAATAACGCTCTGTTATAACTGTAGGTAGACGGGCCTAATTAAAGTTGCTAAGCTGTGATTGGATAATTGTTGCTCAGAGGAGGGGTTTAGCCAATGGTCATTTACAGTAAAGCTTTCACATTATATTGCTATCTTCTTTAACTTTAGGTAACTTTAAAGAGTTGTCATATAATCTAACATTTTTCTTCTGTCTTCCATTTCAGTATGCTGATCAGTTCCATGGGCCACATCAAGCTGGCTGATTTTGGCCTGGCAGTGATCGGCCCTATTAATATGACGGTGGACCTGAAAAAAGAAGAGCTCGGGAACATTGTCAGAGAGTTTGATGGTGTTCAGGTTAGTCTCGTTTCTTCTTCTCTCTGTTAATTTAATGTGTATTGTTGTACTTATTAATCGTGTTCTAATTCCTCTCCTCATTCATTTCTTCTGACAGACGGCAGGGACTCCACTGTACTTTGCCCCTGAAATCATCATGCAGACTGGCTTTGGTAAACCTGTCGACTGGTGGGCCTTGGGAATCGTCTTGTTTCAATTCCTGACGTGTGACTTCCCCTTCGATGGAAACTCAATCTCACAGGTTTTTGATGAGGTGGTCGAAGGTAAGACTCTTCAGTTCAAATCAGTAATGAATAAATCTGTCTGTATTTTAACTATGATGAAAATGTACATTCTCATACTTTATACAGGTCTTAAGGTAGAATTTAATTCTTGCTTCTTTTAGCATTGGGATCTTCATGTGTACTCTATAGGTTTATGGTGTTTTATTCAAAAATTCTGCCATTCAGTCCTTTTGCTGATGTTGGTAACACATTTCTTGATCTGACTGTTGATATCTGCTTCTTTTCCAGGTGACATCACTTGGCCACCAGAGTTCAATGCCCTGCCAGCTGTTGCCCGGGACATAATCGACGATCTCCTGTATAAGGATCCTTTGTACCGCCTGGGCACAGGTTAGTGACAGCTCTACTAATGGTGGACAGAGCACTATGACACATTAACTGCATATACTGTAGAGAGATTTGGTCAGGTGTAGCTTTTAGGACAGCCCATGATTTATAGATGTACAAACTACATTTATGATTATATGACTGTCTTACTGTTTTTCCAGGGGGAGCCAGTGAGGTGAAGGCACATCGGTTCTTCAAAGATCTGGACTGGAAAGACCTCTATAATACCGGTAAGCCTCAACAGACAGACAAATCCAGACTCATGTCTGACAGGAGCAGAATGTTTACTACTTTGCTAACAGGCTGTTAGAGTGTCTGTAATTTAAACATTGTTTGATTTTTAAGCACACAGTTAAATTTATGAACATAGTGCTCATAGACCAACTCTTGGGGTGTTTTTTTTCAGTGTTATTTGGTTGGAGATTTGATTTCTCAGAAATGTCTGGTGGGAATTTAATTTGGGATTAAGATAATAGCAGCCATTGTTTTCAGACTTTATACATAATGGATGTTGCTGTGTTCCCTACAGTCCAGTCCGATGAAGCCTCTGCAGTTCACATGACGTACGACGTCCCCCGTCATGAGGAGTCTCCTACTGATGAGCCTCCTGCTAATGTCTGCATCACCAAAGACAACCCCTGTCCTGATGTTTCCCCTGCTGAGGTTGAATCACCTGTGGAGCTCCTGGACTTCTGCGCTGTCGCCTTCCGCTTCAAGGAGGTAATTTTTTTTCTCCAACTCCTCAACCTGCACTCATGTTTGACATTGTCTAAAAGTATTTTGCACTATTGAATATATACAGTTCCAGCCAAACATTTGGACACATCTTCCCATTCACTTGAATATGTATTATGTATATACTTGTATATCTAATCTAAATGATAGAAACTGATGTGAATTCTTAGAAAAAGTACTCCTGGATGATCATCAACTACATAATGTGTAACTTTTACCCATGTCACCTCAAACTACAGGCGTACAGCAGCCCCGAGCACCTGTCCCTCGCCAACCTGCTGTCAGTCAAGCCAGGACACAGTAAGGTGGAGGAGCAAGAGAAGGAACAGCTGGGGCAGGAGTTTGAGCTGGAGGGCAGTGAACGCTATGAGGAGGAGGACTCTAAAGGCCTTCATCATAGGGAAGACCAGCAGCTGCTACCCCCAAACCAGTCCTCTGACTCCAGTGATGAGGATGAGTCGAGTCACCACGGAAACTCCTCTCATGATGGTTCCTCTAATGATGAGTTGGAGGATAAACAGAAGGAAAGGAAAAGTTGGAGCAGGAGTTTGAGCTGGAAGGCAGTGAGTGCTATGAGGTGGAGGACTCTAAAGGCCTTCATCATGAGGAAGACCAACAGCTGTCACCCCCAAAGCACCAAAATGTTTCATAATAAAATATAAAAATGAAAAATAGTGGTCTTTTGCTGTTTTGTTTGTTTAACATGCAAATGAAAATGAGTGTCTTATAATGATTGTGTGATGATTATGATGATGTACATATTCTTAAAGGAACTACAAATTTAGCAGTCAAACTGTGTGAATCATATTATCTCACTGTAACATCCTAATGTGTCCATAAGTCTAGTCATTGACGTCTTGCCCAATAATATACTGATTGACTGCTAAATGGACTTGGCTCCAGCAACTTCTTGTGTACTCTGTAATCTGGCATACAACATATAGGTTATTAATAGATAAATCAAATTAGATTTTTGTTGCTGCAAAAGTATAACAAATACAATACTGATGAATTTTTCATGTGCACATGCAGGACTTTCATTCTATGCAGTGTTAAGGAACAGAATATGTGTAGACCGTGAGTACATCTGTCACGTGTGGTACAAAAACAGGACCCAAATGCAGACAACAGCCAGAGACACGTCACAGATCAGGGATTTAATAAAGATTAAACCAAACACAAAAATCCAAAATGCAAAATCCCAAACCCAGGACAAATCTTAGACAGAGCAAAACATGACAGCAGGACAAGGAAGGGCAAAACAGGACACGGCAGGGTAACAGAGTCAAACAGGGAATAACAGACCAACTGAGGAAGACAGAACCAAACAGACTTAAATACACAGAGTAACGAGACAATGACACACAGGTGACACAAGGAGGAGGAGAGAATTAGAGACAGGTGGAAACACTCAGACAATCACAAAGGAGGGAAAATGAAGAGAAGGGAAAACCTTCAAGGGGAAAACATGAGGATAAACTAATCATTAGACAGAGCAAACACATAGAAGACTAAAACACAGACAGAGGAGCCAAAAAGGTAACAGATCATAAGGAAACACAGGAAATGCAAAGCAAAAGCACAAGGCAGGGAAAATACTTTCAAAATAAAACAGGAAATGGTAACCTAAATACTGAACTGAACTGAAACACAAATGACTTCCACAGATATTCAGTATCATAGCAACCAAAGCGCCTCAGCTGAAAAACGCTGCACCTCCAAAGCGCTCTCAAGTGCTCCCAGGTGGGCGTTTTCAGAAGAGCTCCTGGGAAAAAACACTGGTGGATACAAACAAACAAACAGACGAACAAACAAACCGAACTGATCACATAACCTCCTTGACAGAGGTAATAAAAATCCATCCTGTAGCTTGGAACAATGGAAATCTCTCTTTAGGATTATTCAGATATTGTTTTATCAACTTTTTGAAGATAAGATTAAGATTTTGATGTATTATTAAATCCTACTTATCTTTTTCAGTTCATTTTAAAATGTATTGCCGCATGTGCAGACACATGTCGCCTCACAGCAAGGCAAGAAGGTTCTGGGTTTGATCCTGCATGTTCTCCCCATGTCCTCTTAAGCTCCCTGCTACGCTCCATCAACAAACCATTTTCTGAGTGAATTATTATTGTGGTTGTATATATATATATACATATATACACACACACACACATATAAGGGGGGGGTGTCTTGGCATGACAAAATTTGAGAACCTCTGGACTAATCCATTCAGGTAAAAGTTTTATTTTATTTTGAAGTCCTTTTCATTCTTCCTGTCTTGGGACTGATGTCAGCTTGACAATGTGATGGATGAGGAAGGGGTGGAGTTAAAAAACACATCTGCTTCATTTAAATGCTACTGCATATGATCTGAGATAGTCTGTATATCTTCATATCTCGGTTTTACTGTTCTGGAGTCGCCCTTTTTTTAACTTTTTCTAAAATATAAATGACGTACTACCAAATGGGTAAGACCTTTTTCTTCTTTTAATCAGTTGTTATTATACATTAAATTTTATTTTAGATATCTGCAATGACATCAAAACATTGTTGATATTTTATTTTTAATTTGTGGTCTAAAAATGTATTTTGTCATTTAAGTTGGGGAATGGGGTTTTATGACATTATAAACAGTGTTATGTTATTTACTTGCATAAATTGTTTTTTTAAATTTAAACGTACTTGGAATGTGTAATACTAGAACCCTTATTTACAGGTATCAACACACTGGGGTTCAGGAAAGAAACAATAAAGTAAAAAAAACAAACAGAAAAGAAGCAGTCCCAGCTGTTTGGTATAAAATCTTCCATTTCCTCAGCTTTATAGTTTAAATACAGCTATGACATAAAAATACATAAAAAATGATTTCTATTCCTTCTGCTGTGACCTGTCAGTGTATTGTGATAACAAGTGGTTCTTAAATATTCATGATGCTGCTGCTCGTTCACTTATCACTATCTGAACCCTGTGGTGGCTCGATACAGCGTGGTCTCGGCTGAAATAGGGAAGAGGCAGTCAGAGTCAGAGCTCACAGGACCAGCAACTCCTGATGATAATAATATAAAAACAGAAGTTGTTATCTTTAGTAAGACATTTAAACAGCCCACTTTTGAAGTCACTGCCCACACTCATTTTTTTCAGATTAAAAACAAAACATGAATTACGTAAATGAAGAGTTAGATTTCTTATTCTTTGCTGCACCAGATGTGTAAAGGAAGGGTGAGGAAGTGGAAGACTTGCCTTCAGACTATTAACACCAAATGGCTCACTCAACTCTACAGGAAGTGCTTCATATTCTGCATGGGTTGTTTCTCAGTGGGGATGAAAACCTGAAAGCTCTTACTTAAATGTTTGATGTCTCAAACTGTGCTGAAGGAGACGCTGCAGAGTTCTGTGGTCTAATGTCACTGGTATCGTATCTCAGCTGCATCCATCATGACATCTTGCATGCCGAGAAAGACATTTATATTATGGTGTTTGACAAACTAAGATTAACTCTGCGACTGAGTAAATCAACTACGAGGTTATCACACTCACGTGTATGGCGATGTTTAAGCCAATCAAGAGAGAATTAATAGGGTTAATGTGCTGGTGAGACACTCTAATATGGGTGCTGACTAAATATCACCTTTTCATTCATAATTGCTGTTGCTGTAAAATCAAACCTGCCAACGTATTTGCCAAGAAATACAGACAATTTTAACATCCTAGTAAACTGATGCTGTCCGAGCTAACTGGTAGCACATGAACCACATCAGGCCATCAATATTAGTACATTAATATGAATTAGATGAATTCAGATGCAAAGTACTATCTGACACTGACCGGTCACACAGGGGGAACATGTGTTCATGTTTATTTCATTTCATATATAACCATACAGACCTCTGCACATGTTACTGGTTGTTTATGATTCAGTATTCTGCTTTTTATGAAGGAGATGTCAGGTCACCAGGGCTCATCATAGCCTCTTTTCCAATTTTCCTTTCAGCAAAAGTAGCATCTCATTTATTGCTATTGAAACAAATGCTGTTGTGTAACAAACCACTGTGTGACTGTGTCATCATTTTGAGATTGTTAGTCATTATTTTTGAAGAAGCAGGTCATTTGTTTGCGATACCAAGTAATTATTTTGGGATATCAAGTCATTATTTGGATGTAAGGTATTATTTTGACATAGTAAGTCATTATTTGAGATTGTAAGATATTATTATGAGATATAAAGTCAGTATTTTGAAATATCAAGTCAGTATTTTGAGATATCAAGTCAGTGTTTTGAGATCAAAAGGTATTATTTTGGGATATCAAGTCATTATTTGGATGTAAGGTATTATTTTGACATAGTAAGTCATTATTTGAGATTGTAAGATATTATTTTGAGATATAAAGTCAGTATTTTGAAATATCAAGTCAGTATTTTGAGATATCAAGTCAGTGTTTTGAGATCAAAAGGTATTATTTTGGGATATCAAGTCATTATTTTGAGATATTAAGTCATTATTTTGAGATACCAAGCCATTATTTGGAGGTAGTGAGTCATTATTTGGAGATATTAAGTCATTATTTGGAGATAGTGAGTCATTATTATGACATAGTGAGTCATTATTATGAGATCGTAAGGTATTATACTGGGATAGTGTCACTATTTTGAGATACTAAGGCATTATTTTGAGATGTCAAGTCATTATTTTGATATATTAAGTCATTATTTGGAGATATTAAGTCATTATTTGGAGATATTAAGTCATTATTTTGATATATTAAGTCATTATTTGGAGATATTAAGTCATTATTTGGAGCTATCATGCCATTATTTTGAGCTAGTAAGTCATTATTCAGAGAAATGACAGGATCTTTGTTTTTCATCACATCGGTGTAAATAGGCCGAATAATCCCT
Organism: Chaunax sp. Z400; assembly: GCA_037577475.1. NCBI lineage: Eukaryota > Metazoa > Chordata > Actinopteri > Lophiiformes > Chaunacidae > Chaunax > Chaunax sp. Z400. The sequence continues at coordinate 4,564,992 of CM075191.1, read as the reverse complement.
ACAGTGCACCTGTTCTGTATGCCATTGAGGTCTCTAAAATGGGAATGTGGAGGGATGGAGGTTGACAAGGTTGAAATGGGATTAAAAAGTCTCTACAGAGCTTGTTAGCTGTTTTTGAATATGCACCCATATATCTGCATGCTTGTGGTTTTAAGAAATGTATTGATGGTTAAACTTTATGGTGACAGATATCTCTAATGTGAAAGTCACATTACTTATCTTGCATACCTTCCAGAGAAATTTATGCTGTGGTTAAACCTTTAAAAATGCAACACATTGATACGGTATGATGATTTATTGAATCATTACACCATATGACAGAAGGAAGATGACTCAGATGCCCAGACAGGACTTGTGTAAAACTGTAATATTTTGCACACAACTAAAATAAATAAATAAATCATCATCTCCTAATAAGAGTAACTTGGTTGTGTTTCCACAAATCTGGTGGTATCACAAAGGAAGCCTCCAATAGATGATCAGGCCATTAAAGGAGGTTATGTTTGAACTGGATATTCTGATGTGATGAACATTGTCTGGACTGATTATTTAATCTGAACTGAAGAGAATCTGATGTTGTTGCTCTATTTTCTTTTTTTAGTTCCCCCAGATTTTACAGCAGATGAGAAGATGGAGATAGAGAGTATCAAGACGTATAAGAAAGACCTCCTGGATGATATTCAAGTATACAAAACCTTTTTAAATTCATCGCTATTTTAATCCCCACAGGGAAGAGTGACTTGTTCTGGTCAGAAACAAATATTAAATCTTTTTCTTTCATTCTGTCCTCCTCAGAATTTAAAGCTGGAGATAGACAAGATCATGGAGGATATTCTCAGCTTTAAGTCCGGGGAGGAGAAGTGAGTTTTAATCTGGGACCTTTCACTATTATCTTTGTGGAAAGATACAGTTTCACAGTTTCTTCTGACACGTTTCTCCTTGCTGTTCCACAAAACTTTAGTTCTCAATGTATTTACTCAGTGGAGTTCGAGGAAACAGTTTCAGAGATTATTAATGTAAATTTGAAAATAGCATTTCTTCTCTTAATCCCATTGAAACGGGAATTTGAGTTTCCTGGAAAACAGCATGTGTTCTCATGCTGTAACTAAAACATATGGCTACTCGTTGTAGCTTCATATGTAGCAGACAAATATATGAGTGTTATAAATATTCTCATGTGATTCTCAGCAAAAGCAAATAAGCATATTTCTCTAGAACTCTTCCATTAAACTACAGACGGATCAACTTTCCCAGACAAACATTTTTGAACCTCAACATTTTAACATGTTCTGTTGGTGTCCAGAAATTACAGCTCCTATGAGTCTTTGCTCTAAAACTTCAATCAAAACCTTGGAGGGGATTTAGTATTTGAATTTAAATGTTTTATTTAAGATAAAATAAGCTGATATGTTACATTGTAGCTTGTCATAAAGACTGGTTGAGGCTAATGCTACAGAGGCTAGGACTTTAGCTCTCTATTGTTGCTTTTTATATATTATGTAATTGCTTGTATTTGTGTGCACGTATAATACATTATTTATTGACAAATATTGCTTAATACTATTTGTAGGAGCCAAACCTTTGAAAGATAATCCTTATGTTAAAGTATTTTGTTGTTGTGACTGAACGCCTCATGTGGCCAGAATGATAAATAGACATTTGTTGATGGCGTCATCGTCATTAGTACCAGCTGTGAAGTTCCTGCAGTTTGCAGCTTCAGGACGACAAGAGCAGAAATAGTTTTTCAAAGGGTTCATTTTATAACTTTTATAACAAGCCTTGAGTAACTTACTGATTGAACATAACTTACAGTAAAAGCAACCTTGCTGTGTTCGTCTCATGGCGATAGAAGTCTGGCTACATGAAATTAAGAAGGAATGAAGGAAGGAAGCCATAATACCATTGTTTTTCTTCCATTTGTAGCAAGACCATAGAGAGGAGCAAACGTTTCTCAAATGGGAAGAAGAAATTCAACATGGACCCCAAAAAGGTGAGCTCTGCCCAGCCTGTTGTCCCTTCCAACACATTAAACATGGCAGCCTGGTCAGTGGCGCTTTGAGCAAGGAAAATCAGAGTCATGAAGTGGTTGGAGTTGTTAGACAGGTCAAACATAGTAGGAGACTAGTGTTTGAGTCCTGTGTGTGACTGAATGGTAAAGTTATTTTGAACTTATGTTATATATAAATGTTATGATGGTTAATTTTAGGCACAAAAACTACTTAATACTAGCACTTTTTGCACCTAAACTTAACATAGGAGTTTGTGTGCCTAAAATTAACCAAACAGTTTTTATGCCTAAATTAGGGACCGTTTACACAATTATGTTTTTAGCATAAAACGGTTAACTTAATTTCTGGCTTCCCCTTTCATTCACACGACAACTACATTTTGGGGGGCCTGAAAACACAAACTTTTTCACAATGTTGTATGAACGCGGAACCTTTTTAAAACACAAACAGAAATGTTTTCACAAAACTGTTGTCATGTAAACTGGGCCTCAACCAAACTGCAGTTGTTTGACAATGTTAATAACAGTCCAGAGTCAAAAATAATTATAATCAGCAATATATATGATTATAGTCAATAAACCAAAGTTTAATTATTATTGTTAACCTGACAGAAGAGCCCTGTGTGTGCGAAGCTGAGGCTAGAGGGGTAGCCTTAGGAGAGCATCGGTTTGAAGCATAGGGCCACTGATCAAACCTATTACTTTGTCATAAGTTACTTCTTCAGTAGTTTGAAAGCACACTGTACCTCCCACTGCGTGTCTCTGAGCATTTTTAAATGAACATCTTTAATGAGGAACAGTTTGATTTCCTCTCACTCGACCATCTGGAGCAGCTGTGAACCTGTGAAGTGACACTGATGCTGTTTCAACATTTAAACAGCACAGTTTCTGTGGTTTCATTGACTGACACATCAGATTTGTCACTGCTCAAGATCCAAATGTTTTCTGCAGCATTACCTCATTTGCTGACAGGAAGAGATCAACCCTGAACTGCAGCTGCTGTTTTAGATTGCCTGGAAATTAGACTGATATTAGAGGTTAACCTTTGGCCCCTTTATCTGTTCAGCTTTTACTTTTTTTGGTTTGAAAGCAAGACTTAAATATATTTAGATTCCATAAATCAACCTAACAGGGAAATAATCTTTTTATTCCACACATATACTGACATCTTTGGTTTGCTCTGCTACATTCTGCTTCTGTGCTCAAATGTCACTCTCTTGAAAAAGACTGTTTGCATTTTTCCTTAACTGAGAGTTTACATCAATAGTTTGTGTTTTAGGAAGAAATCATGACGTCACAGACATGAGAAATACACTCACAACAATTTCAGTATTAAGAAAATTAACTGTATTTTTCCTATGTTGACATAGAGAGGCTCTTACTTTTAGAGCCCATTAGTGACTTTTTTGTTTGCACAGGAAAATATATATTTTAACCATTCTTTTCCTCTCCAAACCCTGTGATGGAGGGGAAAGAGGAAGAGAAATTCATTTTAAGGAATTGGGATTACAGAAGCTGCTCTGTGCTCTCTGCGTCTTACCAACCGGAGATGAGATAATCATGGAACTAAGAACATTTAACCACAGCACAGAAAGTGCTGATTGTCTTAGTCAACATGTCCTCTTACCTAAACAACAGATTAGCCAAAGACTTCCAAAATGATGTAGGTAACTATGTAACATTATTAATGTGACGTAAATACATTACATACATAAGTTAAGTTTCCTCAAAGAGGAAGGAAGGAATTTGCCGAACTTGACTCAGCATGACGTGAACAAAACTTAAACAACATTAAAACATGACTTTGTTTAACAGTGAAAACAACTCCCATGATCCCATGCTACTTATGTCTTTGTTTGTTTGAACAGTCAACCGATGATTTTGTTTTTCTGTTGAGAACATGCTGGTTTTAGTGCATGTGTCTTAAGCACTGTGGCATAAACTAAAAATGCTTTTTACCAGTGCAAATTTAGAAGCAAAGACAAAATAACAAAAAAAAAAAAAATAATTACCAAAAAACAAAAGGGAAATACCTGTTTACACCCTTATCTGGCATAAGTTATAACTTCCCTTTATTTATTTTTTATTCAGTATTTATGAGTAGCCTTGTTGACTCTCTTACAATATCTTTCAGTCATATTTTGTCTAATTCTCTTTCTTCAGCTCAGTTGTTTTTATTTGTTTTTAATGGTTATTATTTATTTCTATGCCTTACTTTCATGCCTTAATTGTTCTCCTGGTTTTTGCCATATTTTGTTCAGCACTTTGGGCAACACTGTATCTTAAATGTGCTATACAAATAAATTGACTTGACTTGACTTGACTTTGTGTGTGCGTGTCTGCAAGCAGGGCATCAATTACCTGGTGGAGAATAAATTGCTGGAAAGAAGCGCTCAACCCATTGCTGAGTTCCTCTACAAGGAGGAGGGACTCAACAAGACAGCCATTGGAGAATTTCTTGGAGAAAGGTGAGAATAAGGAAGAAGGAAGAGTGGAAAGGTTGTACGAAAAAGAGAAAAAGAATGGATGTGATGGGGGAATAAAAGAGGTAGAGAAATGATGAGGACAATAGGAGAGAGTAGCAAGTAGGACGAGAGGACGAAAGGTAGAGGGAAGAGAGAAAAAAAATATTGGGCAGATACAGGAGGTGAAGGAGGAACAGATTAATGAGGAGAAAGGAAAAGCAAAGGTAACATTCATGAAAGTGACAGGAAAAAGGTGAAGAGTGCAGGAAGGAAAAGTAGCCATGAGAGGAGGAATATGGGGAAAGAGGGGAAATGAGGTAGTGATAGCAAAAGGAGGAAAGAGAGAGATTTGAGGACAGGCTCCAATAGAGAAAGTGAATAACTCTGGTCTCATGCGTCTTCCTCCCTCCATCTGACCCACAGGGATGAGATCCACCTCCAGACCCTGAAGGCCTTTGTGGATCTGCACGAGTTCTCTGACCTCAACCTGGTGCAGGCCCTCAGGTCGGCCCCCTTCTTCTTCGGTCCTCAGTCATCCTCATCATCATGAAAAAACTAACATGAGCACTTGTGTTAATCAGAATTATCTTACAATTGGAGCATTGATAGAATAGGTTAAGCAACTTAAGGTAGAGGTTTATATTAGTGAAACACAGGACAACAATGGAAAAAAGACTATTAAGAAGGAATAGGAGCAAACAATAACCTGAAAAATAATGAATCAAGACGAACAAACAAATGCATTCATTCATCTAAACTGATTCATTTCTTAGAATATTTTGTACTGGAAATCATCAACAGACTTTCAATAGAATTATTATTGCAGAAATATTGTGAATTTCACAATTTTCGCAAAAATATGATGAAAGTATGTTGCCAGTGATAAACAGTGGTAAAATAATGTCAGGAATATAACACAACTTGATACCATGTGAGTCCACACTGATTTCCTGATGAAGTTTTTCTGTAGGTTGTTGTTGTTATTGTACCATATTTTTAATGACATGCTTCTCTGTCTTTCTTCCAAAATACTACAAACAAAATAGAAATAATGATATTTACAAATAATCGTCTTCACATAGTCATTAAAATGTAACCACTGTCAAACTAATCACTGTTGTATGATGATGACAGCGTAATCTAGATTACAGTACGAGTTTGACTGTGAAGGGACTTTTTCAGGTCACCTGCTGCCGACACACACGGTTCATCTGTACACTGACACTACAAACAAACATGTATACTTCACATGGAGATTCATGTTGTTGTGTTGTGTGTGAGACAGACAGTTCCTCTGGAGTTTCCGTCTGCCTGGTGAAGCCCAGAAGATTGACCGCATGATGGAGGCCTTCGCCACACGCTACTGTGACTGCAACACTCATGTCTTCCAGTCCACAGGTGATCTTCCTATAAATACACACGTGTCCACTTCCTGTCTGGACTCTTGTTTTATGTTACTGTCCCTTACTGTATTCTTTGTGTGTGTGCATCCTCCTCTGTAACACCAGACACGTGTTACATCCTGTCGTTTGCCATCATCATGCTCAACACCAGCCTCCACAACCCCTGTGTAAAGGACAAGACCACTCTGGAGCGTTTCTTCTCCATGAACAGAGGCATCAACAATGGAGAGAATCTGCCTGATGAGCTACTCTCGGTAACTACCAGCCAGTCAGTAGTAACTCAAATGTTTGACAAACTGACATGAAAATCGACAAGTTCAATTGTGCCTAAAAATGTAAAAGCAGATTGAAGAAACCAGTAATGAAATGCACACCTGCAGGGCCCCTACAAAGCATTTGCAGTGTAAGTTGTGTCCATTTTAGGGACCAGATGTGGTGAGCAGAATTATTTAGAGTCTTCAAGTGAATTCTCTCTGCAGAAAGTGTCAGTTTCATTTATGAATGTCTATTTCTCAATTCTGAAGCATAGTTGTGTTTCTGTAGAAGACACCACTAAAATAGATTACACCATATTAGTTTGTCAGAGGCTGATATGAAAATGTGTTATAATTAATAATAATCAATTATTCAATATAATGTAAAAAAAATAGCTATACGTACATCGTGAAAGCAGTACTTTCTTCTGTTTGGAGAACATAAAACTAGTATCTCACAATCACCATGTCATCTGGAACACAAACACACTCATGTGACCACAGCCAGGTTCTCGGACTCAGTTTCCAGTAACAGCTACCAGCGGTCTGCAGTGATGTTTAACAGTGTCCCAACATGTGGACTGGTGGTAGATGGTGGTCTTCTTCTCACTGAATACAACTGATTCAGTGTCACTCATGACTGAAATCAAACACAAGCAACATTAATTCTTTGAAAACAGTTCGATGATAGATTTTTATCTATCGTTCTTTGGGTCAGAAGTGTTTCCTCCTTTCATCTGAAAAGTTTGATGCCACTGATTGTATGGTGGTTATTCCCTGATTATCTGCCTCAAATGCAAAATACTCGCATTCCTTCTGACTTCCTTTTCAACTAGTCGAGGTGAACTGTTTGCTGCTGCTAGTTTTTTTCATCTTCTTCCTCGTGTTCTTCCTCTTCCTTTGGCACACTAGAACACTTGTAGCCATATATGCCTCTGCCATCAAGACCAGAGGAAGTGCATCCCTCGTGCCTACGGTACTATGAAAACAAGTTCAGTCACATTTTCAGAAATTTGCCTTCAGTTTGGTTCCGAAGCTTTGGATCTTGTCACATTGGTGCTTTTCAATACTATCTAGTTTTTCCTGCCCCAGCTACTGTTTGTGCAGCTACTGTAGATGACTGTGAGAGGTATTCAAATTATTTTGTTGAAAATATAGAAAATACAAAAGTATCTATTACTCCCGATGTGTCATTTTCACCCTAAGCCGAGCCATCACCCATCCCCAAACTGGAAGAGTTTACCCCCGTAACCTTTTTGGATTTTCTCAATGTTGTATCCAGACTTAATGTCAATGTTAAACTTGATACTCTTATCTCCTTTAATGCAGACGCAGAATTCACATGCTAGTTTGTCTTCGGCTGGAGTCTTTGCAGTCCATTCAAGTGCCACATTTGGATAATATTTTAGCATGTTTATTCAAATTATTTTGATTGTTTCTACATTGTATCTTACTTGTTTCATATATTATATTTTACATATTTCTCCTTGATTCACTATCTTTGCACCTATATTATATTATGGTCTTGTATTTTGTTATGCGCCATGTAACTCTTTTTGGAAATTACCATAGACTGAGAATTTATAATAATAATAATAATAATAATAATAATAATAATAATAATAACTCCTTTCTACTCAGAAACTATATGAAAGCATTCGCAACGAGCCTTTCAAAATCCCAGAGGATGATGGGAATGATCTGACCCACACCTTCTTCAACCCTGACAGAGAAGGCTGGCTCCTTAAACTTGGTAAAACACCACTTTAAAAAAAGTCTTTTTTGACAGGTACATTATTTTAAAAACAGGAAAGCACAGAGGAAGCAATCGGAAAATTACCTAATAGTGGAGAATACCCTGTAAAACCACAACATCAGTGTGAAGTTATGGATAAACTCTCAGCTTGTTATGAAGTTAGACATCTTTATGAACACTTGTCAGTTTCCAATGACATCTGAAATAACTGTGCGTAAAGAAACTTTTTTTTTCTCTCCACATTTTTCAGGAGGTCGGGTTAAGACCTGGAAGAGGCGATGGTTCATCCTGACTGACAACTGCCTGTACTACTTTGAGTTCACCACTGTAAGGCTCCAGATACTGTCTCTCCCTTATTGAGAGACTAAAATATAAGCTGTCTATTCAAACATTTAAAATTACCTATTGTAGTCACTGGTTATGGTAACTCTTAGACTCTCCTATAATTCAGTAAGGTGCTGAATGTACACAGAATGTAACTTAAGCACCGTATGTCTTACTATGTGAGATCTGTTTTGCATCTCTTCTTTTTGTAAGAATACATCACCTGAGTGGCTCCATCTCTTTTTGGTTTATCTACAGGATAAGGAACCCAGAGGTATCATCCCTCTAGAGAACCTCTGTGTGCGAGAAGTGCCATATCCTCGCAAACCGGTAGGAACCTGTCAGCTGAGTTTTCTTGCACCACTAAAATGTTTAAAAGCAAATTGTATTTATTGACTGAGCAGCCTGGAGATTTAACGCTGCACTTAGTTTAATAGACTGCTTTATCCCATGATTACCACATGGTTCTGGTGTCATCTAGTACTGTCTGGAGCTGTACAACCCCAACAGCCGAAGGAAGATAAAAGCATGCAAAACAGAGACCGACGGCAGAGTGGTGGAGGGCAAGCACCAGTCCTACACCATATGTGCTGCCAATGCAGAGGAAAGAGACTCCTGGATCGAGGCCATCAGGTAGAACCACACATACTTGTGTTTCCTACCTTGTGAGGACATATTGCATTCCACAGCCACATACCCTAAGCTAAACCATCACAACTAAATGATTAAAACTTAAGTCTAACCTAACATAATTCTAATCCAACCCTTTAAACCAAATCTTAACCTCTAAAGTTGTGAGGGCCGAACAAAATGTCCTCATTTTCCAAAAATATCCACTCTGTTGGTTATTGTTGCTGTCCTCATGATGTAGTACAAACAAGTACATGCATATGGACTTGATTGTGCAAATGCCTACAAAAATGGGAACATTTTTATAACCAAACACAAGAGAATACATTGTAGAACCATGCACTCTCAGACCTGCATGTTCCTGCAGTCCTGTTTTGTTTGCATTTGTAATTTTGTGAGGATAATTTTTAAATATTTAAAATTTTAAAACATCTTACATGTCTCTGTCCACACCCACCATCACAGCTGGTTAAATTCATATTTGGTCAGTTTGCGTCAGCCCACACTCACCTATGATCAGATCTTGTATTTGATTGCTCTACAGAGGATGTGGAAAGAACACGTAGTCACCATGACAGTGCAAGCAAGATTATTGCACAAGCTAGAAGTATGTGAAAAAAACTAGTATCCCCAGTCTGAAGGATGCGTAGTTTGATGTAAAACATTAGTTTGGTGGCAGTGGGGTGACACTGAGGTGTTAAATTTATTTTCCTCCTGCTGTACACACATTTGTTGATCATATACTGACCAACAGTGGAAACGCATAATTTTGAAAACCCTGTAATTTCTATTCACCAGCCCTAATCTACTGAAACAAACAATCATGTGATTCACTGAAATTACTTTTTTAAGTACCCACAACCAAAACATGTTAAATCACGAATAACCATCATTTAGTCATAACATAGAAATAACAGTCATTGGTGCATTTCAGAGTAAACCATGATGTTGGTGAGATTTTTCTCTGCATGATTGAAAAGACCTGACCTTTGTACCATCACCGCGAGGACCGCTATGGTGTCGTATAGATCCAAGAGGTGGACCGTTTGGTGGTGATATCATGATGTGGGGAGCCATTGCTAATGGATGACGGTCAGACCTTGTCTACATCCACGGTACACTGACAGCTATCTGTTACTGAGATACGGTCCTAGGTCCACATGTCATTCCCAGGATTCAGCAATCAGGATCACCTTCATGCATGACAATGCCAGACCACATGTGGCTCATGTCTGTCAGGAGTAGCCTACTTGGACCAGAACAATGTCGCTGTCCTTCCTTGGCCAGCATATTCAAAAGATCTCAACCCAATAGAGCATCTGTGGGATGTTCTGATCACCGGGTGAGATGGAGAGATCCTGCTCCAGCAACACATGAACAACTTGTCACAGTTCTGCAGGAAGAATGATGTCATCCTACAAGTCCAGAATAACATCTTATCCATTCAGGAGGTGTAAAGTAGTGATAAATGCTGGAGGCAGACACACACGGTAGTGACTATTGTTGTTCTCTGTCTCACCATCCACACTTTCTGACTTGTAAACACTAAGACAAAAACCACTGATTTGTACAAAAATGATTTTTCTGTATGGCTAAAGGGTGAATCAAGATGTGTGAACCATAATTTACCTTTGATATTTAATATGAACAGGAAGGCATGTCATCAAAAAAAATTATGCGTTTCTACTGTTGGTCAGTATATGATAACACACTTTGTTTGTTGTTTGTCCACAAGATATCTCTAAAAGTTGTCAGTTTTTTAGAGAGGTGTATCTTGGGTCTCATTCTCAGTCTTATTCGTACACAAGTCAGTGTAACAGAGAGGGGTAGAGACATGGCACTGCCACCCATATGTTGCCCGGATAATACAGATTCAGATTCATTCAAATGGAGGTCATCTATCTGTGAAAGCTAAGGTTATATCTAGATGAAAAATAGATTCTTAAAATGCTAAGAGTAGTTTCCAGGGTCAAAGAATTGGGTTGTGTTACTTGATTTGGCATGAGGCAGATCATCATGATGACATCACCATACTGCGGAGCCCGGGGTGCAGTTATTCAACAGTTAATGATCTCCTAACAGTCATAAAAAAAAATAAATAGAATACACACATATATATACACACACTCCATTTCTTCTTACAGTGGCCTGAATGCTGACGGAAAATGCTGACACGGCTTTCTTTTACTTGAGAAAACTACTTTCTGATTGTTAAGCGGTGGTGTTGGTGGAGGTATGGGCTCTATGAGTGCCGTCTGTTTAGAGTTTGTAGAGCTGGTCTACTCCTCTGTACCAAGAATTAAAGGTCAAACTTAGAAAACCTGTCTACACTTGAACTTTTGTTGCTCGCCTTATGGACCTGTTTTAAAGTAAAAGTTAAAATCATTTGAATACAAATGACTTTTACAAGGATTTGTTTGGTCACGTAGGGGCTCGAGATTCTCATGTTATCATTTTATCAAGGTGATATTGCAAATGCATTAGGAGATGCATAGGAGTATTATATTGAATTGTGTGGGGACCATGAACTCTATTCTTGGGCTATAGTTGCACTATATAGTTGTTACCGCATACACACACACAGACACACTAGTATTGCAGCATCAGGGTGTGATAATAATGAGCATCTCCTTTACTTCAAACAGAGCGAGTATCACCAAAGATCCGTTCTACGACCTGGTCTCAGTCCGTAAGAAGAAGGTGATAAACCAGGCTCCACAGGACTGACCTGTCCAGGAACCCCCATGGACGTTTATGGTTCTACACCACAGAGGGATTCAGTCCCTTTGGGTTGTATTGTACACCCAGACACACAACAGAGCAGAGCCATGGAGATTAGACACTGACGGCTGTCCTGCAGGCTAAAAGAGGCACTCATTTTTCCACTTCCCTTTTTACAGACTGGACTAAATGGTGTCAAAGGTGTAAACTTTGACTCACTCTTGTTGCTCATGAAGAAGTTATTGACAAAATGGTGTTAGCAGTACAGGCTGTGAACTGAGCTGTGTGTGGATATTTGTGCTTTTCTTTTGAACAGAATTTGAAAAACATGGATGTGTATTCATCCTATCTCTACCGTGAAAAGTAAATTTTTGGTTGATCTCTGTTCGCCCCACATTTACTTTTTACGATGATGACGGCGGTTCTATATATACTATTAATAGGCACTGCATTTCTCAGCTTCCTAGAAGATCTTTGAAAAGCTTTACTTCTTTCCAGTGGATATTATGTTATGTACAACGCGCCAATGTTACAGTTAAATGTCATCTGAGGACAGTTACTTGTGTTTGAATTTGTATACTGTATATATATAGGTATATAAACTGTGTATAGAAAATGAATGGACAATATATATATATTTTCAAGGAATTTGGATAAATACTTTTCTTTGTTGTTATAAAATTTCTTGTACTTTATAGTGACATAGAGCACTTTTTATAATCAGACCAAGACTGTATATTATATTATTATATTTTACCTACCTTTATTTGCACAGTGCAATAAGTTCAATATGCATTATGTCTGCTTTTAATGTAATTACTGTACACTGTATATGAAAGACATCTTTTATCTGTCATCATCATTAGTATTGTATTTTGTTAAATTCTCATGAATTATTTAATAAAACATTCTCAGGTACCTGTTGACATGGACCCTGTTCAGCAAACTGACAGCTGTGTTTTCATTTGAACGCACTCTGAAACCAGCCACCTCTCACTTCCTTATATTTCCTGTCTCTCTGTTTGCTTGTGTGGTGGAGTATGTTGACATGCTCACCTCACATCCTCTTATGTGCTTCTTGAAGGACGAAGCACCAAAACCACCATTGTGGTTTAATGCAAAAATCAAATAGTGAAGAGATTTAGAAATTATCTATTTTATTCTATTACAAATGATGTGCAGCTTCTTCTGGTCTCTGTCATGTTGTAATTTATAATAACACCTGATCTTAATGTATTGAAAATATGTCAAGGTTGAAACAAAGCTAAATTAGGATGACAGGGTATTTTTTAGACATCTAGTTTACCATTGTGTCTTAATAATGTAATATTTCAGTGTTTACCGTAGCAGGTCCAAACTGCACATTGAACACGTTAACTCAACTCACGTTTAACCTTAAAATTGACCATATCCACACCAACCAGACTGAATGTCTTCATGATATTATTCATTCCTCAACAAAAGTCCTTATGTTTAACCTCAAAGCCTAAAATAGCATTGTATTAGTGGCTTCAACAAGTTCTTGTAAAAAATAAGTTAAGAAGGTGTTTAAAAGTTTTTAAATGTGTTTAAAAACAGCAAAAAAAGTTGTGATCCATAGTGTCCACTGAGGGTTGTCGTTTGTTGTGATGTGTGTTTGCTTTAATCAAACGTTTGTCTTTTTAGAGGACAGTTTGCCTGTTTAAATACAATTTATATTCAATAAAATGATCCTCACTGACATGTTCTGACCCAGTGAAACCAAACGGGTCTTAGGGTAAACATTAAAATGCAATGCTCACAGCAAATTGTGTATTTTTGCGCTTCCAGTATGTCAGTAAAATTATTCTATGAAAAAGCCTCTTCCTGCTGCAGCTCTGACTTCCTGTTTCGGTGTTGCACCACATCTCCACCCTCCACTCTAACCTCCCCCATCAAACGTGAGTTCCCTACAGGCCTGTGGTTCCTCTTTGAGGTTTGAGATTACAGAAAACAAGCAGGGAGAGGACAAGGGGGGCAGCTCGTGGTAGGTTTTGTACAGCATGACCAACATTTATTCCAATCTGTATGAGTATCGGAATAATATAGATGACGTGTGACACCACCAGATGGCGCTGCAATCAAAGAGATGCCTCTTATTTGAACAGACAAGTAAATGGCTTAGATAAAATTTTACACAAACATTTAGCCCTTCTCTCATGTCATTCTATTTCTACTGTATTTACATTATATACATTTGTTTTTTTCTGTGACTGTGTTCCTGGTAAGTTCCCAACTCTAACCTCATAGGTCTGGTTTTTGAAAGGCCAAAGCTTACGTTAAATTTGAATGTAAGGATAGTTCTATTATATAGGTGGTTTTCAGTGTAGCTATTAGTCTAAAAACATCCAAATATTTAAAATAAATCATGCTACTTTCAGTTTTTCCTAATCTGAAACCATTTATTAAGCCCAATGAATATGAGGTCCCACAACTACTTAGTGGACCAAACAAATCTTTTACAGATAAACAACATGGATAGAAAAGAAAAGTGTGAAGTCCTATTCTGTTCATACATACTGTATAACAAAGGAGTAACACAAGACCAAATTTACTCCTCACCTTTACATATTTTCTTAAATTATCTTTCTGTGCAAAATTAAGAACCATCCGAGGTCTAACAATGTCCTCATGACTCTTGCTGCTCAGTCAAGGACATGTGCCGTTCAGGGTTACAAATAATTCTTAATACAAGTGAAACAACCTGTAAATCTCACCAGCATTTGACTGTCTGGTGTTTCATTTGTAAACAGAGACAATTAATTTCTTTATACTCTCTTACCAGCTGAAACAGAATTCACATTTTAAGCTCTCCAATATGCACTACTGTATATACACAGGGGTGCACATAACTGAAACGATGCACGCCATGTATTAGAATGAGACGTACCACTGTTGAGAACATTGTATCTGTATGAAAGCCCTCCCTGCCTGCTCCTGGAGGAGTCACATGACCGTCAGGATTGTACGGAGGCAACACGCAACACAGTGAATGCTGCAGGGCCAAGTAAGACTTTTCCACTGGTGTGTGTGTGCGTGAGTGAGACAGGTTATTTACCATCTGCATACAGACTATAATTTATGAGCCAGCTTGTGTTCAATTAAATTCTACTGTGTCACAATACATGCTTAATTAGCGAGTGAACAGTATGTAGGTTATTATTGTAACCTAAGTTCTCTGCTTACATGTGAGGGAGGGATTGCATGCATATGTGGATCTATACTGAAGGCTTGCTTGTGCTGTTTTATGTATGTTGTAAGTAGATGTTCTGAGATGTGTTTTTTTTGTGGCTTTGCAGAACCACCCACACACACCTGCATTGTTCATTGTAATCCCTGCACTGAATATCAAAGCCTCTGAAAGAGTCTCTGGCCGGAATAATTTGTTCCATAGTTCTTACCTAAACCAGTATATTCCCTGTCCTACAGTATCTTTGTCTAACAACGGAGAGATGCATTTATTGATTAAGGTGTGAATTGAACAGCACAGGACATAATAATGGGGCTTCTTCAACTCTTCCATGCTTGTGGTTTATGGGATGAGTGGAAGACGAAGTTGGTTTCGGTCTGCACACTGAGCTGCAGTCAGCGTTGGAGTTTACAATGGAGTCGTTCCCAAATTTCGTGAGATGGTGTCGATCGGGGATTCCCTTGTGCATATTCTGTGCACCACCCACATCCTTGAAAACTGCGCTAAGTCAGCTGATCGCATGGTCCCGTACTGCGAGACATTTACTGGCTCCATCTCATTTCCATCTCCGTGAACATTTTGGAAACCCCTGACCTAAAACATGTCTGCTTCATGTAGTGCAAAAGGTGAGCACCAAGCAACATCTTCAGGTGATCATTTGAGAACCAAATCAAAAATGTTGTGCACCCCTGACTATACAACTACACAGTCTCCAGAAATAAAGCAGTCATCTCCACATCACTCAAACCCCTTCAAGGTTCCGAGCAAACAGGATGCAAGAGATCACCACAAAGTGTCTCATCAAACCTTTGATGAGGTTTGATTAAAACTGTCTGTCGACATGTAGGACTGAACATTTATTTGATCCTTGTGTAGGACCTTGATAAAGAATTTAAACTACTGTACAATCACCTTTAGTTTTAAGAAAGTCAAATATGAGTCCTTTTTAGGGAAGTGTTATCCATTGTGTGATCCTCAGGACACTTTACAGGCAGGTTTTCCTTTACGTCGACTCGTTACACCTGTGAGGAAAAAAAACAAAGAGACATTACATAGAATCCATCACACCAAGTTCAGAGGATAAACTGTATCAATTTGTATTCACAAGGGATAAACCCATTCAGTATTTGTGTGATTATCTGTGTCAGTTTTTTTTATTTATTCATTTAAAAATCTCCAACTTTTACTCTGATGCAGCATCCTTTCTATATCTGTAGTCACCACTCTGACCCACAACAGTATTCAAAGTTAAGTCCTATCAACACTCAATAACCTGAGGCTGCAAAGTTACTAGAATTATCAAATAAATGTAAAAAGAATTTGCCTCCAAAATATAGAGTAGTAGTATACAGTAGTAAGAAAGTAAAAGTAGCTCAAAATTGTTCTTAAGTAATTTAGTAAACTATAATTAATCACATTCAATCACTAGTTATTGTTCATTCTAATACTATGAAAAACACAAAAAACATACCTTTTCCTAAAGGGTTACAGTATGTATGTGAAGTATGATAACAGTGAGAGCAATGACAGAATTGAAAATATATGTAATTGCATTTTCTTTTCCTTTTCTTTCTAGTATTTTGTTATATATTGTCCGATTATACATTTGTGTGAACAAATACAGCATCCCTAATTTCATGCTGGGTGGTTTCCTTCTACAAGGGGGTTTTTCATCCCGCCTGTGTACTCTGTTATGTATCGTTTCTCTCTTTTGATTTATTTTATTATATGCACAAATAACAACAAGATATCCAAAGTTAAAGTAAGCATGACCAACATTATATCTAATTTATAATTTAAATATATATCTAGATTAGAGAGAATAAAAATTTACCTCCATACTCTGCCAATTATCTCATGACCCCTCGGATTTCGGACAGGTTGGGGACCACTGGATTTGTTAATTTGTTTACTTAGGACTCAATCATTATATAAATATATCTTAATCGGGACTCACTCTCATTGTCCTGTGCAGTGTTGACAGTTTGCTCAGAGTCTGTCCTCCGGCCCAGTTTTGGGAGCTTCTTAATCTTCCATTTGGATGGAGATCTCACAATGACCTCAAAGTCTTCCTCGTCCTCATTCTCATCCGTCCTATTGGTTTCTGTGGGTGAAGGATCCGCATCGACAGCGAGGCTGTTAACTGAAAGCTTACTGGACGATTTCCTCATGGAGAATTTCTTCTTCAAAATTTGCCACCCCTTCTTGTCTTGTGTGGCTCCATTTGGCCTGTCGAAGATTTCGCTTGGGGCATCTGAGGGCAGCGGACTAAACCGGTCCATCTTCTCACTGGTGGCCTGTCGTACCTTCCCGGGATCCATTTCCTCAAGAGTGTTTGCCAGAATCGACCCTGTCTTGGGTCCACGTTCCTGGAGAGACCCCGTTGGACGTGGGATGTCCCCAAACGCCAGTAAATATTTGGGGTTGTAATATTTATGTGCTGGCACCTGTATTTTAGCTTTCCGGGAATCCCCTAAGCTAACCTGGAAGCGGGATGTGGTCATTAAAGATGGCCGTCTGGACCCCGCTTTGGACCGCATTGTCGCAGTCATGTTAGCAGCGGGCGGGCTGACGTGGAACTCCTTGTAGAGATCCAGCTTCTCAGAGATAGCGTAAAGCTCACGGAAGTCCCGGTCAAAGAAGTCAACCACCTGTCCCGTCATCACAGTGATCATGTTCCGGTCCATACGAGATGTACACCAGGAGAAACTGAAACAACAGTCAGGAACTTTATCAGACTGTCTGAGGCCTCGTGTCCATTAGATCAACAACTAACATTAGGTCTTTATGTAAAGCACATTTAACAACTTTAACAAGCAAACGTCAAGACATTTATGGTCCTCGGGTGACGAATTCTGAAGACAACGCCAGCAGGTTGATGTCTGTGGTTTTGACTTTTGCATAATGCATATCTGAGAAAAAGTTAAATTCCCAAAATATCAACAGGCACCTCTCCAGTACATGGGAGATGTGTACATAACATCTTGTGAAAAAATATTGAACAGTTTTTGAGTAATGTCACATAAACCCTCGTCTGAGATACATACCACTCAGAGAATGATGGTGCTTTCATTTACCTCGGAAGTCGGAACTCGGAGCTGGGAATGACGTCACACCCGAGTTTACTGCGTTCCAGTTAAACAAGTCGGAAAACAAGAAGTCAAGAATAGACTGGTTGTGTTTGCCCTTTCGGAATATAAACAGTAGCCCATACAAACACCGTAGCAACATATCCATGGGTATAAGTTGGACAATACTATGTGTACGACTGATTTAATGAGATTCAAACAAGTCAGTAGTGCTCAGAAAAAGTATATTACTGGAACTTCCACTACTGTTGATATGCGAGGTAGCCATCTTGGATTATGCGGTCGGGGGTGATGGGGTTCCTCTGACTTTCCGAGTCGGAAGTCCGACCTTGGGGGCCGTTCCAGTTGAAACTTCCGACTCGGAACTCGGAAATTCCGACTTCCCAGTACAACGTAATGCACCATGACCCTTAATTGAATTTGTAACCAAAGAAATGAAAAATAAAAAATAAAACTTTAATTCAAAACCCACTCCCAGAATGAGCAACCAGGTCTAAAACATCAAGAGTCACTGAAGTAAGAAAACATAGGAGCCTCAATATGATTGCATTTAGTAAAAAAAAGCATGCACACACACCCTTCAAACGCACTCAGACCTCACCTGTAGGAGCCAAACATGACTTTGTCCCCGTCTACCAGCATGTATTTATAACAGAGTGACCCTGGTAGTCTGCCGAAGGACAAATTGAAGCCGACTCCCTGAAGCGTTCTGCATCGGATGTTCTGTAACCACACAGGGTCACAGTCAGATCTCAAACAACAAGCAGGATGACATTAGACCACAGGACCACTGTCCTGACCTCTGACCTCAAAATCACCTTGGTTCAGTGAACCCCAACGTTCCACTACCTGCTAGCTCTTCTGAAATTTCAAATGGTCATTCAAATTGTAAAAATTGCATTACTTTCTGGCATTTCAGTCTGGCTTTTATGACAGCTGCCACATTAATGCTGACAAATTCAGTGTTGACTGTGTTTTAACTAGTTCAAACAAGACATGTATACTTAAGGTGTGCAGTGAAGCTAAAGTAAAGTAATAAAGACATCTGTAATCATGCTTATTTATGACGGTCTGAGTGCAGTCATCTGTTCTTATCTTATCTGCTATTGCCCACAGCTTTTACCACCATGCCATTATTTCATATCACGCTATTTTTGTTTTACTCCTGTAGACGCTGTTATTTTGATCAAATGGTATCAAAATCTGTTATCTCTCCAAGTTTTTACTGATTATGTGGCAGCACTCCCAATTGTTTTTTAGTTATTAGCTAAAAGTAGAAGTAGATGCCTAGGAACATATGATTTAGAAAAGGCAATGCAATGAAACATATTTAAATAAAGCAATCAGTCAGAAATTTGAGCTGTGTCTGTAAAATGTGTTCAGGCTCGTTCTCTCACTACATGTCTGAACTACATTCATCTCCTGTGTTAAAGCGCTGCCCTACCCGGAGGTGCTGTGCGCCGATATGCAACCTGGAACACATATCCAGGAAGTGCGGCACACCTTGATTATCCAACAAGATGTAAACGGGCATGGAGCGCCGGCTGGCTGCATCCATCAGATCCTGCAGGATGTGAGGGTCTGTGACCATGTCCATCACTATCGCTATCAACTGCAAGAGAAACAGTGGTAGAGTTTTATGTTAAAGGCAACAACAATTCATAATATCTATTGAAAGGGACATGCTGTGGGACTGGCTAGTGCCTGATGATTCTGCAGAACTCATTTATCTACTGTAATGGAAGCAATTTAACATGCAGAATTCGACATAACGAGAATGTAAAGCAGCACAGACAAACCCAATAAATCATATCTTCTCACTACAATTTTAAAGCTGAGAGAAGAATGAAAACAGAAACCAGCTTTGGCCAAACACAAAAAACAAAAATATATTTCTACCAAAAATACAGATGATTCAACACAGCAAAGCAAAACATGTTAATATGACTCATGGTTTAACGAGTATATCGAGCTTCACTGCATGCTCATGTTAGAACATCCTTTTTTATATGAAATGCTTGACACATTTAATTTATTAAATTTCAACCATTTAAAAAAAGCACGAGTCTCAGCACAAACACTCTGTTTGTCAAGTTATAGCCAATAAATAAACAAATAACTAAATGCTTACAGGCAGAATGTTTTCCTTAAGACAGCTAACAAAAGAACCAACAGAAGAACAGTCTTGGCACCCAGTGATTCCTTCACCAGCCTGAGGACACAGTGAGGCCTCATGAAAATAGTTTAGTCGGAACACCGACTAAAAATGATGACAACACAGCCCCACTTCCTGCATGCCTGACGTGTGCTGCTGCCTTCTTAAGACAGGGCACACGTGTGAAAGAGATCCTTGTTCTCAAGGGGTTATTTTTTTTCCCTGGTTAAATAAATAAAATAAAAATGTCTATTACGGTTCCTGCCAGCCTTTGTCGCGTATACAGACAGTAAAAAGCCTACTATGGCCACAACAACAAAATTACAACGTCTGACTGTCCAGTTTAGTTTGTGCAGCAGACTGTTGACTTTATTAACGCTCCTCCTTTGTAGATTTGCCGAACCACCACTGTTTTCTTATTCTGTGGTGTTAATTTTGAAAAGTTACACCACCAACGCCTTGGCATACAGACTACAGCGTTTTCAGTCGTGTTTGTGGATCCGTGTGTACAGGGATCGTTTCAGAAATGATGCTGTGTGAACGGAGAAGGTTTTAAAACGCAGAGAAAAAACGTCTCAATTTTCAGCTAAAACGTTGTCGTGTAAACGGAGCCTTAGCTACTGGTTTGGTGACAGTGGAGAAAAACCACCGTATTATCCCTCTGCTGAGTTCCAGTCAGGCTGACAGATTATAAAGATAAACCTTTACCACAACAAAAGGAACGCCTTTCCTTAAGAAATGCTTCCACACAGCTTTTTCTTTCACTTCTGTCAGAGCGAATAAGGACACTTATGAAGTTCACTTTTACCAAATGATTGACAAGAGCCAGTCGTCACAATCAAACAGGTGTAACTTGTAAAAATGATAACTAAACACTGTCAGTTACCAGAAAACAGTAGAATCAAGTGTTATAGTTATCATCAGTGTGGCCAGCTGTGCTGGGTATTATAGCTTTGGGTCCATTTGATCAATACAAGACAAATTTGATTCCATTAGGGGCATAAACGTGCAGAGCTTTCTGTGCCAAACTGATTATTATATTAAAGATATTTTGTGTGAGAGCGGTGTGAAAGAAAATGGGATGTCTAATAGGAACGAGAATGTCTTAAAAGGCTGTGGATGTGCTCAGTATATTTTATGAGAAGCAGTCCATCACATTCTGACATCTGTAATATACAAGCCCTTGTTATTTTGGCCTCAGATCACAGGCATATGGAAAGCAATTCCACATTGATGACCGTAAAATGCCTGAATGTATATTTAAGTGAGTCTGGGGTGGGTTGTAATGAAGATATGCAGACCAAAGTGTTGGACAGATGATCAAAATCGAGCATTTTTGACCTCAGTACACAGAAAAAAGTTGCAGGTTAAGTTGTTCAATCAGCAGCTTGATGTGCTTCACCTGTCAGGTGTAGGTGTCAGATTATCTCCATCAAGAGCAAATGCTCATTAACAGGAATTTTAACAAATCTGTGAACACAATTTGGGGGGAATAAGTGTAATATAATATAATATGTGCTTCTTTTACTTGCTTTACTTTTACTTCTTTTACTTTTACAACACGAATAAATGAAAAATGGGAGCAAAAACAAAATTGTTGTGCTTTTATTTTTGTTGAGTGTTTAATACTTTGCTGTTTGTAGGATGAACAAAATCAAAAATGGGTGTATATTTTATTTTTCAGCCTACCCTGTGAAAAACTAATATAAGCAGAATAAAAGAAGAGAGAGGAGAAATACCGGGGGAAAGAGAGACAAAAGAGACAGACAGAGAGAGAGAGAGAGAAAAACAGAGAGACGTAGGAGAGAGAGACAGACAAGAGAGAGACAAACAGAGAGACGTAGGAGAGAGAGACAGACAAGAGAGAGACCAACAGAGAGACGTAGGAGAGACAGAGATGAGAGAGAGACCAACAGAGAGACGTAGGAGAGAGAGAGAGACGAGAGAGAGACCAACAGAGAGATGTAGGAGAGAGACAGACGAGAGAGACAGACCAACAGAGAGACGTAGGAGAGAGAGACGAGAGAGACCAACAGAGAGACGTAGGAGAGAGAGAGACAGACGAGAGAGAGACCAACAGAGAGATGTAGGAGAGAGAGAGACAGACGAGAGAGAGACAGACGAGAGGGAGACCAACAGAGAGATGTAGGAGAGAGAGAGACAGACGAGAGAGAGACAGACGAGAGAGAGAGACCAACAGAGAGACGTAGGAGAGAGAGAGACAGACGAGAGAGAGACCAACAGAGAGATGTAGGAGAGAGAGAGACAGACGAGAGAGAGACAGACGAGAGAGAGAGACCAACAGAGAGACGTAGGAGAGAGAGAGACAGACGAGAGAGAGACCAACAGAGAGATGTAGGAGAGAGAGAGACAGACGAGAGAGAGACCAACAGAGAGACGTAGGAGAGAGAGAGACAGACGAGAGAGAGACCAACAGAGAGACGTAGGAGAGAGAGACGAGAGAGACCAACAGAGAGATGTAGGAGAGAGAGACGAGAGAGACCAACAGAGAGATGTAGGAGAGAGAGAGACAGACGAGAGAGAGAGACCAACAGAGAGACGTAGGAGAGAGAGAGACAGACGAGACAGAGACAAACAGAGAGACGTAGGAGAGAGAGACGAGAGAGACCAACAGAGAGATGTAGGAGAGAGAGACGAGAGAGACCAACAGAGAGATGTAGGAGAGAGAGAGACAGACGAGAGAGAGAGACCAACAGAGAGACGTAGGAGAGAGAGAGACAGACGAGAGAGAGACAAACAGAGAGACGTAGGAGAGAGAGACAGACAAGAGAGAGAGACCAACAGAGAGATGTAGGAGAGAGAGAGACAGACGAGAGAGAGACCAACAGAGAGACGTAGGAGAGAGAGCGACAGACGAGAGAGAGAGACCAACAGAGAGACGTAGGAGAGAGACGAGAGAGACCAACAGAGAGATGTAGGAGAGAGAGAGACAGACGAGAGAGAGACCAACAGAGAGACGTAGGAGAGAGAGAGACAGACGAGAGAGAGACCAACAGAGAGACGTAGGAGAGAGAGACGAGAGAGACCAACAGAGAAATGTAGGAGAGAGAGAGACAGACGAGAGAGAGAGACCAACAGAGAGACGTAGGAGAGAGAGAGACAGACGAGAGAGAGAGACCAACAGAGAGATGTAGGAGAGAGAGACGAGAGAGACCAACAGAGAGATGTAGGAGAGAGAGAGACAGACGAGAGAGAGAGACCAACAGAGAGACGTAGGAGAGAGAGAGACAGACGAGAGAGAGAGACCAACAGAGAGATGTAGGAGAGAGAGACGAGAGAGACCAACAGAGAGATGTAGGAGAGAGAGAGACAGACGAGAGAGAGAGACCAACAGAGAGACGTAGGAGAGAGAGAGACAGACGAGAGAGAGAGACCAACAGAGAGATGTAGGAGAGAGAGAGACAGACGAGAGAGAGACCAACAGAGAGATGTAGGAGAGAGAGAGACAGACGAGAGAGAGACAGACGAGAGAGAGAGACCAACAGAGAGACGTAGGAGAGAGAGAGACAGACGAGAGAGAGACCAACAGAGAGATGTAGGAGAGAGAGAGACAGACGAGAGAGAGACCAACAGAGAGACGTAGGAGAGAGAGAGACAGACGAGAGAGAGACCAACAGAGAGACGTAGGAGAGAGAGACGAGAGAGACCAACAGAGAGATGTAGGAGAGAGAGACGAGAGAGACCAACAGAGAGATGTAGGAGAGAGAGAGACAGACGAGAGAGAGAGACCAACAGAGAGACGTAGGAGAGAGAGAGACAGACGAGAGAGAGACAAACAGAGAGACGTAGGAGAGAGAGACAGACAAGAGAGAGAGACCAACAGAGAGATGTAGGAGAGAGAGAGACAGACGAGAGAGAGACCAACAGAGAGACGTAGGAGAGAGAGCGACAGACGAGAGAGAGAGACCAACAGAGAGACGTAGGAGAGAGAGAGACAGACGAGAGAGAGACCAACAGAGAGACGTAGGAGAGAGAGAGACAGACGAGAGAGAGACCAACAGAGAGACGTAGGAGAGAGAGACGAGAGAGACCAACAGAGAAATGTAGGAGAGAGAGAGACAGACGAGAGAGAGAGACCAACAGAGAGACGTAGGAGAGAGAGACGAGAGAGACCAACAGAGAGATGTAGGAGAGAGAGAGACAGATGAGAGAGAGAGACCAACAGAGAGACGTAGGAGAGAGAGAGACAGACGAGAGAGAGAGACCAACAGAGAGATGTAGGAGAGAGAGACGAGAGAGACCAACAGAGATGTAGGAGAGAGAGAGACAGACGAGAGAGAGAGAGACCAACAGAGAGACGTAGGAGAGAGAGAGACAGACGAGAGAGAGAGACCAACAGAGAAATGTAGGAGAGAGAGACCAACAGAGAGATGTAGGAGAGAGAGACAGACGAGAGAGAGAGACCAACAGAGAGACGTAGGAGAGAGAGAGACAGACGAGAGAGAGAGACCAACAGAGAGATGTAGGAGAGAGAGAGACAGACGAGAGAGAGAGACCAACAGAGAGATGTAGGAGAGAGAGAGACAGACGAGAGAGAGACCAACAGAGAGATGTAGGAGAGAGAGACGAGAGAGACCAACAGAGAGATGTAGGAGAGAGAGAGACAGACGAGAGAGAGAGACCAACAGAGAGACGTAGGAGAGAGAGAGACAGACGAGAGAGAGAGACCAACAGAGAAATGTAGGAGAGAGAGACGAGAGAGACCAACAGAGAGATGTAGGAGAGAGAGAGACAGACGAGAGAGAGAGACCAACAGAGAGATGTAGGAGAGAGAGAGACAGACGAGAGAGAGAGACCAACAGAGAGATGTAGGAGAGAGACAGACGAGAGAGAGAGACAGACGAGAGAGAGACTAATGGATGTCCTGGGCTGTCATTCTCGTATTTATAGAACTGTATTCACTCTTTCATGCTTAAAAATGGATCCAGAACAAAGCAACATAAGAAGCGCCATTACTAAGGTGTTGCCGGACGTCCCACCCTCAATTCTAAATATTGTAGAGAAGACACTACAGTCTATGGGAGTGGAGTCCACTGAGGATTTTCACTTCATCCAGGAGGTTGATCTGCTTTCAGTACTGAGACCAATTCAAGCAAGAAAAACTGGTGGCTGCCTGGAAAAAAAACCCTAGTAAGTACATTTGAACAAAATGTGTTTTTAGGCATAGCAAAGAGAACACATGATTCAATACATATTCTAAATGTCATATCGTATTTTGTTTTACAGCACAGAGCACTGAACTCTACAGCCAGTCTGCATTAACCTCTCCAGCTTCCGCTGCGCTCTCATCACTCTCTTCCTCCCCCCTCATCCAGCCGCCCAATTGCTGCTGTAGATTGGGGTTTGACAGCTTCCAGATTCCATGGGAGAAGTTTCCTGAAGCCTTGATGCCTGGTGTCTGGACAGGGGGAAAGGCCAAGGCCTCGTTTGCGCAGAGAAATGATCCGGATTGTTGTTTCTGAGATGATGATTGCCTGTGCTTCTCCCGGTAAACAAGCCTCCACAGCAGTTGCCAAACAAATGGTTGCAAAGTATCCACAGTCACTGAAAGACGTCATAGAAGGTGATGTGGTGGGACCAGGATATCACTCACAGTTTGTTGTTCCAGGAGATTGGCATGGCTGTTCACTTCCCAGAGCTCGCTGGAGTATCTCTAAAAGAGACTTTTCTTACCAGTGTAGACAAAACAGGGGAAGCGGCTTCTGAACTTTACTACAAGTGTTTGTGCCGACAAGAGCAAACGAGTTTTGCAAGCTGTAACAAAGCTGAAAATTCTGAGAGGACAGTTGGAGGGCTGCTCAGAAGATGTCAAGGATATGGTGCTCCGTCTTCTATCCTATTTTGATGAAAAAAGAGGAAAACCTTTTCCACTGTATAGAAGAAACATGTCTGGCAGAAGAAGTACAAATGGAAAGCTTGCCTGTGACACCATGCATCATCGTATATGTGGTAAGTTGATACTTAGTTTTATTGAAGGAGCCAAAGCTAATCAATGAAATATTACAGGAAATGCACCGTCATGTTTTAACTTGCTAACTGGTTCTTCTGTGTCTGGTAGTGTTTTCACCTCCATGCTAATGGGACAGATCCTCTGTGGGTCTAGAGGTGTCACTGTACTGGTCCTTCCCTGTGGTGAGTGTGTGCGCTTCAATAGGAATGATGTGGATCTGTACCAGCAAACAATACCATTTTGAGCTGAAAAAAACCAAACGTGCTGTTGTGCATTCTGTTGTTGTGTGTATCCATATGACCATTTTTATCAGCTCAGAATGGTGGGGTATGCTGGTCCAGATCAGCCCTGGTGAAACACTAACTACCACTAGAAGGGGAAGAACCACAAGTAGCACTTTTCAGACCAGATTTGGATGGTAACGGCTGTGCTCTTAAGTATTTTATACATCTTGTCTTCTTTGCAGGAACCTGCTGCTATACCTCAAGGCAGTTCATGCTCAGTGTGGACCGCAAGGTTGTGAATGACCAAATCCCTACCTTCATCTCTGCGATCTGTTTGTTGTTTTGGAAGCTACTACTGCCTTAATATCCATTATCCTGTGGATCTGGCCTCCACACTTGAGTTCCTTCAGAGGTTAAGACTTTCCTTTATAATTTCCTCCTTCAGTACAAGCCACTGTATAATAGTGGTTGATTTTTGAAGCTTCTGTCCACAAAGGTATTTCTTCTTCATCATCAATCCCGATAAGGGCACAAAAGTTGAAACAAAGAGAAACAAGAAGCAGCTGTGAGTGAAACCCAAGAGTACTCACCCTCATCGCAGATCTCTCTGATCACGAGTGGAGAGAAACATGTTAAAAATGGACACTTCCACTAGCTGTATGGAACAGGATGCACTTTACCGTACCTTAACTGTTAACCATTGGCAGTCAGAACAGTGTTCTGTGATGTTTTCAGTTTAATGTTAGTGTTTTAATAAGCAGTGGTTTTTTTGGCTCTGTTAAATATATGTTAACTGGCTTATTTTACACTTTAATTCAATCAGTACTGTCCTTTAGCTTCACCAATAATGTCAAGGCAACAGGCTAGCTCACCTTGGCATGGCATTTGCAATGTGCCACAAATCCAGCCAGACTCACAGACGTCGCGAAAAGTAATTCTTGAAATCAAACACTTGATTTAGTTACCTTTTTTTTAATGCGGTTGCTATAGTGACTTCATTGGAGACGAGACAGCAAATCAGAATTACGAGCGAGCGGAGATGTGGAGGGAGCGAGAGAGACAGACACAGAGTGCACTGAATCTGTGATTAAGTACCTTATCTTTGTTTGCTCAGAATAAGATATTCTTTGACTGAAAATTCAAAATAAGATGCATTCACTTGCAGGGAAATGTGTCTGCACAATTCAGGCAGGGAGTTTGCAGTTTTCATTCATTTATTTTTTATTAAAACCGTCTCTGTAGAAATGTGGATCATGTTTGTTAATCGAGTTTGACAGAGTAGGAGAAGTGGTCCCTGCAAACATGATGTGAAATGTTCAGTTCAACTGTTCCCAGAAAAAGAAAAAAAAAGTCATGGAAAAAATGGTGCTTTTTTCAAACTGGCAACACATGTTCTTCTGAGAGACTGAAGGCCTGTTGTGTGTCTCACTGGGGAAGAATGCTGAGTGGGTCTGTGAGGCAGCAGACTTAGTGGAGGTGTGAAGCCTTCTGAGAGGATTATCATCATATATAAAGCAAGAAAAGACAAAGTCAACCAACGAGAAGAAATCTGGTATCTGGGATATAAGACTGATAAGTTGGTGCCTGGAGAACTGGCTGTTCAACATGTGTTACCTTAAGTTTGTCTGTGTGTGTCTGTGTGCGATTGGCTTGTTTGGCCATGTACCTTGCCTAATTGAAGATTTCTTTTGTGAAACCAGATATCTCTGTCTTCATTTATTTTCCGACCTAGGCTATATCATGCAGGGAATATCAATGAAACCGGTGTTGGTTTATTCATTTAAGACAGGACTTTTATTAGTTTTTGCAAATGAGCCGAGCTCCTCAATTATTTTAATGCTGCCTTTAGTTGAAGTGCATTTTTTTAATGTAGTGAATGCTAATTGTGATTAATATAATTAAAGATGTAAGTCAAATGAAGTTAGGGATTATTACTATGATAATTATGATCTATATATTATTTTGCTCTTAGTGTAAGACAAAGCCAAATGAATGACTTTCTACAAAAGGATTGCTCTCCACAGTTTGCAGCAGTTCTTACTAATAGTGTCCTTGACATGCTCATCAAAGACATGAGGCTCTTGTCAATGGTGGAAGATGAGGGTTTCTGTGCTCTGGTTAAAACATTCCAACCAGGCTACATTCTCCCAGACTAAGCCACTGGAAGAGCGACACACTGCAGTGAATATTGCCTCTTGGATTGAAACAGCAATGGACAAGTTTGGAATTCCTGCAGGTCAAATCAAGGCTGTAGTGCATGACAATGCAGCTAATGTAGTAGCAGCCCTCAAGTTGTAAGAAACGCGTGGGATATCTTCAGTCCGCTGTGCTGGCCACACTTTACAACTAGTGGTAAATCATGCACTGAAGAACCAACATATTACCAAAGCAACTGGAGCTGTGAGGTGCTTGGTGGAACATTTTAAAAAGAGCAAACTTGCAAGCACAAAGCTGAAAGCAAAACAAAAACAAGTGGGCACCCCTGAACACAAACCCATTCAAGATGTTAGTGTGAGATGGAAGAAGTTACACAAAGTGGAAAGCATTTCCTCGACCTCAGACCTGAACAGTGGAGCTCGATAGAGGAGCTAGAACAAGCTCTCAAGCCATTGGAGTGTGCTACTGTGTGTCTCAGTGGGGAGTCATATGTGACCCTCTCTTCTCTGCCTGCACTCATTAAAGGACTGCTGCAGGCCACACAGAATGCAGCCTTCGACAACCACCATGTGAAGGAATTTCAGGCTGCAGCCGCCCAAGAAATCTCAAAAAGGTGGGAGTTTGAGTTGGCCTACGAAGATGCTGCCTCAAACACCATTCTGATTGCAGCTGCCCTGGATCCCAGACTGAAATCCCTGTCCCCAGAAGAAAGGCTGAAACTGCAGGGGACTGCAGTCCAAGCCCTTGCACTGGAAGAAATTGCAAAGACGAGAGTGACTGTGACAGAGAATCGGGTACAGCACCATACTACCACAGAGGCAAAGGCCCAAGCATCAGCAGGCGCTACAGAGCAGAGATCATCTGGGTCTTTACTGGACACTTTGTTGGGGTCAGACTCAGAAGGGACATCCAGTCAAAATGAGGCAGATGTCCACAGCCATTCAGTGGGGAAAGAGATTCTCAAGTACTTTGGTGAACAGCCTCTGCCTAAAAGTACTGATCCTCTGCAGTGGTGGAAAACAAATGAGGCAATATTTCCCTCTCTGGCTGTTCTGGCAAAGTCTCATTTGTGTGTTCCTGCCACATCAACACCTTCGGAGCGTCTCTTCTCTGTAGCTGGAAACATAGTTCTAGCCTAAGTCCAGAACACCTGGACATGTTGACATTCTTACATTACAACAGACCTGTTGTCTAAAAGACACTGATTCCAACAGTTGAGTTGGACTGCAAGCTGGACACCATTGTTTCCTGGACTCATGTTGCACTTTGTTTAATATGAGGAGTTTTTTTCTTTTACTTTGTCAGGGTGTCTAATAGGAGCTTGAATTTCTTTTGGAGTTGCACGACTGATTTAAATAAGTCCTCTTGTTTATTTGACATTTTTATGTGACAAAAAATGTTTCTGACAGATTTTTGATTCAAACATAACATTTGAGTTGGACTTTAATCTGGACATCATTCTTTCTTGCACTCAAAACATGTTGCACTTTGTTTAATATGCAGGTTTTTTTTTTTTTTTTACTGTGTCAAGGTGTCTAATTGTAACTTGAAATTCGTTTGGAGTTTCACTGCTGACTTAAAGGGGACATATTATGAAAATCTCACTTTCAGTGTTTATACACATCTATTTGCTTATCTTTAGTCTCTACCAACCCACAAAGTGTTATATTTGGCCACTCAGTGATTTTTTTAGTGATCTTAATGAATGACAAATATGTCGTTTTGACAGCCCGATCAGATTCATAGGTCCTTTTTACGTCACTCTAAGCACCGGTTCTTGAGTATCTCCACCCCATACCTGAGTATCTCCACCCACACCCCAATAACACCTCCCACAGTTTTTGAACAAACTTGCCGTACTCCACCGCCATTGTTATGTAGCAGGCACCGTGCTACAAGGCTAATGTCGAAGGTATGTGCTAAGCATGTGGGCTGCGCAGTAGTTGGTTGCACAAACCAACACAATAGTTTACATGGCCTCCCAGCCTCAGAGGACATAAGAGCTGAGTGGATTAACTTTATTTCTGATGGAAAAGTCCCTGCCAAGTTCCGCAAAAATCTCTACGTTTGTGCGAACCATTTCAAGTCCGACTGCTTCACCAACCTGGGTCAGTACAACTTTGGACTGGCCAGCAAGCTTTTCCTAACAGAGGGATCCATACCATCAGCCTGTGGTGAAGCTGCAGAAGTGGGAAATGTAAGTATTTAAAATAAATTCTGCTGTGTGTTTCTGAGGTTGTTAGTATGATGTAATGTTTACAGCTGAGATAAACATTACCTCTTATTATATATTGTGGCGTCTACTTTGTTAATTGTTTGTAAGATGAAGTCATCTTGTCAACACTCTTTACTAAAATTAGTGTTACATGAGATGAGATTGTCGATGTGTCCTCTGGTTTTTTGATTCAGTAAAGACTCCCATTAAGCACCGCCATTACACCGACCTCCGTCCCCCTAGTCTGCCTGACATGTCCGCTGTTACAGTCAGGTAACTAGCGTTTAGCGACGTTAGCATGTTGTGATAGGGGTAAATGTGCTTTATGTCCTCTGTTACCCTGGTAAACGGACCGTGTGGATGTAAAGTATGTTTGTAGCTGTGACGTAACCAGAGCAGGCTGACTGTAATAACGGAGCAGTAACACTGTCGCTCAGAAATGCAGGATCCGGAGGCATATCTGCTGCCCGGTGAACTGTATACACCGGCCTCAGACCCGGAGAGCTTTAGCATCTCCGTTGTTGTAGCTAAGTTGTTAGTGTCGTCAACACTATTTCACTTGCTTGGAAAACATTTATTTGTCATTTTAACGCTTTGGTAACGACTACGTGTTCATGTGTGAGTACTTCTGATTTTTAATCCAACTAAGATTGAAACATAACATGAAAAAAAGCTGATTGTAACAACAGATTAAAGATCTCATTGTCAAAATAATGATAGTTACTGTAAAGGAATTAAACTCTATCTATATATTTTATCTATATTATGATGTGGATGATGAATACCCCTGTTAACTTGGAGTTATATCTGCATTTATGTATGCATTGCTAAATAACTTTCTGTGACATTTTTAAAAAAGGTGGTAAATATCAGTGTTCTTTGTTTTTAGCCAAGCACATCTGGACTGCTGAGTGTGTCCCATCATGTGGGCATGGCAGACAGACCCACCGAAGAGGAGCACCGTCTGCACACAGCTTTCTCTAAAAACTCTCCAACCTGAGAAAATTGTACGTTATTTATAAAACAGTCAATCATGAGGACTATTTATATTATGCCACTTTTTTCAGCTTTAAAGCTTTTAATTTTTACTGATGTTATATTATTTGTTTGTAAACAATATTTTTAAAATATATTTTAAAATGATTGTTATCTAATTAAGACTGTCAGACCACTGAACATCTTTGTTTCAATAAAAATGAAGTCAATTTAAACAGTGTGTGTTCTTTCACTATGTGATATGTTTGAAGTCACCAAGTAAAAGACTACCATTAGAAGGTAGAGGGAATATTACGTTATAGTATCCCCCTGAGACGTAAAGACCCATAGTTAGCTCTATACATGTTTAATGCATTCTGTAGTGAAAATGCATTTAAACAAATTGGTTGGAATCCGGGATGATCCACCATGCATGATGGTGGATATTGAGGCTGCTGTAGTCTTCTTGCAACCTAGTACATTTAAAATGGAAAGTTAACTACAGGTAAGGACTGCATAAGAGTCTGGGTCAAACATATATGGATCCAACATGCTTGTTCGAGCCGCTTTGTTTTCTCCGGTAGCCCATTTTTCTCCCAGAAATCACAGTCGAGAGTTGCCATGGAAGCGTGACGCTGTAGTCGCATCGGCAATCCCCTCGCCTGAGGGGGCGGAGTGAGAAGTGTCTCATTTGCATATTAAGCGCCACGCCCTCAAACAGGCTGTTTGGAGAGAGGCAGCTGAAGGAGGAAGAGAAGGCTGCAGTGCTTGATTCCATTGATATTTAAACCCGCCATTGTCGCAGACATTTCATTAAGACTAACAGAAATTGTATTAACTTGTGATAAAAGGGTATAATATGTCACCTTTAAATAAGTACTATTTTTTTATTTGACACTCTTATGTTGCAAAAAACACTGAACAAATGTTTGATTAGAACATTTTAGTTGGACTTCTTACTTTTGTTGTCATAATAAAGTGACCTCAAAAATGGAATGTTTACCTAGATTTTTTTGGAATCGATAGAAAAATAGTCGTTAGTGGCAGCCCTATATTTGACACATATCAGTGTGTGTATTCCAGAGGCACAATGAGGCAGGGCGAGTCAAGCAGAGCTCTGTCTGAGCAGGAGGAACAGATGACTCAGCTGAGCTCCAGCAGAGTCAACACAACATTGGACAACTCAAATACACACACGGCGACTTCAGGCTCTCAGTTACTGTGTGAGAACCAATTAATCCTGACACATTAAATCACCCGCCTGGGACGTCCTGTGCAACTGAACACACTGGTAACTTACAAGGAAGCAGCCTTACAGCCACTTTGAGCTGGTTGTTGGAGGAAAGCAAGGCCCAGTAAACAGGCAGTAAATATACTAGGTAGACTACATGGATAAAAATATAGAGACACCACTGTCCACAGATGGCTAAGTCCTCTTGGGCGTCTTAGTTCCAACTTAAGGAAATCCCACAACTACGTTTGCTGTAAATTTCCTGGCAACAGTTTGAGGAAGCCCCAATCCAGCTGATTATTTGATCAGCTGATCAAAATAAAATTAAACTGCAACAAAGTTTCTAAATTAAGATATTCACTTGTTTATATTATACTTGTTTATATATATATCTCAGTTGGTAATATTTGATTGTTGTCTTCATCATCTATGAAATTAACTTTTTACATTTTGTGTTTCGGACTGCTGGAGATTTGAACAACAGATTATTTCCGTCTCAACAACATGATGATGTTTCCTGGTTAAGAGTCACAAATCCAGTTTCTCCATGTAGTTGGGCTCACTGGCAGTAGAGTGAAGAAATGAGTGTGTTATCAATGTGATGCCACTGGAAATTAAAGGATTCAAGCAGGTCATAAGAGCCTAATAACTTAGTAAAACATGTTCTGTCACTTCTTCAATCCCATCATCTAATTGGGCTCCACTTGAGGAGGTGGATATTGGGTAAGAATTTAGATTTGTTAGAATTTGTTTTGTATTATTAGGTGTAGGCCTAATCTTACACTATAATAAGTTTGGTGTTTTATTAACTTTTCATCAAATAATTGGCTCCTCTATAGTAAATGTGAGAGGCTTGTAGGACATGGGAGGAATGTATTATGCACACGTTTTCAAATGTCTTACTATGGCCTTCATAATAATAATGATGACAACAACAGCAACAAAACAATAACAACAACAACAATAAGTTCCCGTCATGCCCCTGTCCTCCTCACCTTCGTGGCCTCCTGGATGAGTCTCCTCACCACCTCCTTGACGTGAGGTCCATTTTCTTTGGGCGGGTGTGTGTGTACGGCCACCCGGGTCACCCCTTTGAACAGGTGACCCCCGCCGGTCCAGCCGATTTCCAGCGGCGGCACCTCGGTGTCCGACATCTGGGGCCAGTAAGTGGAATGGACCCCCGAATCCACGTCCGTGCCGGCGGCTCCCTGCTCGGACTTGGACTGCGACGCATTGCTGCTGCTGACGTCATCACCGGACTCATACTGTTTGAAAGTGTTATTTATCAGCTTGACTTCTCTGGCCGATAAAAAGTCTGTCATGTTGTCGTCTTTGAGTCGCGTTTTGAAGGCGCCGTCGCCATTCCTGAGCAGCTCCTCCACGGCCGCGCGCTGCTCCTCGCTGTAGTAGAAGTCCGGTTTGGATTCCGGGATCTTGACTCCGATGTGGCCGTCCTCCATGCACATGAGCTGGGATTCGGCCATGGCTGTGTTGTTCTCCCCCCTGGAGCTTAGAAACTCGGGGACACCCTCTGTTCGCTCGTACCTGCCTAAGTAGGTGTTCAAAAAAAGGCTGGGGAAGTTTTCTTACCTGGCCGGGAGGCAGAGAGGTGGGGCTCGAGGCTGAAATGCCACGCTGCCTTCAGGTGCAAAAGGAACACAGAACACTAGAATAATCGCAGGCTACAGATATGGCTATAATTGACTGATTATAGCCATATAATTAGTCATTTATAGCAACCTGTGAATACCATTCTTCTGTTGTTGCTTGAGATTTAATACCAATTATTATTATACCAATACTAATATTATACCAATTATTATTATAGAACCTGATGTGTTCCCCTCAGATTTCAATGAAATCTAAATAAACCCCATTTCACATTTTATAGTTTATTCTAACACATTGTTTAACATTTAATTCTCGCAGCTCTAAGTACAGCTCAGCCCTGTTCCATTACCAGACCCTTCAAACAAAAAAATATCAGTTTGAAAAAAAAATTTAAACAGACAGGTCACAAAGTATAAAAAAACAGAAAACAAGATGGAGCATGAACGCGACAGAAGTTCCCGAAAGTCCCAAAATAAGCATAAAGCAAATTTAATTATAGGCCTCAATTAGATAAAGGCTCACAATACTTGCGTGTTACAATCTGGAGTCCAACAGAATCCTGAAATGTAAATTTACATTGTTCACTCCTGAGTCCATATTACCATTAATTCAATTAAAATAACAAGAGGTCCAGTCAGTCATCCCTCCTCCCCTGCTGAAGTCAGATACCTACAAGCACAAACAGCACTTTTTGCCACTGAAGAAATCAATTCAGTTCACATTTTTATTCAACAAAGTATAAAATGTTCACAGTTTTACCTTTTTAACAAAATGCATCTGTTTTTGAACCCGTCTTCTATCTTCCAAGCTGCTTTGGTGAAGATATAAAATTATTAATAAACTCAAAGAGGCAAAAATACAGTGCCTATAAAGGAACATAAAGACAACAGAGTGCACTAAAGTATTCATCTCTAAATCTATATGTTCATAAAAAGTTCATAAAAACATCACATCCTCAAAGGAAAACTTAATAAAGTGATTTTTTAGGCAGAATTGAGCTTAGAAATCACTTAAGAAGGAAGCACAGATCAGATATCCACAAATCACACATTGGCATTATCTCTCCTTCCACAATTCAGTGGGATTCAGTAGCCTTTCAAAACAAAATAGATATGTATAACAGGGGTTGCCGACTGGCAGAGCAAGGCCTCCATCTGGATTGAAAAGCTTTTGCCATAACAGGAAAAACGGGCCTATTTTTAACTTCTCTGATCAAAGGGATTGTCAAGATTTCACTTTACCAGGCGGAGAGTCCATGTGTGCGTTGAAGGAAAAATATAAAACATTATTTTCCAGTATTACCAGGAGGTTGTTCCTTCAGACCAAGAGGATCTGCAGCAGTTGAGTTAACAACCATCAAGGCTGCCTAAAGGATCCAAAAACTCAGCTTAGGTGAATAATTAATAACCATTAAGAAGAGACAAAACTGTACAATAAAAAAGACACTTTGTGGTCTCACAAAGTCCTCAACCTAAGTTCAAAAACATTAAATAAAGCAACTAAAAACAAAGAATAAGGCTCCATAAGTAAAGCTTGATGTTTATATGATCAGGATTTTTGGTCAAACTATTGTTTCTAACTTTCTCAATCTTACATTAATGATTGAATTTTGTATGGATTTAGCTGTATGGTCATTATAGCGATACATTACAATGATAACAGTTTATGGAGCTGCATACTTAAGTGATAACACACCATTGTTAGCATAAAGCCTAAAGTATCTGAGCTTAAGAACATCATTATATTAACAGAATTAGAGTTGAACCAAATTTGATAAATCTGAGCTAATTAACTACTCTTTGGTCAAAGAGGATGGTTGGAATGAATCATTTATTCGGCAAAACAAAATAAATGAAATATAAACAGACACAGTCCATTTACACTATTAGAGATGGAAACACTTTACTGTTGTGAATCAAATCTGACAAGCACAACAACACAACCACAGGAGTTATATGAATCCACAAGAGTTCAGATCACACATCTAATATTCCTTCAGTCGGTCACAGTGTGGTTTGCTGAACTTGTTCTTCTCTCTTGCGGTTTGTGCGCAGCATCAATCGATCAGCATGTATTTAGGTGTGACAGAGCACAGCGTTGCCTCAGATCTCCAATTTCCCTGCTCCCTCCTGTGGAAAACTGCAGAAGCTCTGAGAAATATATCTGTTGAATATCTTTAACAATTAGCAGTGATTTAATGATCCCACTGTCATTCAATGCAATTAAATGTGGCATGATAACAATTTTGAAACAGGTGGGATCATCTACAGTGTTACCTGGTAAGATGTTTGAATTTAAGGGTTCAATCTTGCTGCAGTGATTTTATTTGCCTCAAGATGGCAGCAGCAGCAAACAGGAGAAACAGAGTATACTGCCAAGAATGCACAGACACAACATTTCCACAGATATGCACAGGGTGTAATAACTTGAATTATGTTTCTTTTTAGTGACTAAAATAAATTCTGTTTATTTATTGCCTTAAATGTCAGTTTACATTATAAACCCACATCAGACCACACTTCTCAAGCAGACAGGGAAAGCCTCCGCCACCAGCTTGAGGAGGCGAGAATAAAGTGCCGAGAACGTCAGGCCTCCTAGAACAGCAGCGTCGACGAGTTTCTTTGTTGTTAATGAGGAGAAGTGATGAATCTGCATAGATTTGTAAGATGTGGTACACAGTTAGTAAAGAAACAACACGTTTGTAAAATAAATCTGGATTCACCCTAAATGGTCACATGCACATTTGAAAAAACCGACTGTTCTGTCCCTGGAAGACTTTTTGAGAGAGCAGCTTTTGATCTGGTTGATTCAGCAGGTTGGAGCAATGACACCCGACTCAAGGAGCATGAAATCATTGCACTGATGGGGGCAGGGATTAGTCTCGGCCCCTTTTTAAGAGCCCTACAGTGACAACACAACAGTTTGAAGTATTTAAGACTTTAAGTGAATTGAAAGAATTTTGATGTCCCTTCACAAAGATTAGAAAGCCTAGTAATAAAATATCACTATAAAGTGATGAAACCAGCTACTGCATATAAGGCACCTGTGAATTCATGTGACTTTTGGCTTGAAAGTCTTCTTTCATATGGATTTGCAATGCAATGAACACTGAACACTATGTGTCGTATAAGCTGTCACTTATATTTATTATCAGGAATAGAACATGCTTGGTGGTGACGGAGGTAAGAAGATCTGCGGTTGAGACAAATAGTGTTCTGCAAAGGAAAACGGAGTGTGTGTGTGTGTGTGTGTGTGTGTGTGTGAGTGTGTGTGTGTGTGTGTGTGTCTAAGGGTGGGGGTGGGGATGCAGGTGTGGGATCAAGAGTCAGCTAAGAAAAGAAACAAGAGAAGACAGAGCCTAGACAGAAAGAGTGAGAGACAGGAACAGAAAGTCTTGGAGGAGCGAGGCTGCAGAGAAGCAAACACTGGCTGCTCCAACACTCTTTCTGTTCCTCTGATTCTCAGTCAGTCTCTGCGGTTGTCCTGCCATGAGTGCTCGGATGCCCCTGTGGTGTACGGCGGACATTTGATCCTACAATGGGGCTGGAAAAGCGCATGTGATTTCTTTCATTTTGAAAAGCTAAGAACGCTCCAAGCAATCAGCATCCCCACCATGAAAGATTTGATGAATGGACTCCATGTACCTGCATGGATGTTTATGTGAGTGTGAAGAAGAATCATCCGTCTCTTGATAGCTGTTGCCAAGGTGACCTAGCTGTATGTGCATTGTTAGGTGGCCTATTATGCCGCATCACTAAAAACAAAAACAGGTGCAACTATTTAAATAAGGTATTGCTGTGTGCATGATACGATACTGACTGTCTTTAATGGCCTCACAGCTCATGGAATATTCCATCTAGCTTCATATCTCATAAAACTCCTCAATGCTGAGCTGCTATTGAGCATTAGTGGGCCTCTAAACTCTGTTTGGTGTGCGTGAGTGTGTGTGTGGTTGTAAACACTACGACAGTTGCATCTCTTAGTTGACGAGAGTCTTCATACTCTGGAGACCGAGTGAGCGCAGCGGCTGAGGGAAAGGCCGACAGCATGGCGGAGGTATTTGGCAACAGAGAGACAGAGACGTACGATTAATATTCTGTGAGCAGACAGCACATTTCATTCAGTTTACCTCACATAACTCTGCTCATCTCTCTTCACACAAACCTCTGTCCAGGTCTGAAGAGGCGGAACGAGTGAAACCAAGCGAGGGAGAAAGGGAATATAGTGACTTTTGAAGTTCTTGAACAAAACAGCTTTCCGAAACTCTGAAAAG
Source organism: Chaunax sp. Z400 (assembly GCA_037577475.1). Taxonomy (NCBI): domain Eukaryota; kingdom Metazoa; phylum Chordata; class Actinopteri; order Lophiiformes; family Chaunacidae; genus Chaunax; species Chaunax sp. Z400. Next base: position 4,526,322 of record CM075191.1, on the reverse strand, counting down.
ACAAAAATATCTGAATTTGAAAACAGCTAGAACAACAACATAATGTCAGTTTTACAGTGTGGTTCAGGATAGGCTGCAGGGTTTACAGTCACTTACATATGAACAGGTTAATGCATGTGAAAACTTTCTGATGTTTCACTGTAAACGTTTTGTTGTTGTTGTTGTAGTTGTATGCTATACAGACCATTAACATGTCATTTTGGGGCATCATACATGAAGCTGACTTTACCTCTCTAGACTGATGCAGTTGTTAGAAAATAGCAGACCTGCTTCATCCCATGAAAGTCAGACAAATGAGGCTGGAGCCTTTTTTTAATAATGAAAACCTCCTTTTCAGAAAACGTTATTCACTCATAGATTTTCTTTCTACGCAAAAACGTTAACATTTCAAAAGTACATAAATCAGGACACCAGGAAACAAAGGAGAACAACAAACAGGGGAGCTGGCAGAGGCTTGAACCCAAACAACAATGTTTCAGTCAGCTAGGAAGCTGCTCCCAGCCAGGTCGAAGGGGCAAACGATAGCCTGGAGGCCAACATTACTAGCCAAGAGGTGATGGAGCCACCGTTGGTGAGAGAGAGGATGGTATTGATAATAACAGCATGTGTTCAGAGAGAGAGAGCGTGGACATACACTGATATGACTAAAGCAGATTTGGGGAAGGAACATATTCTGGACCTTTTCAGGGGCCCAGTCATTTCTGTGGACTGGCCTATTTTTAATGCTGCCCAGTATTGATGTTTGAGGGAGCAGAGTGAAGACCAGCACTCAACCAGAAGACTGGAGCATCGACCCTGTTGAAGCATCCTCGAATGAAAACCAAATTAAGTCCATCTCCACTGATGGCTGACCTTGACCCCCGTGCAGAAATGGGACTAAGGGAAACCAGAATCGATAAAGCATCATGTATGAGCAGCCCCCCCCCCCCCCCCCCCCCCCCCCCATCCCCCACCTTATTCTGAACATAATGATGGATAAGAGCCCATACGTCTTCGTCACAGAGAGTTCATATCTCACCTTCATCCACTGGACTCATACATCATCAGCTCATATCCATGCATCCAGCTGCAGAACACTGCCTTCAGGCTTAAACTGCCGTGAAATGATTGTGTCTCTGCTGCAGGTTGGGTGAATACAGAAGCTTAATGAAGTACTCCCCTCTTAAGTACCCTCCTCTTAACTGCCCTCCTCTTAACTACCCTCTAATGGTATGTGTCCCACGACTGCTTTTTCAATCAGCAACTTCAGGTTACCCTCCCTGACCGAAATCAACTAACACTAAAGCAATCACACTGTTTGGATTTTTTATTCTTCTATTCTCCTTCATTAACGTTTACCGTTTAAAAAAAACCCAACATAACATATGTGTTTATCATTATTTCATCTTATGGGTTAATCAGGATAAAATGCCCCTCACCATGGCAACAGTTCCCGTGCATGTTCTGTTATAGCAAACAGTGCAGAAATGACCCTTATTTCATTAGCATCCATATTCATCTCATCAGGATGACACACACAGACGGAGGCTGGATGGAGGTGGAGATGAAGAGAGAGGATGGAGGGATGAGGAAATGCAGGATGAAGAGATTACATTAATCAGTTTACTGTATGACAAGTTTAGTTGACGTCATGAATGCACTTTTCTCATTCCATCATTTGCTACAGTTTCATACAGTCCACAAGGGTCCATCATTAGCACCTGGCATTTGCAAATGCTAATGCTAATCAGGAACTCATACAGGTTGCATTGAAGTGTCCGCAGTTCAAAAAAAAAAAAAAGTTACCTTCACATGAGAGTCTATCAGGGTGATTTGGGCTTTTTTCAACAGGACTGAATTCGCCGGAGGGGGCGGTACTCCATGACACTGCTTAGCCCTGTAATAGTCCATTTTACACAGAGATTGTTTAAAAGCACCACAACAAAGACCCGTGTCTACACCGGCTTTGGTTATTTACACTGAACAAAACAATGGCGGCATAAGATAACACTGCTCCAGCGAGTAATTTTAGACAAAGAGCTGGTGTTCTGCAAGTGAAAGAGGTGCAACTTGTAACATTGTTAAGGCTTTTTAGATTGGACCCAAGAGCGAGACACAGACACAGATGTAGGTTCAACAGGTTTAATCAACAGGGCTGAATGGTGAGGCTGGCAGGTGTGGCTGGCAGTTCCAGGAGATCTGAGATGGGAGGACAGGAAGAATAAGTCACAGGGGAAAAAAAATCCAAAAGGAGATCAGAGTAGGGCCTGAGCGTGTATACCACTGTAAGGTAGCAGGCGATCTGGTGAAGAGTGGAAGAAGCCGGTCTTTAAAGCAGAGTGTGATGATGGAGATGATGATCAGGTGTGAACTGCCATCCAGCACCTGCAGATGGCCACGCCCCACTGCAGCACCTGCACACATTAGGAGAGTGGGAGTAATTAGAGACCAGGTTCCTATGAGACAGGGGCACCGTGACAAACATAGCAGCATCAGTAGTGTGACGTTTTACAGAAGCATTCCGGAACTGCTTTGTAGACAACAAAATAACATGGTAAAAACAGTCATTTACGTTCCCTGTTATATGACGGCTGGTCTCAACCTCTTGGAGGGTAAGGAACTCCTGGACCTCACACTGTTGGGCTGGTTTTCTGCTAACTGCTACCAGCTGCTTTTTCTGGTTGTGGGTCACAGACATAATACATTGACACCTGCATCCTGTCCTGTCTGCCTCACCCCATCGATCCGGCACTGTTACTGCCCCTGCTGTCATCTCAGGCAACAACAGTTTTGCAAAAAAATGATGGTTTTTCATTGCGTCTTGAAAACGTTCTTTGTTTACCCTCAGCGATAGAAAAACAATGAACCTCCATTAGGTGTTAATTACAGGGTGGTGGTGCAATAAAAGTGCAACAGTCCTGCCTTGAACTTGTGTAAAAGGGGCTTATGCTATTCAGAGATAGGACAAACCTTCTATAGGTCACAGCTAGTCTGTCATGGGATGTGATAGTAAAAGTCCCTCCCTCCTATGGCGGTGCATCGCTTGGTCACCATCATTACACAGTTGGAGAACATGTGAGTATTTATGGCAGGAAGATGGTGTATGTGGGACTGAATCAAAATAAACTACAGTTATATGTCACACAGTGCAACAGTGTGGATCATTAATGTGTTCTTAACAGTTTTTGGAACAATGGAGCTCTACGGCACAGGGGATTAGAGTTTGAATACACATATCCTATTCTTGTTTATTGGATCAGTCCATTGTTATTATTGGTATTTTAATTGGATCTGTCAACAATTAAAAGAATATTATCAGTTTTATCCTGTACGACATGTTTCTTGAAATTGCATGTGAAAGAAATACCCATTAGACCAGAACAACTGTTTATTTTTGGAACTTTAATGTTTGCCTCTCCAGTCCTTCACACTCTCTGTCTGAAATATTCACAGTCAGTTTTTCATCTCTCTGCTGGCTCATTTATTTGTCCTTTTTTTCTTGTATAAACAAAGAAGCAGAACCTTTTTCTGAGAAGTGAGAGACCCTTTGTGCAGAAACACTACAAACCTGCATAAATCAGCATCAGTTTGACTGGACCGTATGCCAGTGATTTGTATTGGGTGATTTGTACACTTGTTAGAATGTTAGAGTGCTGTTGATTTATACAGAGATCTGGTGCCAAAAAGCAGACCGACAGGAGGTTGATGGGAAAGAAGAGGACGAGAGAGGAAGGCCAATGAGTCCCTGACTCTCAAGAGCAAAAGCAAAATTTGTATAATCAATGATCTCATTTTTCCTGAAGTGGGTTTAAAGATGTCACTGAGCAAACGATCAGTCAAGCAGCACATGCCTGACAGATGAGGACTTATTAATAGTCAGTATGCTCAAATCATTCAGAGCATCAGTCGGACCAAGAGCACAAACAGTCTAGTCTTCACTGCCGAATGCAGTGATCTATCTATCTATCTATCTATCTATATATCTATATATAGATAGATATATACATATAAAGATAGATAGATATAGATATATTTAAACACACACACATGAATATTGGCTTGGAGAGTTTGATCACATTGGTGCATATGGAATATAGTAATAACTCATAATGAGGGAATCCTCAGGTTTTATTGGAAGCACTCTTCAAGTCTTGAGGACAGAATTTAGTAAAATCACCAAACTGCACACTGACACCTCTTGTGATATTAGAGGCAACAAAATCTGTCAAACATGTTCAGTGTTCGCCTAATTCCACATTCAAATACCACAAGTTAAAACTAAAATAAGACTTTTAACCTAGTCCTGCTTTGCATGAGGGTAAAGTTTTCCACTGGGTCCACTTTAGGTGGAAAAGTTTGGTCATTTGGAGGAAAACACGACAGGGACTCTAACTGTGACTCCAGGTGAAGACCTCTATTGATTTCCCTCATTTAACATCTGCCAATGATAAAAGGTGAGAATAAGCCGAGGATACAGAGAGATCATTTAAAGATGTGGTTTAAATAAAATAAGATTTGATAAGAGGAGGATTAATATCCGTACATGTGGTGAATACTGAGGGGGTGGCAGAGCTTCGTGACACTGCTGATGCTGTTTCAGCAGGGGTCAGTAGAGCCATGCAGTCTGATTAAACATGCAGCCTCTCAAACAGCACAAACACATACACAAACACATAAATACACACCAGCCGACCTGTCCATCAGGCTAATCCTCCACAGAGTAACGACTGACTGTGGGTGCACTGCTCTGAAACCGACTGCCACCAGCCTTGGCTTCTATGACAAACATCTCTTTTTTCTGTCTAACTCAGACACAGAGACATTTTTTACCATCTCAGCCACATGGTTTGATCACTGATGGTGCTTGAAGGATGCTTTGAGCAAACCATCAATGAGCAGATCAAGATGTTCGCATTGAGCTAATATATCCATCCATTATGTACTCAGTGGTCGTCATGGAGGGAGCGGTCCAGTGCCACCAGTTTGGTTTCACGTGCTGGACTGTATGTTTTATTGCTAAGCTCACAGAGAGCCAAGGATGTCAGAAATGATAACAATTAAAAAAATAAAATTAAAATTAAAATAATTAAAGATTTAAAAACATTTTAATAATCTTTTTTTTTTAAATAATTTAATATTACTACTACTACTACTCATAATAATAATAAACAAATTATAAGTAAATTATCATTATTATTATTATTATTACTATTATTATTTAGTAGTAGTAGTTATAATTAATTATTATTGGTTAAATATAATCTAATATATATAATATAATAACATATTATTATTATGTATATATAATAATATATATAATATAATATAATTAATTATATATAATATATTATATATAATATATATCATCATCACTGTCTCTTATGGCTGCTATTTTCCATTACTGTGTGGTTTTAATGATCTAATGTGCATCCTTGCTATAATGTCCATCCATTAGATCCTCTTGCTCCTATACCATTACCCCTCTCTCTTTGTGTACAGCTAGCCGTGCTTTGCATGTTGCAGTGTAGGTCACACCGTTGCCCTTGTTTGCCAGGGGCAACAGATGGTGCATCCACAGGAGCTAGCCTGCCCACGGGGCCTCCATCCCCGTGTCATACAGCTCTAGTGCCCACCCTGCTCCACCATGCGCTGCACATAATGCAGGGCTGGTCCTGAACAGCTAATACTGCATGTACATTCACACATGTATTTGGCATTTTAGCCATCTAGCTGTTCGTATTTCATCTAAATATAACAGCAGGATAACTCCATTGACCAGTCCATTGTGA